>VXBI01008181.1:178876-252933 GCA_013397375.1 Toxostoma redivivum | reverse complement strand
CGAGCGGCGGACGGGCATTGCCCGGGGGGTGAAAGTTTGGCCGGCGCTCGGCGTTCCGGGCGGCTGCCGCGCACTTTGTCGAGCGGCGGAGCTGGCGTGTCTTCCTTTCCCGGGCGGCTTCGGGCTGACTTTTCCAGTGGCTTCCCTAAACTCTAGAAAACCCCGTATCCCAAATAGAGTGAGGGTTATGACACAGTGTTGGTACCGTATGTTGTTTGAACCCAAGACTCGAACCCTCTGAGGATAATGCATAAGCCGCTCAAATAATTAAAATGTGCATACTTTAATACACGTATCTATTGGCGGAAAGTGTATTAATAAAGAATATGTGACTACAGCCGAATAGAGGGTGTAGTTACTTTTTTAATGTTTCACCAAAATGGAGCACCACCTCAAACTACATCATTACAGCCCATTGTTCAGAAAGCCCCTTTGCTCAAGTAGCTCTCAGCGATGAATGTACTTCCTTTCTTTTGTTTTCCTCCACATCTGCAATTTCAATGGGAGGAGGGTAAAGAGGAAAGTCTCCATACATTTTGGGATCATTATTCTTAAGTAGTATAAACCCTCATAAGGCGTTTAACATGCGCTGAACTTGCACAGTTCTGAACTTTGTGGTCAGACGCCCTTTTTAATCAGCGCTTTCAACTTGGTGCTGAGCCGGTGCTCAGTTTCTGTAGAATCAAGTAGAATCTGTAGCACATGTTGTGTAGCATACAGGAGTCCTGAAATTCTCTTGGGCCTTTTAAAGAATCCATTAGCTTTTCTTTTACTTTTTGTATGATAACACCTGTGGAAAGTGAGTGACTTTCATAAAAAGATTTTGATACTTTAGTCAGTCCTTACATCCTAAATATTTTCTATCAATTGCTTGCTCAGTAGGAGAGAGAATCTCTGCTGCAGGTTGAGACTGTGGATGACAGCTTTTAAAGGATATAAAAGTTTCAAGGGGTAGATCTTCATAGTGAAACCGGATTTCCTTCTCTTAAACCTGCTCTAATCCATTTAGTAGTGTAAACTGGATTTCTGCCTTTTGACAAGAACTGAAGTCTGGTCTCATTAAATTATAACTTAAACCTCTGTGTGAAAGAAATCGTTGAGTTCTGCAAATGTTATTTTTATTTTGTTTCTGTAACTTTAACTAAACAATTTTGAATGAATACCAAAAATAGTTTACAGAACAGCTTACAGTCACCCGAGTATTGAAAGTTATCCAGTGAATAATCCAAGTACCAGAGGGGCCTATTGACACTTGCAGTGCATGCAGTTTTTGAAGATTTGTACTTTATGACTGTCCTTAGGATCCAGTCCTAGATTGGAGAAAATCAGCCAGTGGTCAGAAGTGTTAAAATTGACATACTATTATTTAGAAAAAGGTGGAGGGGTAGAAATGCTGTTTACACTCAGGTTGTATTCATTAGACCTCTAAAGTGAATCTGGCTTCATATTTTCCTCATTCTCCTTATGTTCTTCTGTTGCTTGTTTCTGTCTTCATCTGTTGTCTATGCAACTAGCCTAGAGATTGTGTGATGATCTTACGAGCTGGAAAGCAGGTTATATGACAATGGGTGTTTACGTTCTGTTAATAAATATTAAGTGTCTCAATTGTTTACTTTACTGGCCTTTTGATTTTTATAGTACATTCCAAAATAATGACTTGGTTATTTTATAGTAATAGTATATGTTTTAACCATAAGAAACCCCCAAACCTTAATAACTCTTCTGATTTTGTTTTCTGTGGGAGTAATCCATGTATTTTGCCCCTTCTTCTTTTCCATATGGTATTGATACTCTCCTGTGAAGACTATTGAGTATATTCTGAAAGGGATAATCAGAAAAAACTTAAAAAATTAAAAAAACTAAACACCCCAAAACTGCCCAAACCCAAACAAACACCCCCACAACAAAATGCCCACCTCCTCCTCCAAATAGCAAAACAAACAACTGCCACCAAAAAAACAGTGGGGGAAAAGAAAAGGAAATTTTCTGGTTTCAGACTGTTCTGAAATACCTGTGCTGTTCAATATAAGATCAGATAACTTCATGTAACTTGTCAGTTCTCTTGCTTAGAAGTAGAAATGTTAAAAGCAAGTAAATCTGCTTAAAATGTGCTTTCTTAGGTGAAGGTGCATCTGAAGATATAATGGTAAATAGCATATGAGCAAATTAAAAGCAAAGTTGGTATAACTGTTGGTTTTCTTTTATCTTTGTACACAGTTTGCTTCAAAGCTTGGTTTACAGGACACACAAACCATTTCCTTTTAGACGGGAACCTGATGTAGTTGTGTTTAATGCCTTGTACCATCGTGCTGTGTTTAAAAAAAGCCAGGAAGCAGCTTGAATCGAATCTCAAAATGTAAGCCTTAAATAAATATGTAGACTTGGATAAATCTTGTTTCAGCTTGATATATAAAAGATTTTTCTGTTGCTCAGGCTTCTGAGAGAAACTGAGCCTTTAATTTGTTGCAAACTGAATACACATATCTACTTAATCTTACTGCAACCTCTTCTGTGTCTATAGTTACCTATGTTGTTTGTATTAATAGAAGAATAAATGCATATGAACCTGTAATATATGCTCCTTTTTAGTGAGCAGATTTTGAAAGTTTAAATTGCAAAGAACACATTTTGGTAAGAAACATTAGGATAAAATTGATAATTTCTTTCAACTTTTAAGTTTTTGAAGTACAATTTAGTATGGATTGAAATAACAGTTTCTTGCAAATACATTTGAAAAAGGTGAAAACAGCTAATTATTTCTTGCACATTATTAATTACATTCTTAATTGAAGTCTGCTAACAGACTGTGTTTGTAGTTGTTTGACTAAGCAGTGTACTTCATATTGCTTGAAATCAGCGACTCTGAACCCACACAACGGTGGGTAAAGGTAGCATGTATTTCCCTGAATCTGAAAGGATATGGGAATGTGGGAGAAACGTGACTGCCAGAAGCAGCCAGCTTCAGTCATGCTTCCAGTGCCGATTAAGCTTTCACTTTGTCAGACTGATGCTTTGGGCCTTCATTTTTCCTTTTGCTAATTTCTCTTTGCCTTTAAGTGGCTTGTAAGCAGTGTCTTGTAAATCTGCGGGTAATTACATGAGCTTAGACTTGCAGAGAAATTGACCAACAGCAGAAAAAGCAGCTTTACATGAAACCTCTCAAATGTTAAAGAAAATGCTGTGCTTACTTCTGTCCGTGTCTTTAGGTATATATACACATTTCTTTTCAACGCTGAAAAATTTTCATAGGGAATCTAATCCTTTTTTAAATTCAGGATGACTGCACTGCATTGTTTGCAGTGATATGGTTATAGCCAACATAGAAAATTCCACTTGGAAATCTAGTACATTCATTGATTTGAGAGTGGAATGGATATGAAGTAAAAATAATTTAATCACAAAATTCGGACTTACTGCTTTGGAAATGGAAGTAGGCAGTGTTAAGGAAAATGTGATGTAAATGTAAAGTTGCTATTTTTGTGGAATTGGGGAAATCAGTTTGTATCAGTTCCATATGTTTCTATAAATGATGGCAAGGGGCACAATCATTATGTAGCTTTGACTACTCCTTTCTTCTATTTTCAGTACAGGAAAACAGTTATTTTTGTAGATAGATGTTTTGAAATTTGGTACATAAATTGTCCAGACCTTTGCAAAAAGTCATACCTTACAGACTTCTCTAAGTCCTTGCTTATTGGCTCAACTGAAAATTCATTTTTTGAGAAATCAGAAAGAAGGGAAAGAACTTAATGGAGAAAATGGTTTTATTTGCAGGTGAGATTTCTTTAGGATAGAAGGTTTAATGAAAAAAAATCTTTCTGAAATACTGAAAATTGACGTGTGAAGTAAAAGGATCATCTTGGAAGTCACACTCTGCAGGAGAGGAAAGGAAAGAAGTAGACTGTAACCATCTCTTTTCTAAATACAGTTTTTGATTGGGAATGTGTTTGTTCAGTTGTCTGCTGAGGAAAAAAATGATAAAAGTTGGAGAGCATTCGTTGGAATTTGGCCTGATGTCTCTTGAAAAGTGAAGAAAAAAGAGTGTAAAAGTCAGTCTTACAGATGAGGCTCTGGAAAGGTTCTTAGTTTTCCATAGTTTGAATACTGTGTATGTCAATGTTCTTCTCTAGGCAAGAGAGACATTATCCATTGTTTTCTGCTGGTGTTTCTGCATTGGTGGAAATGGTTTTACAGTATCAAACAGGAGTTGTGTAACTGTGAATCAGGTCTGATGTATCTCTCTGCCTCTCACTGAGTGTGTGGAAGAAACAGTTGAGGAGGCCGTGGAACTGGGGAAGGATTGAAAAAAAAAAAATCTGCAGTTTGCAGTTTTCAGGGGGTTCAGATTAATCAATTAAGAAGCAGGCAGATATAACCCTTCTGGTGTTGTATGGGAATAGCTGTGTGTCTGCACACTGCATTCATACCCTGCTCAGTAGTTGTGCCCACACCTACTTGAAAGAACTGAACTTCTCTGCATGTACTAAAACTTCAAATAATTTAAAGTAATTTGAGCTACTCAGAACTACTTAAATTGTGACCCTTGCTCTTTCATTTTATGAGTTTATTGCATGAGCAACATACATAGATGTAAAATATAGAAAAACCCTAAATTTTGCATAACCTTGGTAAACTACTTTCTTTTTTTTCTGGATAGTGCCATACTTATTTTTTTTTAGTTGTTCTATAGACTGTTATAGAAAACAGGGGATCTTAGGTACTAAGGGGTGTGCAAGTTAGAATAGTTGTTTTCTTGGCCTAAATAGTGATAGGCAGTGATAGCTGCCTTTAGAAAGCAGAGGACCTGCCTTCTGAGAGAAGAGATACTGAGATAAAGAACATTTTTCCTCTCCTTCTTAGCTGTCACTTGTGCAGGCCTAATAGAGTGTACAATCACTTGATTAGTTTATTCACCTCTATTTTCCATGTAACATTCATGCATTGTTACATATTTGTCAGGTCCTCTAAAACACTTTGTGTCAGACATATTTTGCTATTGTTTGAGCTCTGAAAGCTTTTCTGAAAGGGTTAATCTTCCCCCATCTTTGCTTTTCTATATATTTTAGACACTTTATTTCGGAGTCAAATTTCAAAAAAAGAAAAAAAAAGGAGATCTCCATGCTGCATTCAGAGCTAAAATATTTGGCGTGGGGCCAAACTTGGTGCCTGTAGCCCATATCACACTTCTTACTAATGCCTTCTGATAATTGTAGTAACATTTCTTGATAAAGTCTACAATATGTCACAAAGCTGACTGTTTTGTATTAGGTTTGGAAGGCAAAACATAAACTTAGCATTTCTTTTTGTCAAATCCTTTGGTGAGCTCAGTGGTAGAATCTGTAATGATTTGAACTGATCTTAGTTGTTTTCTAAGGGTCATAAAATAAAGCAGCTTTGGCATCCTCTATGTACTCGTTAGCTCCTGTTTCTGAGTCACTTGGCTTATCTCCAAAATCTACTTTTGTGGGTTTATTTATTTATTTTTTCTTTGCCTGTTTTGTTAGTAACAGTAGGAATAATAGCTGCGTGAAGGACAGTAGCTTATTGAAACAGGTTTTTTTTTTAAAAGTTCTATGAAATGCCGATGGATTGATAAATGGTTTTACTTTGTCACAACTAGTGAAAGCAGTAATTATCTGTATTGTCTTTTCAAAATTTTTTGTAAGATGTTTCTTTTGAATTTGATGCAGTTTTGATAGTGATGCTGCTTCATGTGCCATATTTCACATTACAATTTTAGATTTGCTTTCACCAACTGATACACTACATTTGCTTTAAAAGTCAAAAGTTTTAGATCTGTTAAGTTAGTGGTTTTCTCAAAATTGCCCACAGGCTCTGAGATGCTATTAATTCCTTCTATTAGATTGAAGCAATACTTGCTTCAAATTACTTGTATCAGTTATTAATTTGAACATTAAAATTACATAAAAATCCATAAGTTACTGCTATGGTTTCAAAGCAGAACACTTAATACCGTGATTTCATAATTGTTTTTGATCTTGCTTTCTTGGTTTTACTTTTTCCCCTATACATGTAGCACTAGCTGCTGCAACCCTAAACTTATTCTCTGTAGGATCCTTGCTTCATCCAATGTAAATCAGAATGTCTTCTGTCAGCAACTCAATGCGTTCTGTAATCTTTTTCAATTAATTTGTCTCAGTTTCTAACCTGTGTTCCTCTTTGATTCCCTGTGCCTCTCCATTCAAGTCGCCCTTGATTTTCGTTTAAAGTTTAGTGCTTCTCAGTGGCATACAACAGCTGGGATTAGAGACAAAAAGGATACTTGCACCGGGTGTCTGTGCCCTTGGGAAAAAACAAGTTCTTCAGATTTAGCAATTAAACTTCAGGTTTTTACTGTGCATGTTTTGTTTGTGAAATGCGTTTGTTTTGTGTATATATGCTTGGTTTAGTTTCATAAGGATATTAGGTAATGCTTCTATGACATCTGGTTATCTTCCCCAGCCGAGACACTATTTCAAAGCAATGGAACATGTGCATTGAAAAGTATTACAAAATGGGTGATTTTTTTAAAGCTTTACTATCAGAAATAGATCCAGTTTAGCAGCACTGTATCAAAAATTCCATCGTTGTCTGAGTGTAAAATAAAGTGTTGCAAGTGATCAAATAAGAAAATGTTTTAGTAATCGAACTTACAGTCTAATTAAACTAACAGATAGTCGTGGTTAGGAGATGGACTTGTGGTATCTGGTAGTTCCTGTTATGAAACAATATATGTTTTTTTGAATTTCACTTTCAGCTGTCTGGAATTCGGAAATAGTTCAGAATATATACCCTGTAGAATTGACTGAAGTTCATTGATATGTTTTATGGAGATGTCATGTCTTCTGATAGTATTTTAGTCCTAGAAAGCTACAACTTGAAGTGTGCATGTTTCTTCATCTCTTTTGTGTGTTTGAATATTCTTAAGAATTTGAGTATTCTCTAGAGTTAAATCATATCAAGTACAGAAACATATCTGAAGATGTTTTTCAGCTAACATAGATTCCTCTCCTGTACCACAGTGTAACTTTCTTTTTCTCTGTGAAAAGGGAGATGTGCTAAGAAGTGTGTGAAGTATGTGCTTGCTTTAATTTCTGTTTTGAGTTCTTTTGATGTGAAAAGGGTTTTTTAATGTATTTCACCACTTTGCTTTAAATTATGCCGCTAGAAGAATACCATTTCGGTTGCTTTAAAAAAGCTTAGTGGTACTCAAGTTGTACAGATACATTAGTGGAATTTAGCAGTCAGAATTTGTGTACAGAAGTACCTGGAAGTATTCCCCAAACTCTTATGTTTTCTGAATATAGCAGTCATGAGCACAGCTGGAAAATTTAGGTTATGAGTGGAAAATTGATTTTAGGACTTCAGTGCCCTTGGGAACACAGCTTTTTAGTTTTAAATTACTTCTTTTTTTTTGTGAATTTAAAAGTGGAGAAGTGCAATAAAGGAAGGAATAATATAAATGAAAAATTAGAGCAAATGTTTATGACAAGGGTAAGAGCTACATTTCATGTTACTCTGATTCTATATTCATATACTGTGCTCTTTCAGTTCTTCAAGACAGAGTAGTGTGTTTGTGTTTTAACATTATAAAGAGTATCACAGTTTATTTGGTTTAAGCAAAGTAGTGATCAAGTATGGTTATATTATTAAACAGACAATGATAAATAGAAGACTTTAACATTCAGACATTAGTAGCATTTTTGTATTTGTCACTTTTGTCATGAGTGTTTGCTCCTGTCTGGAAGAAACAGTTCAAAATTCTTTTTAAGGCAGGGTGGCCAAAATCTACAAGTGTTTTGGATTGGTTGGCAGCAGAGAAGTTCTGAGGTAGAGAATATTGCATTTATAACTTGAGTAGGGGCTGTTACTTCATTTACATGCTTTGTTTTGTGGTTGGGATAAGCAATTTAATCCTTAACAAATTTGTTTGAGGTAGCTGCAAAGACCTCGTTGTATTTGACCCTGATCTTCTGAAGAGACTAGTGCCTGCTAAACTGGAGCAGCATCTTAACTGACTGTTATGTTGCTTCAATTTAATTTCTCAAATAGTAGTTGTCTTTCTTGTCCATGCTCTTAGGACTGTGCATTGCTTTACTCCTTATATTTCAGCATAGAGTTTTTTCATGAGTCTTTGGAATTTGTTTTATGTTGCATGCAATTTGCCTTAGCAGTAATGCCAACTTTGTTTCTCCTTTTTGTCTTCTGGCATTCTTTCTTACATTCTCCTTATGATCACAGCAAAATGCTAGTCTTATCTGATTGAGATTACAGCTCAGGACTTGAATATTTTTGGGCACTTATGACAAGACTTGGGAACTGATTTTGTGGTCTTATTTTTTATGGTGTTCAGGAGTTTTAGAATAGAATAATGAGAGAACAACTACCTTTTTTCTGCATGCATTTTGTTTTCTCTATTTCTATTCCTGTGTATTTATTTGTGTGTGCTTAGGGCTGAGGTCTTTTAATGGTAGCACCTTATGATCCTTCTTTTATTTTAACAGTAAGAATGGAACCTTCCACTTAATGTTTTAGCACTGCTGCAAAATGTAATAGCGTATGCTTTTTGATTGCCTGTTTCACCTTAAAGACACCTTCAATTATTTCAAAATAATTTCTTTCTGATGTGGAGTCCACCTGACAAATCAATACTAACCTTTTCTGATGCTGAATCCAGTAATGCTGGTCTGGCTTATAGGTCTGTGAAGTGTGTTTTGCTGTCTTCAGGCTCTCAGGAGATGCATGGAGAAGATTCAGTCACTTTTAAATGGATGAGTTTCTGCAAAGGAGCTATTCTAGAAAAAAGATCTTATTTGGAGCACCCATTTTTCATGTGCATTCTCTATAGTACCACTGAGGAGATACAGTAAGCAGTGAAGATCCTGTCAAAAAATTAGTTCTTGCCCTTTTCTCCTTCAAAATACCCCGGTGTTCTTTGTTCAAATGCTGTAATGATTGTCTACATAGAACCAACCGGATGTGGTTAGGGAGGAGTGCCAAAACTAGGAGTGCTAATGAGAGAGTGTCTCGCACACTGGTGTGTTAGACTGCCATGCAATTTCAGCAAACATGTTAGTTACACGTTTTTGTTTCTCACAATTTAGTGTCTGTGGCTGTGCTTCAAGAATGGGATGCTGGAACTTACCTGAGATGAGTTTTTCATCTGCCAGCGCTTTCTGTTGCTAACAGCTTAATTGATGCAAGATGCAGTCCTGGCCTTTGGTTTGTGTTCTGTTTGGGAGACAGCTTTCAAGGATTTGTTTTCCTACTATTCAAAATTGAAGCTGCACATGTGTGTTGCTTTTTATTGACATAATACCTTGCCTTGGCTGTAAGAATTGTCAGGTGTACCATTATATGACATTGTTTGTCAAATAAATGACAATTTATGACTTTTTTTAAAAAATTCCATAACTGTGTAGAAATCTTACTTAACTGTGCTTTTTCTCTGCTGTGAGATGCCTCTGAAGCAGAAAAGCTTTCCTGATCAGTGTATAAAGCTTGGCTCAGAGCCTAGTTAAGCATTACACTGAAATGTAAAGTTTGTGGCAGTGGCCATCAGCAAGAAATTAACATCTTACAAGTTAAAGACCAAGACAAACCAATGCACCCCTCCCCCACAGTAAATCCCCAAATATTTCAGACTTGCTTGAATCTAAAGCTATGAGGGAAGGACTGTGTGTTAAAATTTGTAACTTGGTCCTGCCCCCGCACTTGGCAAACTGAATTGCCTACTGTCTGCTGCTCTGTTTTACAAAAATGAGTAATTTGAATTCAGTGTACTTTGAAGTCATGGAGACTACGATGCAGGGTTATACTGCGTTGTTTGTTACCTCTTGTACCAGGCACAAGGGCTTGGAGACATTTTTGGATTGTACTATATTATCAGAAGGGTATGTTCCAAGCTTCTGTACATCTGCTGGTCTGTCTCTGCCTAAATGGATTCTCAGAGTTTCCTCATGAATCTGTTGCGTTATCTGCATGTCACCTTGAGTAATTCAGCTTTTCCACACTGTATATCCTTTAAGTGTTGATGAATTTTCTGTATCATGGCATATAAGCAGAGTATGTTTGGCTGTCTAGTTTTGTGAATTTTTGTGGAAATAGAACGTGTACAGCCTCCCTCCCTGTCTGCACATCTGTACTACCTTTATCTCTTATGAAATACCAAATTGTTTTAATCAGTTGAATTAATCTTCATGAGAAGAAGGCCTCCAGGGCCTGTAAAGACTATTCTTTTTCCTTTCTTCTTAATTATGAAAAGCTGATTAACCAATCTGCACCCATAACACTGAAAATTTGAAACTAATTTACCTTTTGAGTCTCCCTAGATACTTTGTTTTTTGCTCTCTCCTAGTGTCATATTATTGCTGAGACAGAGAAATTTATTTGTACAAGACTGCAAGGCTACTGGTGACCTTATAACAGATAAGTCATAACCTTATAACACAGAGAATGAAATAGAATAAAACAGAGATGTCAAAATTTTGTCTACTAATATAGTTCAAGGATTAAATCTAATCATCAGTAGCTTTTACCAAGCAGATATCTGATACAGATGGCCCTGGTGTGTTGTTCACAGGTTTGTTCAGCAGATAACCAGTGCCAGGAAGCTGTGTGTAGTAAGAAGTGCTAATGCTGATGTAGCATGCTGACTTTCTGAATGGTATAATATAATTGATAAAAACATAATTGGGTAATATGGTGAATTAGTGTTGCAGTGATGCTGTTTAAAGTTTTAGTAATTTGTAATGACTTGATTGTGGAGCCATCCCACAATATGTACTGCTTCCTTTGCTATATCCTAAAACTATTGAGCTATCAGAAGTTGAATGGCATTCTTTGTTGGTGATATCTTGGCCCCTTTGAGGCAAGAACGAAAGAAAGAGAAAAATCAGACTAAATGCATCACATTCTAGTGTATAATTTTTGTTTCTAATTTTCTTATTTGCTTTGTCCTTTGTGTATTTTTGCTCACAGCTGTATTTACATAGCCCTTCCAAATAGATGAATGATAACAGAGTAACCTGTTAACTTTGTTTTACATTGCAGTAGAAAGAAAGAAAGAAAGAAAGAAAGAAAGAAAGAAAGAAAGAAAGAAAGAAAGAAAGAAAGAAAGGAATCTTCAGAGCATTTAAAAATACACAGTGTAGTGGTTCGGTAACTGAATAGAATAGGTGAATCTAGTGTGAGACACTATAAAACAAGAGGTAGATTGCCATATAAAGGGAAGTAACGAAAAGTTTAGATAGTTTTAGTTATGACAGCAGGTCTTGGCCATAAGCTTTGCTGTAGCTTTTGCTAAACTCAAATGCCAGGATACTCAGGCTGAACTATGGGACACTTAAGGATATGACAGGGACTTGAGTCTTGGGCGCAGATGTATCTTGAGATAGCCCAGGGCTAGTCTTGGGGGAGGAAGCGTGTTTAGAACAATCATGGTTTGAAAGTGTGTGAGGAGGTATTCTTCAGTATGACTCTTATTAGTTAAAACATTGAAATAGCCTTGACAACATAAGGATTTGCCCAGCTTGATGTGGATGGAGTTGTGTCTGTGAATTATTTTTACTTCAGTGCTAGATACTTCCAGATCTGTTAGGGACCAGCTGTGGTATTTGTTGGTGAATTCAGCTCCTCTGTGTGGAAATTTTGCCACTTGTTTCAGATCTTGGTCTGGCAGCTAATAAGGATGGAGAGGAAAAAAAGAGGTCTGTGACCACTTCAGTCTGGAGGTAGAAATCTCTTCAGATAAGACCACATGCTTGTGTCACTTGCCTATTCTTGCTTATCTCTTGATACTGCTGTTTTCATGAGAGCAGCCATACAGTGAATGGTAGCTGTTCTTAATGGAAACTTCTTTTGGTATCAGTATTAAAACTTATACTTACCAGCCTCTGCAGCCAAAAATATATTTTTCTCCTCAGAGCTGTTTTCAAGCTTCTGTGACTTCAGAAACTGCATAAAACTTGTTGTCCCAGTTGGTGTTGCCCCCCCCCTTTTTTTTTTGTTGGTGAGATGTGACTTTTTGGTTTTATGTGGGGTTTTTTGTTTGTTTGTTTGTTTTATTTTTTGTTTGTTTATTTTTTCGTTCCCCAAGATGTGTGTTTCCCACAAGATTATTTCTTGGATTACTCACCTGTTAAATGAAATAAGTCTCTGTCTCTTTCTGCTTCCACACAATTTTCTGCATGCCACCAAACTAAAATACTGTACCACAGAATTATTTACGATCCTTCCATTTTTCCTTTAGCTGTCCTTGTTGACATGAACCATGTTGGCCTTTGCAAGGAGCTAGTTTTCTGACTGTAGTTTTACTGACATTGGCAGAAGTTTTCTGTTTTTATCAGCTGAAATGCAATACTAAGGAGCATGACATTATGATGCAAACCCTGTATGCCTACAGTCTAATGTCTCTAATGACTTCAAATTCTCTATATTGAACTTTTCCATAGTGAAGGAACTAGGTTCTTTGTAGCTTTTTGAATCTCTTGTTGATCTTTGTGAATCTTTACATGTCCTGATGATAAACTGTCATCCCTACATGGGAGGTATTGCATGAAGTCTACCCTGATTGTTTTGAGCTAAAAAGTGAACTGTTAATATATTCTGATTCAGAATGTTATACTGACTGGTGTCATTGAAGGCACAGCCCACATAAACATTTAATAGTCTGAACTCTGACTTTCCTTTTTCATAGGAGTAACCACATCAATTTAGGTATACATTTTTGCTTCTGAAATGGTATTGGTGCTGAATTGGGGTTTTTTCATATGTTAACTGTGTTTGTGCCAGCTCTCAACTGCTTCTGAAAAGGAAAGACAGGAAAGAAAGGGGAAAAAAAGCCAGTAAGAGAAGAAGAATTCTGTGTTTCTCAGTTAAGTAAAGAATCCTATATTAGATTAGTTAATAATCTTAATATGGGAGAAGGTAGGGCCTCTGAATCAGCACTTTTGCTAGCTAATATCCACATTATGCTGACCCTACCATTGTTTCCAAACTGTGACAGAAAGTAGTTCTTTTCAAGCATCTGTTGTTAATTATATAAAATCTGATGTTAGATTATAATGTCAAGGGCATTGAGAAATTTTAAAAGAAATTGTTAAAGAAGAAGTGTTAAGATCATCCAGCCTTAGTTCTTACTGCTAATTTTAGTCCATTACACCAGCAATGTAATGGATTGTTACCAAAATACGCTACCATCAGCAGAACAGTCTTCTGCAATTGTAAGTAAATGTTTAGGCAAGTGTTTGATAACTACTTTTCTGTAATGCGGGTTCTATTAATTTGAGCTAGTTTGCGCTACTGCTGTTTTGGATTTGGTGAATTACTATGTAATCCTCCCATGGTGGCTGTAATCTTTGATTATTTCCATCACATCTTTTTGAGTTACAGGGCTGGTTATGTCTACGTGGTGTCATGCCAGAAGTAGAAGCCTTTTTGTTAAGGAGGTGTAAAAACTACTTTTATAAAAATGCTTTTAGAGAAACAACTCTTGAGATCTTGAAAAATATTTGCAGAGTTGAACAGTAATGTATGTTCATTTTAAGAACCCTGTGAATATATTTTCAAAATAGGAGGTGTCTTATATTTTTAAAATATTGTAACTTTTTTTTTCAGAGAAGACTCTTAGGAGAATTGGGTATTGGCTCTGAAAGAAAAAAGAAAAAAACTAAAGAAAAAAATGAGTCTTAAAAATTTTCATCCTCTGATTCATGTGATTAGAGCAGGCTCTTCACCCATATCTTCTCCCCTTCAGACACATACCTGAAATAGCAGACTGAAGAGTTCATATTTACAGCAGTGAGAGGCTTTCCAAATTGGAAAGTTTCGGGAGAGATTGTGACAGAGTATTTAAAATATCTTGGGAAAGAAACTAAATGTCGCTCTTGTCTCTTGGATATTGAGCAGGTAGAGGGTTTGAAATCAGTATCTAATATCCTGGAAAAATCTCTTCTTGTATCAGGTTTCAGATTTTTGTTTAGCTGAATGCTTTTTCAGGTTTTGCTTTCTAAGAGAAAATACTTACCTTTTACCTGTGTGAGCCTGGTCTTTCTCAGTTTTCTTAGGCAAAAACATTATTCTCTGTTAGGTAAAAGTCTCTAGAATTTAAGTTTTTTTAGAATTGCAGGTCTGGGTGGAGAATATGAATTTAAAAACATCTTATTTTGCTAGAGGAGATTTTGATGTTTGTGTTGAAGTGTAAGATGGGTGGATGGCTAGTGGATTGGGGGTTTTGTGTTTAACTCCATAAGTTGATACAGAAAATGTAAGATAATGTTTATACCTTGGAGTTGTGAAATGAATGTTTAACTTTAATGTGTGTATCTAGGCATGTAGTGTATGTGTGTATACATGGATTTATAAGAGACAGCATCATTTAATGTGTGTGAATAATATATATATATATAAAAGCCTCAAGAGGCTACTTTTTAAAGCAAATGCCTAATTTTCTTTCTAATATTTGTACAGTGCTATTTAAATTGATTTAATAAAGCTTTTTCAAAGTTAGTGAAAATGCAGTTCAGTTAAATACTCTCCCTCTCCCTTCTCCAACATCCTCCATTCCATCCCCTCCACGATCCATTGCCCCCCTTTCCTCTGTTCTTCTTCCCCTTTCTTCATTCACTGTCAGGAAGGGACGCCTCAGAAGAGTCATTTCAGCTCAGCACGCCACCGTCAGAGACTAGTGGAATCATCAGCTACAAAAGTGAGTGCCTTTACTGAAGGACTATTTCTAAAAAGGAATGTTGTGCCACCAGAAGATTTGTTAAAGAGAAGCTCTGTGTGCTTTGGTGGGGGATTTAGTTATTTTTACTCATCTGCAAGGGATATAATCACTATGTCTAAAGTTGAACTTCAGCAATTAATTGATTCCTACTTAAGTGCAGTAGTTGTTTTTTTTAACTTTAAAAAGTTGTGGGGAGATTTTGTTTGTATCAGCAAAGTGTAATAGAAACTGTATGAAAAGTTTCACTTTGCTTTTTTCAGTTTGTATGATGTCTTTTTGTAAATCTATGTGCAGTTCATTTGTCTCATTCTTAAATAAAAGGCTTTCATTGAATAAAAAATTGGCAAGGATATGGAAAATAATCAAACGCTATTATCAAGCACTATGAAGCAATACAAAGTTTCAGAGTAAAAAGATAGACTGGCATCAAAAGATGATATGAGCAGATACAGTAGCAGTACTTGCTAGTTCATAAGGCTGTTCCACTTTTTTAGAGATGTACTCAGAAAATGTGATAGGTTCAGTGAGGGCAGTGTTACTATGGAACTTCTAATAAAGTATACTATAGTGCATATTTTAGAGCATCAATGTTTGCCTGTATTTATTTTGTTCTACTTTTTTGTGAGATTCCAGCAAATAATGAAACTGTGTATCCATTACTGCCACTGCCTGGAAATTCCATTTTTTGCTTTATTTGAGATACTGCAGAATTGATTGTAGTATTTACATACAACTTTTGATACAGTTGAAGTATCTGTGGTAGTAGCTCTGTGGCAGCAGTCCTGGTTATGGAAGAAAAGCCCTGGTTTTGTATTTTGTCTTATATTCTAATTAGGATTCCAAGTACTGTTAGACTAATTGTTTCTATATGTGTTAATTCATTAGATATTAGTATGTTGACTTTTACCATTTCTTTCAGTATGTAGCAACGTTATCAATACTAAAATATCCTTTTGGGGTTCTGGGGGAAGGGCGTTTTGGGGTTTAAAGAAGCAAAAGTAAGCCAAACACACACACACACACACTATATATATGTATATATACACACACATATATTAGCCTGTTCTCTTGACGAGCCACTATGTGGGTGCATTACTGTTTACTAGAATCACTCCAAGTAATTTCTGCAATATATAGAGCCTCAATGTGTAAAGGAAAAATGTCTACTGAAGCACAATTCTGTGGACATAAGTGTGCTAGGTTTTGCTCCCTCCTCTTCCCTAGTTTTTCTGCGTTTTTTCACCATGCCCCGGTGCCCTACTGTGTGTCTGGATATATGTTGTCAAAGGTAGGTGTGCTGTCAAAACCTCAATGTGATAACTACAGAGTAACCTTAGTATTTGCTCTTCTGTTTTGTTTGGGAGAGAAGAATGAGGAAGGGTCTCGATTGGTGTTTCTAGAGTCCTAAGCCATGGTCCTGTAGTTTTTTTGTTGCTGGGAGAACATCCTGAAGTACTGGAAGCAAGTCAGCAGCTCAGCTCTGCTGGACACCAGCCCAGCATCCAGAGGGGGGCTGTTACCGCAGACCACATCAGCTCCACCTCTCCCTCTACAATGACTGCCAGCAATTTCAGCATGACCATCTGCTTAGAAAAGACTTCTTAGCACATAGGAAGAACATTGCTCAGGTTTTGTTTTGATTAAAATCTGTCTGGAGTGAGAAAGAAGGAGGAGAGGAAAGAGGAGGGAGGGAAGGAGAGGCAGGAGAAGAAAAAAGGCAAATAAGAAGCACTTCTTCAGTGCCAGTGGGAAAGAAGAAAAAAACTGCAAGTTCATAGTTGTCTGTCATCTGCAGGTCACACACCTAATCTCCCTGGCTATCCAGGCAAGAGACTGGTGAAAATCTGGAACAGTAGTCTTCTGAGTCCTGTTTTTTTGTAACATTTCACTGAGTGGGCAATACCTGGACAGGATGAGCCTATAAAACTAACAGGCACCTGTACACATCTGTGCTGACAGCCATGCCTTCTCTTCCTGTTCCCTGGTAACATTTCTCAGTGAAGAATAAATGCCATGCTTTATGTCCTAAGTGCATGTGATTTTTCTTCTCACCCACCCACCACCCTTGCTGTATTCTTGAAATCAACAGCTGAAAGAACTGTACATCCTGGTTTGGCTGAGGTAATTTGAGGTATTAATTTCTGTTTGTTTCCTCCTCCTTCCTGCATGCCTTCTCCTTTCTTTTGTGCATGGGTCACATGCAGGGGCTTGGATGATGTGCTTTGGGCTCATGGTATCAATAGAATTGTCAAAGTTGGAAAACGCCTCAAAGGTCATCAAATCCAGTTGTTAACCCAGCACCATATTCACCATTAAACCATGTCCCCAAGTGCTGTATCTTTGCATCTTTTGAACCCTTCCAGGGATGGTGATTCTGCCACTTCCCTGGGAACCTTGTTTCACTGCCTGACCACCCTTTCAGTGGTGAAATTGCTCCTAATACTCAATCTGAACCTCTTGTGACACCAACTTCTGTCTAATACCTCTCTGGGTTTCAAGTCAGGGAGATGTCATGTTAACCTGTGGTCAGACCCCACTCAGGTTGGCCTAGCTGATGGAATGTAGAATCTGGATTTGGCCTCGGCATCTCATCTCAGAAAGTTTTGGAATAGCTGGTGGTTACAGGACAAGGTGGCATAGTTTTCTACTCTGCATGGGACATGTCCTGGAGAACTATTGTTATCTGTCAGTCACATGCAGACTGCTGCAAGTCAGTAAGAGTATCATCAGAATCCATCTTTCCTCTTCTGTGGCATGATCATCCTTACCAGTAGTTGCTGTGACAACCTGACCAGCAAGCACTCTGCTTGAAGGAATCTGTAAAGCAGCTGATGAAGAAAGCCCACTACTTCCCCTCATGAAGTTGTAACTTGGCTGGGAAAGTTGAACTCCGGTCATTTCAAAAGGCAGCAGCAGTGCAGCCTATCTCCCAGACTTACCAATGACTTAAGCTGCACACTCTTTGTCTCTCTGTAGACACACCTGCTGCAATGTGTTTGACAGCCTCTACCACTTGGGCCTAGGGTCACTGATCATTCATTCTTGGGCTATGGGGGAGCGAGGATGCTCTCCTGGTCAAGACTGGGAATATGGCTGAGAGTCAGTTATGCAGGTGATTTCAGAGTAGGAAGCTGTAGAAAGGCAGGTCTGGCAGAACTTCTCTAGCTGCTTGTTTTGTCACACATTTATTGCCTCAGGGAGAGCTGCTAGTTGTTCCTGGTGGTACAGGTGCACAGAAGTCTCATGGTCTTGTGCTAAAACAAGGACTATTTTGCCTGCTTTTAGACCAAAGATGGCAAATTGCCATCAACAAATCTCACATGCTTTTCTTTAAGCTTGTTAATTCAAGCATACTACAAACACACACACTAAACATACTATACCACATATGCACACACTACGTACACTACACACACACACACAATCCCCCACAAAAACCAAACAAAAATCCAAACCAAACAAACTTGTTACTTTGAAAATGTTGTCTTGTGTCTTGGCACTGTAAAGACTGGTGCGATCCCTTTTATTCCTTTTGCCTTCCTGAGCAGCAGCTGTTTGCCCAGGTGGCAGGATGTAATGGAAGCTCTGTCTGCACAGCTTGCAGGGACTGTTGCCTGTATCAGGGATGCTATTTGGGCTTGGGGCAAGAGCATCACAAACTTGTAAAGGAATACTGCTTTGTGCCTGCATTCTGCGGGGCCTTGTTCTGGTGTTTAATTCTGCATGTCCTGAGTTTCCTGCGTCTGCCTCCTAACCTCATGGTTATGGGAGAATGATTGTATGTGGGAGACTTGGAAGCAAGGCAGTGTGTCTCATTAAGCAGCAGCAGTGCTGAGTGAGTCAGAGGACACTGAAGTACAAATTGCCCAGAAGATCTTTCATCTGTGGTCAACTGACTGCAATGATTCACTTGTGTCTCCTTGTCCTGGACCTTGATGAAGTGCATTTCTGGGTCAGTGATTTGGGTGACCCAAAGGAGCAGGGAACACACTGTATTGACTTAGTGAGACTAATGTTTCCTGAACAGAGAGGACTGTTGCCTATCCTGTCAAAAGAGAATAGAATTGTTAGGATATGGTGCTGTGACCTTGGCTAGCTATGAGCTCGTGTTTGATCTGATGCAAATCAGGGAAAGCTAAACTTCGAACAGTTACACAATCACAGAGTGGTTTGGATTGGAAAGGACGTAAAGATCATTAGTTCTAATTGTTGTCCAATAGGCAAGCATGTCTTCTGCTAGACCAGAGCTCCATTCAGCTTGGCCTTGAACGTGTCTAGGGATGGGACATCTAAAGGTTCTCAACCTGTTCCAGTGCCTCACCAACCTCACAGGAGAAACTTCTTTCCCCAGTATCCAATCTAAACCTGCCTTCTTTCAGTTTGAAGCCATTACCCTTTGTCCTCTCACTACATGCCCTTGTAAAAAGCTGTTTCCATCTTTCTTAGGCTCCCTTCGGGTGCTGGGTGACTGCAACTAGGTCATCCTGAAATCTTCTGCTCTTGAGGCTGAACAATTCCAATTCTTTCAGCCTTTTTTTCATAGGAAACGTGCTTATCCTTCTCATAATTTTGATGGCTTCCTCTGGACTCAGTTCAACAGGTCAATGTCTCTACTTTGCTGAGGACCTCAGAACAGAGCACAGTATTCCAGTTGGGGTCTCACCAGGGCAGAGCAGAGGGGCAGAATCCCCTCCCTGGCCCTGCTGCCCACACTGCTCTGGATGCAGCCCAGCACACGTTTGGCTCTCTGGGCTGGGAGTGCCCATGGCTGGGTCATGTCCAGGCTCTCAGCCACAGCACCCCCAAGTCCTTCTGGCCAGGGCTGCTCTCAGTGTGTTCATCCTTAAACTTCATACTGGGAGTTACCCCAGCTCAGGTGCAGGACCTTGAATTTGATGCTATTAAAACTGTTGAGATTCCCGTGGTCCCACTTCTCTAGCCTGTCCAGGTCCGTCTTGATGGCTTCCTGTTCTTTATGTGTCTCAACTGCACCACTCAGCTTGGGGTCCTCTGCAAATTTGCTGAGGGTTCACTTGATTCCTTTGTCTGAGGTCATTAAGAATGATATTAAATAATGCTTAAGGATCCCTGAGGGGTTTGTCACTGTCCATTGGGATTCTGAGCCATTGATCACTGCCCCCTGCATGTGACTGTCCCAGCCAATTTTTATCTACATAACAATCCACCCACTGTGCCCATTAAAAAACCATCTGTCTCCATTTTAGAGAAATGGATGTTGTAGGAGATGGTGTTGAAGGCCTTAAAGAAATGCAGATAAATGATACCTGTAACCCTGCCCTGCCCTTGTCCACTGATGCAGTCACACCATTAAAAAAATGTGGGGTATAAAAGATGCTGAGACACTGAGGATTCTGATTTGTCTGCTTGACCTGCAAACCAAAGTTGGTTCTCAGATATACATGGAAGCAATATAGATGTAATCTCTAAATAGCTTTTGCTGTGTTGCATTGCATTAATTTATTTCATTAGCTGATAATACCTTGATACAGAAACTTAAATAAAGGGTTGCTGCAGCTTCTTAGTGGGTAGCAAATGTGGACACACAGGTAGACAAAGTTAAAAAAAGTGCTCTAGTAGTAATGATCTGAAAGATTAAATAAAACATGCATTTATAAAGCTGTGAAACTTAACAGCTGAATAAAAACCAATTTGATATGGGAGCATGGAATTGAGAAAGAGTTACAAGAGAAAGCATTCTGACAATTTTCAAACTTCTTTTGTGTTTCAGTGCGTAAATAAAGCTGTATTCAGATTAGGCTGCAGGTGTAAATTGGGAACATCTGTCTGAAAATTAAGAAGGTTATTCAGAATTTTGTTAGCTTGGGAAAAACCACTGTAGAAGAATTAAATAAACCCCAGACTGATTGTGAAGAGAGAAGACATTTCAGCACAGATAATTTGTTTGCATTTACACACATTCTGGTGTGAGTACCCTGTATCAATTAATTACAATTCTTCCCTCAACTTCGTAGTCTTCCCTCAACTCATACTGAACAATTCCTGCAGAAGTGTGTTTTTTTTTTAAATCTGATATTTGCTTCTTATAAAGTAATTTCTGAATTTAAATGAGTAATTTATTGTACTTTTTGAGCTGGTAAATTTTTTCTACAACTGTTTTCTCTGTCTTACTGGCTCATGATTTATAATTGTAAAGAAAGTGTGCTGTTGAGAGCCATGTCTCTACCTGTTTAACCTAGACTGGAGGTCTTAAACAGTTGAGAGGTCTCATTAAAAAAATTATTTATATATGGCTATTTAATAAGTGACTAGATGGATTAGCTGCTATTTTACATCTTTCTGGGCTCCTACTTAAGTATGTTTTAAACCTACACTCCTAAAATTCTACTGCTTTTTACCATAAAATCAACACAAATCAGAGAGTCATATTGTAAGAATAGGCTATTAGTGTAATGTGTTCTGCTCAGATAAAAAAGCCATCTAGTAGGCAGGGCAGCGAAGAGAATGAAGCACTCCCTAGCACTGCTCTGTGGCAGCAGCTGACAGAAGGTTCATTTGATGGCAAATTGATTGCTAGAAAGTTATGTTTACCAAAGGTATAAATAGAAACAGAAGATACGTTACAATAATATATTATGGATGGATGCTCCCTGCCAAGTTAAGATTGTCTTCCTTGTAAAATTATTTTCCTGACCAAGTCAGTCTGTCAGTAGTGTAACATGCATTGCTAGATAGGTTTAATAACATTCTGCACCAAACTGGGAAAAAAAAGTCCACAGTACTCCATTTTCTCCTTATTAAAACTTTAGTTCTAAACAAGGCAACACCAAGTTATAATTAGATATTTTCAGCTGTTACTTCAGATGTGTGATCACCATCTCAGTGTTGCTTGCATGCTTCCCAGTTGGTTAAAAATAGAAGTAGCTGTGGCAGAAATAGTATTATAAATAGTTCGGCCAGAATAAATGCTAGTATGTATGCAAAAAAAATACAGAAGTGTAAAGTCTGTCTTAAAATATGCTTAAATTAGTCAGCATATAACCTCGTTTAGGTGTGGAATACACAGTATGGACACAAAAAAAGGTTGTGGAGTGGAACCAGATTGTGAGCTAGATTTTGAAATGTCTGCCTTGAACTAGGGTGGGGAAAGTGTTGGGTCACACCAGTGCTGGGAAGTATTTCAACAGTACTGAAATAATGTTTGTGTCTTCAAAAAGACATGTTTTTTTCCCACAGGGAACTATTTTATTCGCAGAATGATGTAGTTTAGAAAAGATCTTTAAGGTCGTTAGTGCAAATCTTTGACTGATCATCTGCTGACCAACTAGTGCTATGTCTAGTAATTTCTTGAACAGCTCCAGGGGTGGTGATTCCACCACCTCCTTGGGCATCCTATTCCAGTGCTTAACAGCCCATTTCTTTTTGATGTCCAACTTGAGCCTCCTCTGGTGAAGCTTGAGGCCATTTCCTCTCATCCTGTCTCTTGTTGCCTGGGCGAAGAGGCGTATCCCCACTTGGCTACGCCCACCTGTCAGGCAGCTGTGGAGAGTGATAGTCACCCCTGAGCTACCCCTTCTCCAGGATAAACAATCCCAGCTCACTCAGCTGCTCCTCATAGGACCCTCTCTCTAGACCCTTCACTGCTTTGTTGCTCTTCCCTGGATACACTCCAGTACATCAATATCTTTCTTCAATTGAGGGCTCAGAACAGCACAGGATTCTAGATGCAGCCTCAGGAGTCCCTGCTGCAACAATCCCTGCCCTGCTCCTGCGGGCCACACCATTGCTGATCCAGGCCAGGATGCCATTGCCCTTCTTGGCCACCTGGGCACAGCCTGGCTCATGTCCAGCTGCTGTCACCAGCACCCCCAGGTCCTTTCCAGCCACTCTGTCCCAGCCTGTGGCACTGCCTGGGGTTGTTGTGACCCGAGGGCAGGACCCAGGACTGGGCCTTGTTGAACCTCACACCATTGGCCTCAGCCATGATCCAGCCTGCCCAGATCCCTCTGCTGAGCCTTCCTGCCCTCCAGCAGATCAACACTCCCATGTAACTTAGTGAACTGATTAATGAACTGACTGAGGGTACATTTGGTCCTGTCATCCAAGTCATTGGTAAAGATATAAACAGCATTGAGCCTTTGAGAACCTCACTAGTGACTGTCTGCCAATTGATTGTGGCACCTTTATCCCTAAAATTGTGGTCAGTTGGTGTGCAGTACGCCAATCTCACACACAGAGCCGAGGTATTTGTTTCTTTCATATTTCTGCTTAGATAAGTGCTGTGTGGTAAATCTGCAAAGCTGACACTCATTCTTGAAACTTTAAACTATATATCCTCTTTGGTAAACAGAGGCATATTGGCTACAAGTTACCTAGTTCTTGTATTAATTAGTTTTCTATGTTCTATTGGCTGAATGACTCTCTTGCTTCTCATGCTGATAGGTCTGCATGCTCAGTCTTGTCTCTCTTTTGAGTCAGTGGGTTTCTTGATCCATGAGTTGAAGGTCACAGTCACCCCACTGCCAAATTGCCTTTTCCCCTATTGTCTCGGAATGCAGATTGAGCTCGAGTTCACGGGAGCCTGAGGCCAAGAGGCTGTGAACTGGCACCGATCCCTTGCACTACAAAGTACATGAGGCTCTGTGGCATCAGCCAGGTAACAACAGAGAGCAGCAAGAGCTGATAACTCAGCAGAAAGTCCCCAGACTTGCCCAGGTGGTCCTTTGAGGCTTCGAGGCCTGTTTCAGAACCCTTTCCTCATTTCCTGTAACTCTTGGAGTGAAGCATTATTTCTGACCCCTGAGATATCAGCACCATTTATCACCACTCTCTGGGCCCAGCCACCCAGCTGGTTTTTAACCCAGTGAAGAGTGCACTTGTCCAAGGTGTGGGCTGACAGCTTCTCCAGCAGAATGCTTTGGGTGACAGTAGGCTACAAAGGGTTTGCTGAAGGGAGACTACATCCACAGACTTTCTGTCATTTCCTGGGGTGGGTCACCTAATCATAAGAGGAGATAAGGTTGGTCATGCAGGAGCTGCCTTTCCTAAATATGTGCTGTCTGAGCCTGATCCCTTGGATGTTCTGTATGTGCCATGTGATCACATTCAGGGTCATCTGATAAGCTTCCTGGGCTCTGAGGTATGTCACTATGCATGTACTTATTTTACCTACTTATTATAGGTAAGCACAGGAAACATGGTTTAAATAAATGGAGAGTGGCTGAATGTCCAAATGAAGGATTGGCTGAATGCAGAACTCAGAGGGTCAGGATGAGGGCAATAGAATCCAGTAGTCAGTAATGTTCCCCAGGGATCAACNCCAGTGAAGGGTCACAAAGATGATGAGGGGACTGGAGCATGTCTCTTATGAGGACAGACAAAGAGCTGGGCCTGTTTAGTCTAAAGAAGAGAAGACTGAGAGAGGATCTCATCAATGCATATCTCAGAGGTGGGTGCCAAGAGGATGATGCCAGACTTTACAGTGGTGCACAGTGACAAGACAGGCAAAGAGCAATGACACAGGCAGTTTCAGGCAGGACTTCTTTATGTTGAGGATAGCAGAACAATGGAACAGGCTGCCCAGGAAGGTCCTAGAATCTCCCTCTCTGAAGACATCAGTCAGACATGTTCCTGGGTGTAACCTGCTATAGGTGACCTTCCTTGACAGGGAGATTGGACCAGATGATCTCCAGAGATCATGTTAGACCTTATTAAGCTGGTGTAAACAGGATTATCAGTCAGAAGTAAAAGGAAATTTAAGAAATGTAATGTTTGCAAAACTTTAAATACAGTTGCTGATGTGATTTACTGTAGTTTCACATGAAACTATCATTTTGCCATATTGGACAAGGAGGGGAATGAAACAGTCTATGAAATAGTAATAAACTGAAAAGACTATCTGGGTCCTAATCTCATTTGATCTAGAGTGTTAGTAGTCCAAATAAAAACTATAAAATATACCTGACTTTATTGCTAGCACATACAGAGGGACCAGGTAATGATATAAATTGTAGAAAAAGATTTATCACAGTTACATGTTTGCTTTTTTTTTATGTAAGAAGGATTGTCTGTCCACTGTGTTTTTTAGCTGAAAACTGTGTCTAGCATGAAATGGGGGTTTATGTCAAGAGTTCAGAAATTTTTACACACAGTGGTACAGCACCAGACTAGTAATTTGTATTATTTTATCAAAGATGATTCCAGTGAAATCATCAGTATTAGGAAGCTAGGGTTGTGCCTCCAAATTGTTGCTGCTAGACATCAGCTTCCTCTCTGCATTAGAAATTTTAGACCTGAGATTGATACAGTAGATGTGTATGTTGTTGCACACATTTTGATGCTTTCAGATAAAAGTATAAACAGCATACTGATAAGGTTTGTGTTGCATTCCCTTTCTGATAGGGAAAGGAATATTTTTAAAAAGCATTGAAATACCCAAATTAATTTTTTTCCTGTCGTCCTGTGGTGGATACTCAAAATTGAGATTACAGCTAATTAGAGAACCTGGATTACATCAGCAGGGGGAGCAGTATAATATTAATATGGATCATGGGATTTTTGTTGTATTATCTTTGGAGAGGTTGAAATCTATTTTTCTCACTTTGGAGTGTGTGTTGACTAGTAATTGAATATTTGCGTAACCGTTCGTGCTGGTAGTGTCCTCTTGCCTACCATATGGGAAGAGGAATAGTGACAATAACCTTCTGCAGTTCAGCACCAAGTAAGTATGGCAGACAGGACAAGGCAGGACATGTAGAATAGGCCCATCAACAACAATATTTAGATTAATCTGGTTTAGGGGATCTTCAGATTTTTCAGGGTGTTTAAAGCCCTGTAAGAAACCAAGCTTCAGCTGAAATTGAACAAGCTGGAAAATCAAGTGTTAAGAGAAATGCATGACTAGAGTTTTGAAGTGAAAAAATGAAGTGTGCATTTTGACTAAGCTGTTTTCAGAAACGGGATTAATATTTACCTAGTTGATGCCAGGCAGTCTCGCTTTCTCCCCCAAGTATAACCCTAGCTTAAGAACTTCCTTTTACCTCAGTGGAGTGTATTTCTCCAGTAAGTTGCATGGGATCAGCTGAACTGATCTAATGTGAATTTATAAAAACTGATTAAAATGTCAACATTAAGAAAAATCTCTAATTTTGAGATTTTTGATTGCTTAAGGGGCAAGATCTGGTATCATAAACAGAGCAAATATAAAGTATTCTTTTTCTGCAAAAGAGATATCTTTTGAAACTGAAAATATAATGTTTTGTCATTGCTTTTCCGTGTGATTTTCCTGGGTGAAAAAGTGAGTTATTTGTGCCTTTTATTTCTGGTTTTCCCCAAGTATTTCCCTTATGTGTGAAGAGCAGCTGCAGAGCTCAGCTCTGCGGGTCTGAGAGTGGGCATTGTGGGCACAGTAGTGCTTTGAGCAAACTCCGTTACTCAGTTCCGCTGAGCTTAAAACACAGTTCCAGTGAACTTTCCCCTTCTGGCTTAGTCACCTCCAGCCGATGATTGTGAACATGTTAAGGTAGAGCAAGGCCTGTATTTTGCTAGTGCTAATCAGTCCTGGATGAAAGAATAAATGTATTGATTTTTTTAACCCCTTATATCCTGTGCAAAATGACTAATAAAAATTGTTGCAGTCGAAGCCTGAGTGTAGGCAAGTCTCTCATGCTGAAGGCAGGCTTAATAATTTTATCTTCTAGTTACTGATTTCAACAAAAGTCAGCAGCAGCTTCTGAATTAATACAAAATATGATTTGCGTCTAGATTCTTGTGGGCATAATGGTCTTTAGCAATTATGTTGTCAAGAAGTGTTGATGCTGGCCATTGTGTGCAATGGCCACTGTGATAGTGATTTTTCTTTTGCTTTTTAATAGTAGGCAGAATCCTTTGTAGGTATGCCCATATAAAAGCACTGTTTTCTGTTTGATGAAAGAACCTACAGGTTCAAAGAGAATCACTGACTTTAGTTAAACCATGGATTTAAGGTTTTCCAGTTCTGGTTAACTATATAATTGTTTATAATTGTTTATAATTGTTTAGGTAAACACTTTTACCAGTAGCTGGCATTTATGTCTTGTGTGACTTTTTTTCTTTTTCATCTTCTTTTCCCTTAATATATGATAAAACTTTAAAACTCTAATGATGGGAATATTCATGTGAACTTGGCAGCTGGAATCTGTTGAGTGTTGGTGTTTCAAACACTTTGCAGTCCATGCATTTTCTCCATTAGTCATGTGGTGATGTACTTTGCCAAGGGGTGAAATAAACTGTAGGACAGCAGGTCAGAATGAAGCATAGATTTTCTAACACTGTATTAGATTACATGATTTTGTATACTTGGAGGTGGAGAGTTTGTTCATTCAAGAGTTTCACATTTTTTTCTTGAAGAAACATGTTTCTGGTTTTTTTTTTTATTTTTTAAATTGAGCTAACAATGCAACGTAGTGGGCAACAATCTCTTAAGTAATATTTTTCTACTATGTTTTACTGTGAATTATTTGAAATAGGGAAAAATCATATCACTAGAAAATGAATGCAGAGATTTACAGAGTTAATGTTGGCAGCAGTTGGATTGCACTCTTTTCAAAAAGACTTGTACTTCTCATTGAAAGGGGGTTTTCACCTTTTACTAATTA
Organism: Toxostoma redivivum; assembly: GCA_013397375.1. Classification (NCBI taxonomy): domain Eukaryota; kingdom Metazoa; phylum Chordata; class Aves; order Passeriformes; family Mimidae; genus Toxostoma; species Toxostoma redivivum. Next base: position 225,591 of record VXBI01008181.1, on the reverse strand, counting down.
CAGTAGCTACTCTCAAATATGATATGCTGCATTATTGTCATAAAATAGTAGTGTTGGTGTGTTCTGCCACTGCTTCTTTTTGTGGAGGACATGAGATCCAGCAGAGATAATGTTGTTAGGCATAGTTTGAACAAATCTAAAATGCACTCCTGCTTCCCATTTGGGCAGTAGGTTACTGGTAGTTCTGTAGGGGCTTTTTTGTGATGATTTGTTATGTCTGTGATGCGTTCAGTATTATGGACTCCATTGGGTTAAACTAGGCATGGCTTATTTTCTGTGTTGATGAATTTTATTCCCATAAATTGTATGTTTATAGCACTTCTGATTTACTTACTTGTTTACTAACTTTACTCAAAACTACTTTGAGTGGCTGACTCTCTTTCCAGGTTTTTTCTACTTTCTCTGAAGAAACGTGTATTACTTTGTCTTCTGTAAAAAGAACACACACACAAAAGGGTGTAATTGTTTTTCTTTGTTTTCTGTAAATTTATTTCAAAATTTAGTTGGGAAAGTTACTGTATTGTATCCTTAAACAATGTCTAACAAGGTAAAAAAAGTTCTTATGCTTACTGAACATTATTACCAATCCCACAGTTGAAGAGTCTTCAGACTATAGTGTATTTCATAGGAAAAGCCTTACTGTTAACTCGTGGAATCCTTCTGAAATGTTTCATCTCCCATAGGAATCAGTGTTTTTAATGCAATATGAGAATTTCTAGAATACTATGCAAACTAAGTCACATTTAATTGCTGTTTACTTAGTTGAGTCTAGTCTATTATAAATCTTAATGTTGTATCTGGTTAATCTGTAGGAAAATAGATTATTTAAATTGCTCTTGTATGTGATAAAATTATTGCATTCTTTTTAGTATATGGTTTTTATATTTAGCCAGTTTGGCATTCTTTTTTGATCCAGTTGATAATGCCTAGCACCTGAATATTCCTTTTTGCATCACATCTCAGAACACAGAAATAACACAAAGATATGTTTCTCCTTTGAAGGGTACAGTCAGCAGTGCCTGTAACAAAAGCGGGAAAGTTAACTAAGGAGATAAAAATGAATTGCATTGAACACACAGTATTTAATTAGATAAAATGTGGCTTTTTCTGGACAAGTTGGAGTTTAGGTGCCTCTTCACTTCTACAGTGTATTCCAGTCTGTGGTTGTGTTGCTAATTTGTGACTTGTAGTTTGGGGACATGAAGGGGATAAGTTACCATGCTGAATAACATCTTTAAATTTTGAAATGCACAATTAAGAATGTGCAGAATTAAGAATTAAGAAGCATTGTGTTTTGTCTCGAGTGTTCTGTATCACAGGGCAACTGTGAATGAAATCTTCCTTGAGTAGTGGTAACTACCTTCCAGAGCTTGCCAGTTCAAAGTGGCAAGTTTTGTCCATGAAAATACTTGTGAAGAGCTAATCTGTGATTTAATTGGAGAGCATACACAATTAGCAAGCAAAAACCCTGGTAAAGTGGTGGCTATGTCTGAATTAGTGGAAATAATCTGTAAGCCTTCAGCTGAAAGGCAGAATATCAGACTTTACTGTAAGGTATTGATAATGCATGGTTCCTTGGCAGCAAGTGTGGAAAGTGAGAGATAGTGATCTTGGCTTACATTACCAGTGAAGAAGGTATTGGTACTGTTTTCCTGAGAGAAGTGGTTATAGAATTGCATCTTGGACAAGAGTAGAACTCAGACTGCTGAGGAGAAGGTGTTGCAAACGCAAACTCACTTGGGTCATCTGAAAGGAAGAACAGTTTTATAGTTAAACCTGTTTTGAGAGAAATCAGATCCAAGTGAAAACACCTTGACTGACAAGGCCTGAACGTATTTTCAGCATCTTCTTGAAAATCAGTTAATCCTGTGTTCAATTGCAATTTTTAGGGTCAATAGGCATTGAAATTCCACCCTGATGTTAATAGAATACCATTTATATGGCAAAGGCTTACTATTCCTGGAACCAGGAAACACTGTGAGTTGTCATAGAAACAAAAGATAGCTTTACCAGAGAAACAAACTTAAAAGAGAAGATGCACATTTGGTGTGGGACACTAACACTTGTCATTTGTTGTGGTTGATCTGTCTCCACACAGACGTCGCTGCTCTGTGATTCAAAAGAGCCAAATGCTGGCAAAGTTGGAAGCAATAAAATAAAAAGCATAACCTGTCACTGCCTTACTTAGAAGGTATTTAGAAAAGATTAGTGCAATGACTTGATATATTAATCTTATAAAGAAGTCAAGATTAGCCTGTAAAAAGCTCTTGCATGGTGTAATACCTTTCTCTGACAGATGGAAACAATCCTTTGTTATTTGCACTGCTTACTTTCCTTATTGCCACATCCACATGGAAGATCTGCTGTTATCGTCAGCTTATCTTCAGCAAAAACATAGTAATTACTTAAGAAACCCTTCAAATTTGTTCCTTAAAGCAGTAAGTCTTGCTGTCGATGGTGGTAAAAAGGTGATTGTGTGCCATTGCTGATTTTTTTCCTTCCTATTATTATTAATTTGATGATAATGTTACAATTTTGAGCTGTTAAGATCTAACACAGGCTACCAGAAAGCTATAAGATGTTTACAGTTTATGATAGATGGGTAAAGCAACAGTGTTTAAAAGAAACCAACAACTTACTGTATTAATGTTGTTATACGTAACACCTCATCAGCTGAAGAATGCATAACCAAAATTTGTTTTGAAAAGATGCACTTTTCCAGACTACTTTTATGAGAAACTCAAAACTCTGAAAGACTTCTTGAATATTTGAAGATTGCAGAAGATGAAGGAGATTTACTGTGATTGTAAGATGAACCTTGTATTAACAATATTAGCTGTCTCTCTGGTAGTTCATGAATGGTGCAACTTTTTATTGGTTTTAAACAACCAGTAACGAGCAATAAGTTAATGACATCTTTTCTTCCTTGCATATAGGGGACAAAATCCAGTATTTTAAATTTTCTGTAAATTGCTGGTAATCTTTACAAGGAATGTGAAGAAGTTAGTGTTTTCTAGGTCACCTCATTGTTCAAGTCTATTTACATAGTTTTGTTTTCTAAACTATATTTCTAGACAGTAGGATGTGGGCTTTGACTCAGAATAAAGTTGACTGTGTTTTATTTGTTCAGTGTGATTTGTTTATAAGGTTGAATATCTGCACTGTGGTGAAGATACTGAACTTGTGCATACTGAAGTGTCTTAGAGGTTTGTAGGACCAGAGGAAGGATCATAATTACTGAAATAATAAAATTGTTCTTGTCAAAACATGTAATTGATAGTAAAATGCACAGAGTAGAGAGTTTGAACCAATTAATTACAGCTGCAATTACATTCACTATACCTCATTCTTAATGCTACATCACAGTAATTTGGCATGGCTTGCATGGCTTTCTTAAACTTGAGGCAAGGTTTATTGTATTTCACGGAAATAATTTTTGAGATACACAGGGCCTCAAGGGCAAGAGTCTCTGGTCCATTAAATCTGCTTTGTGTTATTGCAGTGGAATGAAATAGCCCTAAAACCAGTGCAACTTCAACTAGCCAGAGGACGAATCCATATAGGACAAGGGCAAAAGAGCACAGTGGGATCCTCCAGGGCAGAGCTGATGACTGAGAACCATGCAGAGTCATAGCGAAGGCATCTTTTTCTCTGTTTAATGCTTGTGGTGCTTGCCTGCTAAGTGTATGATCCAAAGGTCCTGACCCTGCTAAGTTTTACCTTCAACATGCATTGGATGCATGCACTGGATGCTGAGTAGTGGAACTGTGGCAGACAGGTCTTTTGGGTCTTCTGCTGAGGCTTTCAGAAAGGAAACACTGAAATGCCTGAAAACTAAAGTTGATGCAGGTCATTTGGAGTTCTGAGCTGGACCGTTGCAAACCTGAAGAACTGAGTGATTTTTGGTATCATTCATCGCTGTTTTAAGTGGCTGTAACAAAAACAGCTGGAAGAGGCAGGGTAAAAGTGTTGTCTTTAGTTTTTTAGTAAAATGGTCTTTTGTGTACCAAGGAAACAAATGATTTCTCTAATCTAAGCTATAAGTTAGATCTAGGCTCGATGTATAGCATGTTTATGCTTTTCCCACCTATTTTATGTGGAGCCAGTTGTGGAGCTCATTTTAAGGCCATGATTGTAATAGATAGAAAAAATGAGGATAGAAATATTATCCAGGAAGGATATTTGTTTTATTTCAGTACTTCTGTTTTTTTTACATGTATATTGTTTTAAAATCCAGCCTTAGAAATGCAGTGTTTTGTAAATTGTCCTGTATGAATTTAAGGTTTTGCTTTATTTTTTCCACTATACGGGGTGGTCTTGGCAGTTTTTAATATCTTTATCAGTGACCTTCTTTTGGAACTTCATTTGATAGTCAGAAGTAGTGCTTCAGCATGGCCTGCATGAGAATGTGCCAAGAGACTAATGTGACTTCAGGTGTCTGCAGAAGCCAGTGTCTCTCATTTGCACTGCTGTTACAATTTTAAACTACAACCAAAACACTCTGATTGAATAAAACAAAGAAACCAGATTCGTAGGAAACAAATTTAAAGTATATGTTGCAGCTCAAACACATGTATGATTCTTGCTCATACTGTTTGGCAGCTTTCCCATAAGCATTGTCTGTTACAGTATGACAGTGCCTACCATTACAAGTAAAGTTACATGTTAGAAATAGAACACAATGACATTGTAAATATTAAAGAAAAAAAAACACAAAGGGAAGTACGTGGGCTCTAACTTGCAGTAACATTTTGTTCATGATGAATGTGACATTTTAAATTGAGGGGAATTACTCAGCGTCATAATGCAATATTGTATGCAGGTGTAACTGTTCTTTTGTACGTAAGCACGTTATGCTAAAAGATGTTGTTTTAAAATGCAAATTCTGAACACTTGCTGGAACTTCCTGGAAGTACCAGAATTTCTTACAAGGCCCCTAATTCTGCTCTCCTATGCCTTTGCATTAGTCTAATTGCATTGTTTCACACTATTTTTTCCTTCCTCATTCAGTGAACAGGATGGGCGGTGCTCAGGAATTGAGCTGCTACTTGATATTTTAGTCCTTATCATTCAGTTAGCAGCCCGGGCTTTATTTACTGCACACCATTTAAAACTCTGTAAAGAATGCATAATTATTCATTCCCTTATGACCTTTTATCTGAAGTGCCTGGCTGAACTATTTTTGTCCATTTGATTGTATTCTCACATGTCTTTTCTGGTCAATACCTATAACTTTTTTTGCTGTGTGAAATAAATGCATGTGCACATACACAGAATGCATATATATAGTTTATTTACTTTTGAAAGAGAATTTTTCAGTTACTCCTTTTGATAACTTCTAGAATGGAGTGTCTGTTGCATACTTTAGAACAACTTTTTGTGAGATCATTGTCAGTAAACATAAAAGAATGCAATTAAATTACTAAATACATCCAACCACTTAAGGTTGCATATACAAATGGTTAAACTTATCTTTCAACAGTGATGATGCCCTTCAACTTCAAATCTATCTTGACCCTGTATCCTCTAGTTGACTGTGTATCCTCAGACCAGTTGTCCTTTCTTTTGAATGCAGTTGATTCTCACTGCTGGACATGATTGCAAATATAGTGCTTAACTAATGTAGCATTCAGGTTCATGTGAGAAATAAAAAGAAATTAGGGTAATTGAACATTGGAACAGATTGCCTGGAGAGGTTGTGGATGTCCATCTTTCCAAAACGTTCAAAATGATGCTCAAAATGCAACTGGATGTAGTTTTGAGTAATCTGTTGCAACTGCCTCTGGTGTGGTGAGGTTGGACCAGAGGATCTCCAGAGATACCTTCCAACCGCAGCTATTCTGTGATTTATACAATATACAATAATATATACTTGTGGTATATGTATTTTGCTTGTTTCTGATGGGCAAAACTGTATGGATCTTGTGGCTTTCTTCTACACTAAAATAACAGTAAAATGTTTGTTTTGTGGTTTCCATTTGCCTAGAAGGCTGTCTTGTCAATCCAATAAAAAAGTTGTTTAACTGTTAAAATGTAGTTTGATTATTTAACTCTTCCCTTCAAAAGCTTAACAGAAAGTTTAGAAAAGTTTAACAGTGGTGTTTCTGTAGTTATGCTACTAGTTAGCAGAAGATTGTAATAAATTTTAATTATTATTGTGGACCAAACTGTTATGTACTTAATCTTTTTCTGGGTTTAAGAATATAGTGTAGAAAGCTTGATGGCAATGGCTGCCTGTTCAGCTTGTGATCCTGTTATTAACAACTTTTGCAAATTATGAGTATTGGAATAGTTTATCTTTATGAGTGACTCTTGTAAATTTGAATAGTGTTGCCCGTGCATCATAGCTGACTGTAAGGCTTTTCCATAAGGTCTATCTATTGCTTGAAATATTTTAGTATTGCTGCAACAAAAAGGTATTGACTTTTCCAAATGCTAATGTTAATATTTCAAATAAGAAAGGAAGAAAGGATGTAACATCTTGTACTGTCCCAATATACCACTTTTGTCGCTCTGCTACTAATAGGATGAGAAGTTTGCAATACTTGTCTCAAAAAGACCACATCCAATTAAAATATTATATTGTTAATATGCTGTAACTTTTTTCTGTTGCAGAAAGAGTTGAGCCTTCCAAGAAGAGGAAGTTTGTAAGTATATGAAGTTTTTCTCTATTGGGCTTAGATCCTAGTAAGTATTTTTGACAGCTTTAGGGAAGGCTAGTTTTCAGGACAGTTAGAATGGAGCTTAAATGTGGCAGTTGATCTGCCTTAGAATATATACAAATAAATCAAAATTATAAATTAAAACCTCTCGGTTGTGCAGTCACCATTTTCATGCTCATCTTTTGGAGAAGTTATTGTGAAGGATTTCCAAAGGGACAAAATGTTCTTAAGTTCAGGTTTTTGTTTTATATTAAAGATTTTTCTTGTTAAAAATCAAGGACGAAACATGCTTTCTTTGTGAATGATATAAAAGAAACTTGTCATGTTTATGGAACTCTGTGAACAGACCTGTGGATGAGAAGGTAGGAAAAAAAGAATACATATGTTCTACTAAATATATAGGATTGTTAAGCTACTATTTTGATTATGGAAATAAAGACTATATATTCTTGTATAAATTGTTACTTATAATAATATGTAGTCAGGTACTGAGTTCAGTTGTGCTTTGCGTAGATTTCTATAACTTAGCTTTGACTCTCCATTGGTTTTGAGCTGTTTGGTTTTAAAGCTTGTGTTTTTTATTTGCATCTGTCTAATTTCTTATTCTGTATTAGTAACTTGTTGAGAAGCTTTTGGGATAAAAACATAACAAAATGTCTTAAGAAGCAAACTCTGTTCACTTACTGCTTTCTTTCAAAAATAATACTATAAGATGATCTTATAAGATTATTGGTGACAACACATTTTGAGTAAAACCCTGTGTCCTTGCACAAGAGGCCAGTTACTTGGTTTCAGTTTGGTAATGCTGCGTAGATTTTAGTGATGGTAGGTGAGATATGTGAATAACTGAAACTGTAACTGCTGGGAAAGTGCAGTGAAGTGCTCTGTTCTGACTCAAAGAGCATACCAGAAGTCTGTACTTAATAAGATAACTGCTGTGTTGGAAAAGACTCTTGTTTTAGGTTTGGATGCATAAGAAGTCTTATGCTAGGCCGTAAGCAAATCCATTATGTAAGAAAAGTCAAGAAAATAGAAAACTAATTTCCTATCAAGTATTTAATTATTTAAGTATTTCAGCAACAGAAGGAAAAATAGTTAAAGTAAATTATTTTTGGTGCTTTCTTTTGGTGTCCTTGGTGCTTTATATTAACCTGAAACTGTTGCAAGGGTAGAAGACTGCCTCTGTTAATGGCTAAACTGCTGTTCACTTCAGCCAGAGCAGGAAGTGGCTCTTGGAACTTGACCTCACTTACTCTTGCTAGGATGTTTGACACCGAATATTATTAGTTGGTTTACTCCAGATCTGAAAAATGACTGCTGCGCAATCATCTCAGTTGTATTCACATACATACTGTTTTAGCTGATCACTGAGTCAGTGCACTTTCTGTGATGTTGCTGAGGCTTTATAAAGTATAGTAGAGAACAGCACCTTATCACATAATCATATCTAGTTATTAAAATGCTTAGGTTTCTGCAGATGGTTGTAGTGGGTTGACCCTGTCTGGCTGCCAGGCACCCACCAAAGCTTCTCTGTCATTCCCCTCTGCAACTGGACAGAAGCAAGAAAATGCAATGAAGGGTTCCTGTGTTGAGATACGGATGGGAGAGATCACTCACCGAATACTGTCACAGGCCAAACAGACTTGAATTGGGAATATTGACTGAATTTATTACTAAAAGAACCAGGATAATGAGAAGCAAAATAAATATTACGAACGCCTTCCCTCACCACTCCACCCTTCTCAGGCTCTACCTTTCCTCTCTCAGTGGCACAGGAGAGACAGGGAATGGAGATTATGGCCAGTTCATCACATTTTTTCTTCTGCTGCTCAGGGGGAAGAGTCCTTCCCCTGCTCCAGTGTGGGTCTCTTTCCACAAGGTGCCGTCCTTCAGGCACAGCCTGCTCCAGTGTGGGTCCCCCACAGGGTCACAAGTCCTACCAAGACCCTGCTCAAGCATGGGCCTCCTATGAATTCACAGCCTCCTCTCAGGCATCCACCTGCTCTGGCCTGGGTCTCCTCCAGGGGCTGCAGGTGGATCTCTGCATCCCCATGGCCCTCCCTGGGCTGCAGGGGCACAGCTGCCTCCCCATGGGCTGCACCAGGGGCTGCAGGGGAACCTCAGCTCTGGCACCTGGAGCACCTCCTGCCCCTCCTTCACCAGTCTTGGTGTCTGCAGGGCTGTTCCTCTCACACATTGTCACTCTGCCCTTCTCTGGCTGCAATTACACCTGTGCAATAACATTTTTCCCTTCTTAAATCTGAGATCACAGAGATGTTAACATAATTTCATTGGCTCAGCCTTGGTGAATGGCAGGTCTATGTTGGAGTTGCCTAGCATTGGATCTGCCAGACATGGAGAAAGCTTGTAGCAGCTTCTCACAGAAGACACCTGGTAGCTCCCCTGCTACAAAGCCTACAAAACCTGTCCATGCAAACCCAATACAACAGTATTTTAAAATCACTTTAATAGTACTTAATTAAAAGGGCTCATATTGCTGAGGCTAGCAATAGCTGTGACATCAGGGGCTGTGTTGGCTGCTATATTTGCATATTATATAAATGTTGACATGAAGATTGAATTTCAGAATGTGACAAGTCCTATCTTTTCGTTGGCATAGACATTTAGAGGTCCTGAACATCTCACACTGTCTTTTGGAGCTTCAGACCCAATGTCATGCCAAGGACGCAGCTTTAAGCAGGACAGAGAGAGCTATTTTAGGGGTGAGCAATCTTAGCATAGTTGGCATAAACTGAGATTAAGAGTCGTGGTTGACTGAGAAATGAGCTTTTCCATGCTCGGAGCACCCCCTGGCTGTGTTGGCACAACTCTGTCTCTGGACACAGGCAGAATTGATCCAGGTTACAACTAGCTTCATGCAGTTTCTTCAACATACAAAATTGCCCAACTAATTTGACCACAAATGCCTTTCTTGCTGGCAGCAGGGTGTGGTGGCTTGAAGGCAGGATGAATAGATGGAAGCTTTCTCTCAGGCTGACTCCAGCAGTGAGACTGAGTTTATATAGGCTTAGCATGACCATAAACCTGCATGGCTGTTAGTATCCCACTTTGCAAGTCCATCGGAAAAATAAATCGGAGTATATTTTTTCACACTGCTACAAATGGGGATGAGTTAATTTTATCTTGGTGATATTTTTATTGATTTGTTTATTTTCACCAAACACTTTCAACTCTAACCGTAGCTCAATTTAGATAATTGTGCTAATAACACCAAGGTTGTTGGTTTGATCCCTGTATGTCAGTGCACGGTCTTCTGCAAGTAAGTCCTTTGTGCTGTGGAAAGCACAGGCCTGATTTAGATGTAAACAACATGTCCCTTGGTATTTTATTGCTGTTAGCTGTTTCCTTGGCTAACAGTCCAGGCCATTCTGTTGTTCTGTTGGGATTTTTGGTGTTGTACACACAAAATTGCATCCCTGTTTCGTTTACACCAATGTTATTATTATTATTATGTATATCTGCAGTTGTCTTTGGACTCAGATTTTAGTAGTATGTCTGTGTATATCCAATTATGTCCTCTTTTTATGATTTATCACATCACATGTTAGAAAAAGGAATTACTGTTTTAATGTAATTCATCGTGTCCTTTTTCTGTGAAAAATTATGTATACTATGTTGAGGGTATTTTAAAGCTTTGAAATACCTTTTTACTTGTAAATTCATGCTTACCTATTTGTGTGTGTGTATGTGTACGCACCTTTATCTACACATGCAAAAAAAGTCACATAGTGATGGTGATGATTTTTCTTGTGTATTTGAAAACTATTCAGGTACATAACAAAATACTTAAAAATAACCTGCCTCCCTGGAGAAATGATACTCAGAAAATGAGTATGTTTAAAGCTTAATTGTGTAACACTGCATTTATCTACTGTTGTTCTGTGACTGCTGTGGTGTCTAACTAATGTAAAGTGACCAGGTACCATGTTTCTCCACAGTGTATTGGGTGTGCTGTGGCCTGTTGGAATTTTGTTTCAGCTACTTAGGCAAGCACAGGGTCAGGAATAAAAATTAATCTTAAGTAGTGCTTGATCAAAATAGTGATCAAATGTAAGCCACAGCAAAAAAGCAAAATTAAATAAGCATCTAGGGTCAAGCTATGGTTCTGTAGGCATGCTGCAGAATGGGAGAGTCACATGCTTCATGGTGGAAGCAAAGAAAATCAAATATCTAGGTACCTCCAAGCTTTGCCTAAAGTAAAAAATGTTTGTGCAGTAGGGTAGTGTAAAATATTTTTATACATGCAAAAAATTATTCTGTAATGCATGATATTCAACCTGGTTTGAGGGCCAGATCTCATGGCTAAAGGGTTACTGGTGATGTGAAGGTAGGTGTCAAGGTGCTAAAATAATTTAATCTCTACAAAGAAATAACATTAAAGGTCTCATCAGTTCACTGCTAAAACCTTAACAGTCAACCTCACAAAACGAAACACAAAAGAATAATGGGATGGAGCCTGACAAATTGTCTGTCCTAATGCTCTTGATTGTCCCATGTGACAGTCTCCGCCCCTCTTCTGCTTACTGTCTTTTTCACTGAACTGCTTGCTCTGTGACTTGGTTCTGCCCTTATATCCTGCTTTACCTGTTGAACCAGCAGTTGGTGGTGTTTGCAGTGTTTCTGTGTACATTGAAGCAGCAAAGCCTAGAGCAAGAGTGTATAGAAAATGCTTAGGGAAATTTAATGGCTGGAAATGTGAGATGCTGAGGCAAGGGAGTATTGATGTCTGAGCATCAGGGTGGGGTGTAGGGGTAACTTAGTGTGTGAGTGCAATAGTTGAGTGTTTAAATTCTGTCTGGCAGTGGCAGATGTGATCAATGTATATAAGCATTTTTTAATCAGCATTGGCTGTGTTTTCTTATTTGTTTTGTGAACAGAAGTTGCATTCTCAGTGACTAGAATTATTTGTCTTTGATTTTGTTTCAGTAAAGTTTCAAAATTGTATCACATGCACAAAACGTACAAATGACCGTATAACTATCTGTGTTATTCTGCTGCCTGAGAAGGACATAGGCATTGAGAAAACTGGCAGATGAACATCATGTGGGTAATCACTGCTAGTCAGCACAGCTTGAATTTCTAACAGCAAACCTTGAAAATCTGATATGCTGAGGCAGCTTTTCATTCACTGTTTTTTTTTCTAGTGTCATGAATTCAGGAAGTTCAGTTTTCTTCAGTTAAAGAATGTCTGAAATTTGTTAAAAATAATTGTTAGTCACAAAAGGAATTGCAATGTCCTGATGAATTGCATGATCTAGGCTGCTGTATGCTGTAATGATGAATTGATTTTTTTTGGCACTGATGCTACAAAGTTTTGAATAATCTGTTAATTTACAGAGGGAGCCTCCTGAGGCTGTGCAATTCCTAGTGTACACACTTATTTAGCTGCTGTAGGATTGGGGTGTTGGGCTCTAGGAGGAGTACATGATGGCTTGATGAATCTATGTTGTGCTTAAAGAATTGTAATGAGAGATTGGGTTTTGTTTGTTTGCCCTTTGTTTTGTTTCTTTTTTTGTTTGTTTGTTTGTTTTTAATGGGAGTTAAAGGTGAGGTATTGACTACAAATGAATGTTTGCTTTTATCTTAAGAAAAGAAGCATTCAGGTTTTTCTGGACAACATGTTTTTTCCTCTGGTGCCAGTAGTATCAGCTCTATTCTAAATATCTGCTCTCAGAAGAATAGAGGCATTTCTGAGCATCAGGAATCTGCCTGCTTTGCATAATCAGTTAGGCATTCTCCCATGACAGATTTTCCCCTTGATATTTTCAATATTATTGCTATTCCATTATGTTAAGTATGGGCTGACTTTCTACAGTTGTCATGAATAACAATCATGAATTTCCAGTGAACCACTTCTGTTTTGTCTCACGGGAGGGAGGAAGTATTTTTCCCCTCCTCACTCTTTTCTATGAAATACAGACTTGAACATTTTTTATTACTGTCAGTATTCTAAACCTGTGCTGTTGCTTATCATAAAGGCCCTTAGTGTATTTGTTACGTGCAGTTATGTGTCCATGGACAGACTTAGAAGTTTTAAAGCAGACAGATGACAGTGTGGCAGCTGGGCCTCTGTTGTCCATAGCTGGGAGTGTACCTGCTCTATAGTTAGATTGTACTGGCTGTGTCTTTTATATTTTGTGAACATACGGCATAATGTTTGTAGCTCTGGCCATTCTTGCCCCTACCACCTCTTCTGTCCTTGTCCAAAACTTCTGGATCCTGTTAATTTCCTTCCACTCTGCTATCTGCTGCCTCCCTTCCCCCTGGGAGTTAGGGGTCATGCTGTCTTAAAAAGTTCTGTTGACTGAATGCAGTCCTTTGCATGCTTTGTTTTGCTGGAGGTTTTCCACTTGTCTTTTCAGCCTTTGTGAAAAGCCAGCTGCTTTCCTTGCAGGCATGTTCTCTGGGATAGAGCAGTGGAGAGCTGGGGCAGATGTCCTGACACAGGTTTAGGCTTGCAGAACTCACTCTGTGATGGTAGTTTTCATATGGGAATAGGCATGCCAAGAACCTGGTTGCCAAGTGCTTTGTGTATAGGAGGATGGATGATGGTTCCCGGGAATGAGTCAAGGGGCAAGGCAGCATGTGCAGTTCTCGCGGAGGGGTTGATGGCTACCCAAAAGACTGGAGCTTGCAGAAGCTGAATACTTCACTAGTTACTTTACTGGTTGCTTTAGCCAAAAGCATGGACAGCAGGAAGGTGGATGGCTTCTGTGGCAGCCTGAAAAGGAAAGGGCAGGTTGGATGGCAGCAGGACAGAACTCTTCTTTGGTACGTTTGGAGAAGGAAGATACTGCGTTATAGTGATACTGTTCTGTTCCATAAGGAATAATCAACAAGCTATGCCTCTGTGTAGTCTTTAGCAAGTTTTTGCTCTCCTCTGCTATCTCTGTCCTCTTGTATTTTCTCCCAAATATTGTAGCGTTTCCACTTCTCTGCCACATTTTTTCCTAGCTAGCCAGTCAAGCTTAGACCTGTGAGGTTTAATGAGGTATATTGCAGCAGATCTCACAGGCATGTGTAAAGGTCAGAAAGGGTGCTGGGGACAAGTGGATCTGCATTATTGCCATGCTTGCCTGGAAAGGGTAGCAGATAACTGCCACAGGGAGCAAGTGAGTCTAACAGGCTGACACAGGGAGTTTCTTACTTTATATTCATTGTGTGTTGACTGCCACAGTGCAAAAGGTAGTGTAATTGCATATAATCACATTTCCTCAAATCCCAGTGGCTTCACTCATGAGTGTTTAGTGTGGTCATGCCCCTAAGCAGTGAATGCAAGCATGGTATTTGAGACAAACATGCTATCACAGGTGCTCCTGTTACCAGGCTGAGTGTGATGCTGTAAACAAGCAAGTTCCTGCTGTTCTAGCCTGAATGGAAAAGTCTCTTTTGCCTTTGTAAACGTTGTGCAGGGAACATGGACATTTGGGATGCTTTTTTCCCCTCTGCTACATGGTACTACCTTGCTGTCAGGTGACTGGACACATACCACACTTCAACACAGTATGTGGTGGAAACAGGATTAAATCAGCCATGTTTACATTCAGGTGTAGGTATGGCCCTGAGACCCAGCTTCGGCTGTTCTGTGATTTCTTCTTAGTGTCATTGAGATACTTCTGAAAATGAGCTTTTACAGATCATTGTCATATTTTGTAAATGCTTGTCTCCTAGATTCTGCTAGGAGAAATGTAAAATGTTTTCATTTGCATTTAAAAATATGTTTGTTTTTACGGTTGACATGTCTGTCAGAAGTACCAGGAATATACCCACATATATCTAAATCCAGAAAGCTTTTAGGTTATCACTCTATAAATCAGAACTTCGGTGGCTTTTTTTTAAAGCCAAATTTTCCAGTACGCCGTACCAGCAAATTTGTCTTGGTGGGGTGAAGGCATGGGGTGGGGATATTGTCACTTTCAAGAGCCTTTTGCTTGCTTATAGGCTGGAAACGCTTAGCAGGAGATTACATGGGGCTGCAGGTGTAATAAACATGGTTGACTGGCTATAGTCATTATTTTTCATTAGTGAGCTAGCTGATACAATATATGGTGTTTATGTAGTTTGCAGCAGAAAACAAGCTGGGAAGAATGCAAGTATGTTGAAAAACAGTATGGGATTTTCAAAATCATTCTGACAACCTGGAGAAAATATACCAAGTAAAATAGAACTTTTTACTCCTGCAGGAAATACTTCAGAAATGCAAGACTGTTGAATAGGTGTTAGTTTTTGGAAGTGATCTGTGAAGTTTAAGGTACCACAGTTGCTCTTGGAGGGTGGTGGGTATCTTGTGCTTGGAAGCTGATATTTTAAGCTGCAAAGCATGCAGCATTACTCTATCCCACACAGAACTTACAAGGCCTTATATTGGAGTGCTGAATGCTCTGTATTGAGGTGGATCAGCTGGAAACAGATGACAACTCTTGGCTGCTTTGAAAATTTGACATGGTATATGGAAAAATACTTATTGTGCTAGGATTATTTATTTTAGAGAAGGGAAGGCTGAAGGATGTTCATGAAGGTCATCCAGTGTGTGGAACATCTGCCATGAATAGGAAGTAAAACTGTTTTCTGTGTCATTGGAGTGTATAGAAATACGTAGTGTGTTTAAATTGGATCAAGGGGGATTCCTCTCAGATGTGGTTGAAGCAGTGTCTAAACAATGTAGCAGAGGAGTGTGAACCTGAGAGTGTTGTGAAATCGCTATCAATTTTTAAGAAAAGATGAGACAAACATCTGACTGGAGCAATAGGAGTATTATAGGTATAATGGACCTCTCTTGGGGAAGGAAAATATGACCTCTTGACTTTTCTAGCTCTCTTTATAAATGGTCATTATGTCAGTGGGATTATTTGCTTAAACTTTCTGCTGAAACTTGATTCCATGTATTAAGTATCTGATGGAAGAAAATACTGTCTCATAATGGACAATGTTATTCATTTGTATGTGTCTGTAATGCATAGAATTCCCGAAAAAATATGTATAGGGCTTTATGTAAGCATAAAACAGATAAAAAAAAAGACACAAAATTCAAACTTCTTGAGGTTTTTTTGGGTTTTTTTTGGTGAAAGACTTATGGCTTTCTTTCAGCTGCTTATCTGCATTTGGATCACTTGCCTACCCATCTGTTTAATGATAAAGAGAACCAGAAGGTGAATAAAAACAAATAAAAATTGAAGCATACATGGGGTAGCCTTACACAATTGCTGGGAAGCCTCTTTTGGAGGCATATATGTATTATTGTGCATGATAGGGACTTAACAAGGAGTGAGCTATTAACCAGCCAAAACAAAGCTTGGTAACTCTCAGCATATATTAGTTGTTGACAGATAGGTGTAAGGCTTTGGGAGAATCCAGCTGCAGGCTAGACTGTGGAATAATGTGCTTTAACTTTCTGAAGAAGATATTCAAATACCATCACAATCTTAAAAAACTGTTCAATAGATGGTTTTTATGTCTTTGAGGTTCTTTTATGTTCTCATTATTTTGATGAAAAAATATATACAAGAAAGTTAAATGGCATCAATTAGCACTGAAATATAGTGTAAATGAAGACTGGATAAAAAAAATGCTCATTAAGAGCTTGGGTTTGGGTTATCCCTGTGTAACAAGGGTCTTATCTTTAAAAAAAACAACTGTCTAAACCTTGCATAATGTAGAACTCTTCAAAAAGTAGGTCTATTTTGGCCTTTAATTTTTAATGCTTTTTTTTTTGTTGAAAGGTAGTGCAGATCGAGATCATAATTATTATTAACATGTAATTTATCAAGCTTTTTACATTTTTAGCATTAGCTTAAAGTCTGTTCACAAGAGACTTTATTGGTTAAACTATATTTATTGCTCTCCAATTTTTGTTTTAATTTTTTTTTCTTACAGTATAAGAGTGAAATATGGTAGGAGATTGTCCAAACCTGAAGTAGCTGCTCTGGGAGTTTTCCATTAAAAAAAAATGCCAAAGGGCATGCTGTGCCATTGTATTAATTCAGTATGGGATGTTATTTTTGAGCTTGCATAGGCAGGTGTGAAAATGATGCTGCTAGTCAAGGGAGATGGGACACTGGTTGGTGGAATATGAGGAAGGCTGCCTTAACAGATTGCAAACACCTCTAACACTTCTTGTTGGTGTCATCTATAGTAACAGTTTGGATGATATTTAGACAAAGAATAGAGAACTTTTTCTCTCATTATTTGTCTTTGTACCTTCATTATTTTTATGTTTTCTGAGGTCTCAAAGTTGCAGGACCAGTCATTATGAATCCTGCTTTATCTAAAATGTGTCTGTTCTACACACAAGGAGGCTGTCCTGGCTATAGGGAAAGTTTAATAACTACTGTGAAAACTCACTGTAGAAGAATGGAAATGTGTGAGGTTGCAGGGAGATTTTGCCAGATCTTGGTTGGTGGATGTTTATTGATTCCTTGTGTCTGCAATGTTTTCAGATCAGTATTTTCTGTTAAGATGTTCAATGTGGCAACCAGTTGCTGGGTTAACTTACAACAGTTCAGTTATTTGTAATGTTTAACTAACATTGCTAGTAAATACATCTTTTGATTAATTCAGTTTTTTAGCATACAGACAATACCATAGAGCTATCAGCAGAATACACAACTAATTTATAATAAGTTATTAAAATGTATTTGAGTTTAATAGAGTGCTTTCTAGAACTATAATTTTAAAACTAGTCCCTTGCAGAATTGTAAGAGTTAGAGCTCTAAATACACTCTGGCATGTTTTGCTTAACCACCTAGTCTTTTACTGTGTATCCAGAGACACATTAATAAAATGTGTTATTGTAAATTGCCTACTGGTGTCAGATTTATGGATATGCCTGTAAATGTCAACAGATCCATGATGTAAACAGGACTTAGGGCTGGAATGGGTTGTCTGGTATGTCTTTCTATTGTGGCATACCAAACAGTCATGATCATACCCTGGGGGTTCATAGTGCTCTGTGCTGGCATGTATTGAACACAGATAACACAGGGACATGCAGGTTCTACCAAAATCTACCCACTGCCCTGCAGTGACAAGGGGTTTATTTCTGCATGCCATGCTGAGCACATTGTGCATACTGGGCTTCTGGGTGCAGGTGAATGCAGGCACTTTCTGTCATTCACATCTACTTCCTCCTTTCCTCCGGGAAACCGACAGGACAGCCCACCTCTTTCTCCTCCTTATGTCAGATGACCAAGATCAAATACTCCTTGTAATTGCAAATTGGAGCAGTTATTGTGAGTTTGAGCATATGAGCAAGACATAACAGACAGGGATCTAAGGAAAAGGATTGTTTTCAGTAACTGGTTTTGCTTCCTTAGCTGTGACCTATCTCAGATACTTGTGGGAAAAGTAGGAACAATCCTGAATAAACTGGCCAGTTAGATCAATATGAAGAATACTTTTTGGTGCTTTCTGACAGATAGCTAAAGCATGAGGTTTGCTTTATTGACCAACATTGTGCTGGTCAGTCTATTGACATCAGGCAGGGGTAGCAGAAGGGAAGGTTCATATTTCGGACTTTTTTTTTGTGTGTAGTTATAATATGCCCAGGCATGCTGTGTTGAAAGACTGTAAAAAAGATTATGTTTGTGTTTTTACCCCATTTCTCTTGTGCATCTCACTGATGCCAAGAAGCAGTGTTGCACTCAACTGCTTCTGCATCATTCCTTCTAGAACTTCTTCATAAACTGTGGTGCTAGTAGTGAAGCAGATGTACTTGCTGGAAATGCACAAATGTGTGAATTGGTGTGCAAAACAGATTAGATGACAGAAATTCAGATTAAATAATCTGTTAAGGACTATGACAGAAAGGTGTCATATGAGAGTTGCTTACTAACCCTAGAATGCCTTTGGAAAGCATTTGCCAAGAGGGCATGCAGAACCAAAGGATGCGCTGACTTGTTAATTACATTAGTATAATTGTAGTTAGATGTTACAGAATAATGAAAGCCAGTGCCACCTGCATTGTTAATGGTACTATTGTGTTGCCATTATTTAAGGGGAAAAAGCAAGAATAGTCAACATGTGCAGAAGTGAGGGTCTTTGAGAGCATGCAACATTAATAACTGCTATAGAAATAATATCTTTCTGCTTTTTGTTTCAAGAAAATAAACATTTCTCTGTGCTTTTCTGGTTTTGCTTGTTTTTTACCAGGTGTCTGAGATTACTAAACCAGACAGCCTCAGTAAAGATGTAAATGAATAATTTGAGCCATGTTTTCTTACATCTTACTTTTTAAATTTGCTCTTGAACTAGCTAAGAGGAGATCAGGGCTTGCATTTGCGAAGGAATACAAAGCTTACAGCCCTTCAGTGCTGTGACTGACTTTTTTTGGAATTCTTTCCAGATAAGACATTTTCTTTACAGAAGTTGTGTCAATATAGGCAACATCTGCCAGTATTTTCAGGTTAATCTGCATTTAGCTTTTGTAGTAACAATAACCCTTCTTGCTAACTTTCACTTCCTTCCTCAATTCTTTGTTGGTAAGACGAAATCTAAGCAATGCAAAATTATGAGCAAACAGATGTTTTGATCAAACTTGAAGTCAGTTTTCACTTGCAAGGCTTCATCTAATTAAATTGCTGCAGTTTTTTGTCCCCAGATGCTTGAAGTAGATCTGTTTATTCCTGCAAAAACGGTAAGACTGCAACAGTGAGAAAAGTTTGATCTCGTACTCTGGATTCATATCTCTTTTTCAGTAAATCACGATTTTCTAAACTTCTGTCTGAATCAGGCAAAATGTATCAAAGAAGAATTTTTGAAGTCAAGCTATATCCCAATCTCAGTTTAGAATAATTTACCATTAATGTAATGCGAGGTGCTTGCATGAGTCAGCTCAGGAAAGATTTATCATGGCCACGAAATAGCCCTTAGATGCAATTGTTTATGTTTAAGCGCCTGTACTGGACTGCCAGTCCCACTCAGTTTCCTTTTAGACAAGACAAGCTGCTAGTATTGTCTTCCTGCTGGTAAAATGCACTAAATGCTCAACTGTTGTGTTTCACAAAGTAGTGTTTGGTGACAGACTATTCCTTTGCATGTGGAAGAAAAAACAAACAAAACTAATGCCTTTGTTGTGGACTTGTGTTCACCTCAGCAGTAAAATTTGCCTTATGGAAGTAGTGTGTAAAATTTGTATTGCAGTTTTGATGGAAGCATACCTATACGTCCTTTTGCTAGCTTGTTTATAGAAATAGTTCTGGTGCCCTCCTGATTCACTGGAATTGGCTGCCCTCCTCAAGGTGTTAATGCTGTCACTTACTCTTTGTGCCTTCAAAGAAAAGTTAACAGTTATACAGAACAACAGATAGTACTTTGGTGCTACATGTGCTACTAAAGATTGGTATCCACAAAATTACGCCCTTTAATATCCTTTAAGGCTTAACTAAAACTGTACATGTCTGATGTGCATACAGTCACAGTATACTGTCAAAATTGTCTTTCTCCATCAGAAACAGAACTTGCCAGCAACAGAAGAAGTATTATGTACAACAGGTACTTTTATCAAAGGATTTTTAATGGAATAGATCTTAGTTTGAGAGGTGCTGAGCAATGGGGAGAGGGAGCTGCCTGTTCTTGGAAGCTAGGAGAGATCCAAGAAATTGTGGCTGTAGTACTCCATACTCTGCTGCTCTCTTGTTGAATTTTTGTTCTTAAATGATTGTCTCATTGTCTCTCTCAAACTCAATAATGAAAAAACCTGTAGGCATGGCAGCTTCACCAGATAGTTTCAGTGTCAGAGTTGACAGACAGTTGATTCTTGTGCTGTATTTTTCAAGTTTGAGAATATCCTCAAAAATTAATGTTTTGCTTGTGTTCTGAGTAAAATTTTAAAAACCTGTCTGAAAGTGCTGTTCAGAGTTGGGCACCTAACTGATCTTTGTGCCCTTGCAAATCTGTGCACTCACCCATTGTGATTAGTGAGCTGGAATTTAACTCCTTTGACTTCTTTCTTCCTCTTTCTTTTGGGAGATAGGAGAACTTAGAATTTCCTTACAGAAATTGCTTACAGGATGTTTTCTGGGACCTTAAATTAACATTCAGAATCCTGGTGTCTGTTATGTTTTAAAAATTCAAAGCATAGTTTTGCGTAACCTTTAGGCTTGTTTTCAATGTCTTTAAATTGAAGGCTCCAGAGAATATGTAACATAAATTTAAAATACTTTCCTGTAGAAATTTGTAGGAGATATAAGAGATGTAATTGAGAATTTAATAATTCTTTTCTTACCGTGTGGTTGAAAAAAACAATCAAGTTGGCCAAATCCAGTTCAGCAGTTTTCATAACTAGAAGATTTCCCTCTGTCTCTGAAATCTAGCACCTGTGAACTCACTAATGTCTTCCAAAATTAAGCCAAGGACCCAAAAAGCAGCAGCTTCATCTAGTCCTATATTTTTACTAGTCTGTAGAAGTTGTCCATCCATCTAGCAAACATAAAATCATGTGGTTGACTTATTCTCTATTGTAGAGATACAGGAAAAGTAGGTGGGTGAGATGAAATAGTCTAGCTCTAAAATTACTGAAAATAAGTACTTGCACTTTGCTTTTCTGGTCTTCTGCAGAGCATTGAAAAAAATGCTACTCCTCATGGAACAATTCACAGCATGTATTTATTAAAACTGTAATCTCAGAATAAGAGAGAGTGTCTAAAAAAGGAATATAATTTAATTATAAGCAAAGTCCCACATAGCAGCACTGTTCTTTAACTGTCTATATAAAGTGTTGTGTAGTGGTTTACTTTTAAGTGATGCTACTTCTAATACAGAAATTAGTAGACTTTTCTGCGATTTCTAGGTTTGGCTCTCACCCTTAATATAAACTATAGATGATTTCCCTTTAAAATTCAGGTGCAGACGTGACCAAACGATGACTTCTTTTGTATTAACCTTTTTTTTTGTTACAAGAATATATTTGTTTTGAAAAGCCTTGGAAATTAATTTTCTCCATTAAAGGAGAAGAGCCTGCTTTTCATTCAGCAGTTTGCTGTTCTATTACTGCAGAAACTGTCTGTTTACCATGGAAAGGGACAATGTGACCTAAAGAAGATGGCTCAATCCTATTTGGCGGGATCGGAGGGGGTGGCGAACGTTGGACATTTGCCGAGAGAAACTGTTCCAAGCATAGCGTCTGTTCTGCGCGGTGGGCTGGCGTAGCGAGGGGGACCGCTGCATCCTCTGAGGTGCAACGTGTGTGTGTGTGTGTGTGTGTGTCTGTGTCTGTGTCTGTGTCTGTGTGTCTGTGTGCGTGTGCCGGCGCGGTGGCTGCTGCTGCTGCGGAATTCCGGGAATGAATGACATGATGTGCACAGCCGAAGGTGCCGTTCGCTCCGCTAAAGCGGCGCGGCGTGCGCTGCCACTGACCTGAGAGAGGCGGCCTGCGGCTCTTCCTGACGGATAGAGGTGGAAGGACCCCAACTTGCGGTCCTCCCCACGCCCCCAGGAGATCCTCACTCCATTCCTTTATAGTGGTTCGTTTGGCTCTCTGTCATCGCCAGAATGCTGCCCGTGAATGTGTGTCATGATTACAATAGAGAGTGGTAACACATAACAGCAATGAAAGCCCAGCGGGAGAGGCTACAAATTCCAGGGCTGACCTTGGAGTAAGTATTGTCTGTCTTTACTATTTTAATGGTTTCTGCATGATGCCGGCTTTTGTGCAGTCAGGAGCTTCTAGCATACGTTTGTGCTGACAGCCTGGGAGCACTGCAGCTCCAGGTTGAAGGAACACGTTTCAATGCATTGCAGTTGGTTTCAGCAAATATGTGAGCCTAGAGCCACGATATTGCAGTGTGTTTGGAAAGAAAGCATTTTTGCATATTTAAAGTTACTGAATCTCAGTGCATGAAGCATCCTGTCAGCTTACAGGGAAGAATTTGTCAGTAGGCCATGGTGTCTGTCTTTCTCTTCAGCTCTCTGTTGCTGTTTGTTTATCCCGGTGCTGCCTTTAGAAAGGCCTCTTTCTGTGCTGAATAATAGAGAGCACTGCGAGAGATTAAAGCGTTATAAAAATGCTGTCTGTAAAAATTCATCAGGAGCAAGGCATATTTTACATACGTAACTGCACTAATGACCTGTATTGATATTCTGGAGGATTCCTGATAGTTTCTGCAGTAAGTATGTTTACCTAATTTAGCAGTGTGTTTACTTATACTCGCTTGAAACTGATTAACTGATTTGTGTGCTTTCAGCTATTTAGAGAGTAGCTACATGAAAGTGTGTAATTTTAATGTATAGTGATAGTAAGTGTAGTCTTTTATTCATAAATGCCAGCATATGTTAGTCAAAGCCAAATATTTATTTCTATACATACATACATACATACATACATACATACATACATGCCTATAGTCTGCACTGACATGTCAGACATTGTCAGACATGTATGTATGCATGTTACAGCCACCATGAGAACTTGCTAATTTTATCTAGGTAAATAGAGATGGTTACATCAGATCCTTTAGTATTCCCTGGTACTGCCCCATTCTTGCTGGATTAAAAAAACCCAACGAAACCCTGAATTCTGCAGATGCCTGTGGTAAAGTTATTTAGCTATGAAAGGCATTATCTCTGGCATCTGCCATGTTTTAAAGAGAGGACCATAGGTAAGTGTGCAGTGTAGCAAATAATTTATTCTAATAATCACACGAAGGTGACAGAGTGCTTTATTCCAAAGAACAAATGTAGGTGTCGTACTGGTTCCCCAGAATTATGTTTGTAAAATGTCTCAGAAATTCTGGATTTCAGTCAGGCATCTTTTGGTAAGAGCAGTGTGTTAGCTGTGGGCAGGCTAAGCTCTAGATATTTTTCTGAAAGAAACAGCATTACTAATTTCTCATGAGTTTTGGAGGAGGGGCCTTATCAAAGATCTCATTAAAATGGCTTCCATGAATAATTGATAATTATACTTCTTTTGAGATGGGGCAATTTAAATATTTTTAAGTCAGTCTTCACTGAATTATGTAAACATCTTGTGAGAATAGCATCACTAGCTGCAAAGGACAAAAAAGGATTCATGTTTTTCAACGTATGTGTGTGTTTTTATAATATGAAGTAATTGTTTACTGCTTCCTCCTTTTTCACAGTAACCTAACATAATTACACTTGCTTTGCCATATTTTCCAAATATTTAATACTGATAACATTAATAGTTATATTTTAAATTCAATATTTATCATTGTTTTTACTAAAATGTATTTACTTTTTCCATATATTTAAATTACTTTTTCATCACACTTGCTACTTTTTGAACTTGATTTACCTGTAGAAAAAGAAAATACCATATTTTGGTTGCTGGCACATAATGATTTTCATAGAGTCATTCTCTCATGATTTGCCAGAGTTTAGTAATCCAGACTTAAAACACAACTCCCAAACTGTTACTTGCAATCATTTAAAGAAGAGCATATCTGGGGGGGAGGAAAAATCCAGTTTATTCCTTGCACCCTGAGTCTCATGAATTTTCTTTCAGTGAAGTTTAAATGTTGGGACTAGAATTATGTTGTCTCCCTGAGAAACAAGTACAGTCTGTCTACTTTATATTCATGACTTGCAAAAAGCTC
Organism: Toxostoma redivivum; assembly: GCA_013397375.1. Classification (NCBI taxonomy): domain Eukaryota; kingdom Metazoa; phylum Chordata; class Aves; order Passeriformes; family Mimidae; genus Toxostoma; species Toxostoma redivivum. Next base: position 201,359 of record VXBI01008181.1, on the reverse strand, counting down.
CTTGAAAGAATATTAAATCCAAAATAAAGCATTCCAAATTTAGAAAGTGTAAGAAGTAGGGGTGTCATGCACTGTGATAATTTGTTTTAACAGGTTTTCATAGGTCTTAAAAAAGCAAAGCTGAAGAGTGAGTTCTGTAGAAGAACTGGATTGACATGACAGTATAATTGCTCGGTGGGAATTTTTAGACCCGTAGTATTAGCAGATCTGGTATTGGATACCCTCAGAGTCTGTGCCATTACTGAGACTCTGATGGGTTACACTACTGAAAATGAGGAAGAATATGAGTAGCAGCTAGCCAGTGTAGGACTTGGACTTGCTGTATGTGAGCTGTCCAGTAGAAGAAGGACGATACCCTTTGCCATAGAGTGTTTCTAGGATTTGTTTGCAGCAAGGTGAATTAGGGATCTCAGTCTGGGGTTTGAAGTTAATCTACTCTTTTTATTCAATGCCAGAACTGTTTTTTTCCTCTCCTTTTAACCATTCTGGCTTTACTAGGTTCCTTATCCCCAGTTGTTGCTACATAGCAGTCCCCTTGCTCTCTCTTTGCTGCAGCTATGTGCTTTGGCTAGTTGGTGCCAGTTCTCTTCTCCTTCCACCTGGACTATCTTTAGATCAGTTCCAGCTTCCCCTCACTGCTTCTGGTCCTGATGGAGGCTGGTGGTGGTCTGGTCTGCATGGCCTGCCTCCACATCTTACCGTGCAGTGCCCCTGGGGACCACAGTGCAAGCATGGATTGTGCAGGATCGTTTCCCACCGTGCAGTCAGTCAGGGCTGAACTGACTGGTGGGCAACTGGGGACAAACTACCAGCTCTGCTGCAGTGGAGACGAAGAGATAGGGCAGATACAGCATAGAAGTACAAAAGCAGTTTGTAAAGTCTGTACTGTACTGATCATACAGAAACAACAATCCTCCCAGTGTGTGTTGTCACAAGTCAGTGCAGTGCAGCACAGCAGAGACTGCCCCAGTGGAATAGCCGAAATCTGCCTGTTGATCCACACCTTTCTCTGCAGGCCTGCATGGGTTGACTGGTACGAACCTGGGTTCAGCCATTTTCAGAGTGATACATTAAGCCATTGGCTCTTAATGGATCTTGTCAGCTCAAAGGTACTGTTATGCTACTGCAGGTAGTCAGTCTGCAGTTGAAACCAAACTAGCTTGTACTCAGCTGCTGGTGCTCTTCTGTGCACCTCATTCAGAGGTCATGTGGGCGCAGCCAGGAGCCAGAGGAATTTACCCCTACACAGTAGCCTTGTCAGAAATTACCTGCAGGCCCATCCTTGTCTCACTGTGCATGTCCCTGCCAAACTTTGTGCCTTCTCCAAGGTGTCTCAAAAAGGAAGAAGTTGCAAAAATGTACAATGTCAAAATTGTATTCCTAATCTATTCTGGAAGCAGTAGTACTCTTCCTGCTGAAATGTTCAGAAAAAACCCGCATCAGATATCCACTTGAAAGATTTTGAAGGCAGTGTATTAATATCTGGCAAGGTGTTACACAACTGAAAATATGAACTGGACCTTAGCTGTGCTTAGCACATTAGCCATCTGCATCTTCACTGGGGACAGGACAGGAGTGCTAGCACTGGCTGACTGCAAGGGTCTGGTACAAAGCAGAACAAATCTTCATGAAGATGAGCTGTAAAAACTTCCCCATAAGCTTCTGCCTTTGCTCAGTCTGCACAGTTTTTTTTTTTTTACAGATAGCTTAAGCAAATTGCAGTGAGAGGCATGCTATAAGCATTTTTTTTTAAAGAAGCTTTCTTGTGACTTTTATGGGGAAATGTGCATATGATAACATGAGTATATTTTAAAAGAGCATCTCTGAAATCTGGCAGTGGCCAGATGTTTTTTTAAGAAACCTTTTGAATGGAGATGTACTTGAGGTAACTTCTTGAAGACACCTTTGAGGTCAAATGCTCAAATAAGGGTTTTATGGATTATTTTTTTATATCCATACTTGATTACCTAGAAGAAGAACTTGGTGTTTGTGAGGAAACATTTCATAATGAAATTGATGCTAACTGGAGCACTTCTAATTTTCAGTAAGTGTGCAAATTTTCAGTAAGTGTGCAGGGTCTCAAACTGAAAATTTTTATTAAAATTTTCGTATTGCTGATGGAAGTTTATCATCACTTTTAGTTTTCCTTTTGTTTTAATTAATCTGATTTGCATATGAAAAACTTAAACCCCCTGCTCCCCAAGATTCTTTTAAGAGGAAAAGAGCACCCCAGTTGCATATTGTTTGGTTAGATGTCTAAAAAATTTTACCATGTTTCACCACTCTTGGGACTTTGTACACAATTACCATTCCTGGAGGAAGTCTAATGTAGTCAAGCATGTACATCAACACCAGTTCTCATATTTATTTTTATTTCAATCAAGTTCATCTTAAGTCAAAACCTGTGTGGCTACTGTCAATCACTTCATTCAGAAGGATGGTCATGTTTTGGTTCTAACCGGAACTCCTTTCATAACTCCTACACTAAAACATGCGACTCTTGCTAAACCTTCTGTTCACTGGAGATGACATTATTTTAACTTGCAGTCTCACCCCAAGGAGCCTGAGCCCAACCCCAACAAGTCCCTGCAGTCCATGCAGTCCTCTGTTCGCTTTTCATTTTTGGAGGTAAGCAAGTAACCTTCCATTGTTGATGTTTTCTTCTGCGTCCAAAACCTAATGATCAAAACATATTGCAAAAGGAAAATGAAAAAAAAAAAAAAATTAAGTGTGTCTCTGCAATCCAAAATATGTTTTACTTGAGCAGCTGCTGTTCTGAAGGGGTAAGTATTTTATGGAAAAAAACCCAGGATAATCTGCATTTTGAGACCTAATACAGAGACTCAAGATATTGATGTATAATTCTGTGTTGCTTTTACTGCTTAGAGGTGTTATCTGAAATGTTATAGTTTTCATCCTGTGATCATACCTCAGATTATATTCTGTTATGTGTGAAGTTTAAGGTACATTCAGAAATAAGGGTGATTCACAAAACACATACTTATTTTTTCCTTAAGTGAGGGCTAGCAGTGTGCTAGTGAGTAGAGTGATTCAGAAGAACACAAAGCCATATTCAGTAAATTGGTAGGACTATTTTGTCCTCAGGACTAGGAGGATCTTAAGCTTCACTTCTATTTCACTAATGCTCTAGATAGCCACATACAACGTCCTTTTTACCCTTCCTTTCTTCTGCTCTCATGTTTTTCCTTAAGAATAGTTTTTTTTTGCCACTTGTCAGAAAGGTAGTTATCTTCATGTGCTCAGAAAAGCATTACATGATAAAAAAATACTTTGTAGTCCTTCCTATTATGTAAAATTATAATAAATAATAGAGATCTCATTGGTGTCAGTCATTGAGATTCTGCTCCATAGGGCAAGTAGTTTTTAAAATTAGTTACAAATAGGTTATCAGTGCCTCATGGATTGAAAAAAACCAAAACGAAACTACTTTTAATTTTGGTCAGAGGTCTCACTTTTTATCGTGAGAGTAAGAACTACCACCTTGTTAAATTACATAATAAAATATATTTGTGCATTTTCGGTACTACCTTGAACCTGAATAGTGTGGTAGAGGTGAGGGTTGCTTGGATGTGTTAATCTGCTTCAGTATACTTTAAAATTAAAACCAAATTAGTAAGTGAGAGCCCTTTATCAAGGCTTCATGTGACACTGAAAAAGGAGCAATAACAAAGACTTGATACGTGTTTCTGAAGAAATACTGTAGTTTTTTGTATATTCTGTTTTGTTAGGGAAGAGATGGTATGAGAATCCCTTGTTCGTGCAATTTTCAATATAATTTAAATAAAGACTTTTTTTTTCCTCAGTGAAAACATTTTTATGATGTTTGGTCGATAAATTATCAGCAAAGTCATTAGCTGGTATAGAATGCTTGATGAAATTAGCATTTTCTAATTGGGTCTTTATTTTATACAGCCAGAAAAATCACTTCCTTTTGTGGTGAAGGATGTGCTCTTTTTCTAAATTTCAGTTTTGTGGAATCAAAAAGCTGTATACAAATTTTATATTTTGCATGTCCTGGATGACCTCTGATGGTCTCTGCAGATGTGTGGATGTACTACTGTGTGAACTGTGCTATAGACACTGCCTTAAGGGTTTTTACAGCTTAGACCTTGTTTACCCCTCTGGGTGGCAGAGACTCCCAACAGTGCCAAGTTTGAGCTTTTCATCCTATGATGGAGAGTGTTGGGAGCAGAGTTTTCAGATGCTTTCTGAAGAAATAGATTGGAAATTATTGTTACTGCTTAATGTGAAGCCTCATCTCTTAATATGGCTGGAAAATGTAAAAGTTCAATTTTTCTTACGTTCTTTTGTCCTGAAATTTATGTAAGGCTCTGCCAGAATGCTTATATTTTCTCTGGAGTGGAAATGTTTAAAGCCTGATTAAATCTGAAACAGAGTACTGTGTTTATCTCTAGCTGTAGAGGACTGCTGGTGTATTGAACATCGAATGTTTTAGTTATTAGTTACTCTTAAGCTTGACCTAGCATAGCAGAAAGATGAAATGTGTTGGTTTTTAGGGTATATAAATAATTAGCATAACTGTTCCATTAGCTCAGAGTATTCCTGTATGTGGGAGGAGAGGAATTATTTCAGTAACACGACTTTTGCTTATATTCAGAAACATTAACATGGGAGTCTTACTAGAATGAATGGATAGGGTTTTCCTATGGTATTTTTCCCTCTCTCTCAGATGCTGGCTCATCTCCCTCATGGCCTTCGACTTGCACAGCTGCTCCTTGGATGGTTGTTTTTATTGAAGTTCTGCTTCTAGCAGTTGTCACATACAGTAGTAATCTAAAGGGAACTTTTGCCAGCTAGATGATGAAGATCTTTTCAAAATAAACAGTAGCATCCTGTGAGTGGAAATACCTGCCTGCTGGTACAGTGTGAAGCTGTATCCATTCTTTACTTCTGAAAGAGGATGGGGGATGAAGTGGCAGTTCACATCTCAGGAAGACAGGCACACATTTACCATTGTATTTTTATCTTTGGTTTGAGTCACCTGAAAACTTCCAACTGCTGTTTGGGGAAAAAGTACTTGCAGTTTTAGTACGAATAATTATAAGCAGCAGATTTGCAAGGAAAGAGAGAAGATGATATAAATAACTGAGCACAGCTACTGAGATGTTTAAGATCCTCATGCTTCTAATATAATTTTAGTGTTTTTCTTTGCTGTGGATAATTTGGAGTCCTTTGTCACAGTAATGGGTAGTGGAGTGGGGAAAGTATTTGAAAAGAACTAGGAAGAAACACTTAAGTGCTAGAAGTTGCAATAGCTTCTAGTAAAAATAATAAAGTAAATGGAAATAGTAAATTTAAAAATATATAGCAGCATGCATTTGAACTTGAAGAGTAAAGAATGGTGACTGTCAACAAAAAAGTGCTTTTATTCAACCTTTTGTTTTACTGATGTCACTGATACTGGGCTGGGGAAAAAAAATCTCTGAGGCAGTTGGTAGAAAGCTCTTAGACTCTACATGAAAGAAGAGATTGCAGTGAATTTTCCAGAAAGCCTTTACTCAGGAGCACGAGTGTCAGCCACTGTACAAACACAAATGTTACTACCTGGCTAAGACTAGTGAAGAGGTAGATAGGATTAATTCTAAAGCTTTGAAAAAGTGTCAAGTAAAAAAGCCCATGTACTTTTTTTTTTTAGTGGTTTAATTTTTTATAGACTATTTAATGAGGAAAATGCAGTTCACCTGACTGTATCTACAGCTGAGTTGGCAGGGTAATGTAATCTGCTCTTTTGGGATACATGTGAGGATACCACTGTAAACACTGCATTTTACATGGGGTCATGTTGTCAAATGACTATGTATGTGTTACCAAGGGAAGCAAATAGAACTGGCGTGGATTAAACCTCATCCTATGGCACTGAATTGAAAGAAAAACAAATGTCAGTGTTACAGATAGCTTGGCTGCCTTTTGGTGTTTAGTATTAAGTTTTTGTATCTGGAAACTGCCAAAAAATGTTGACACTTGCATTTTCTTTAAATGTAACCTGAATCTATAATATGAATGACTAACCATTACAAAGGGAGAATTAGTATGAGACTTTAAAATATAATTTTAAACAAATTAAAAATTCAGTTATTAAATTTTATATGAAATTTTATTTAAGCTGTTGAAATTCATATACGAAATTGTTGAATACAAAAATAAAAAGTCTGTGTGCTCCTATTCTTCCACTTTCTCTGTCTGCATCCCCCTTTTTTTCCCCCCATGACATTCTGTATCCCAGAATCAGATAAAGACAGAAAGCTGAAAAGAGCTACTCTCTAACACCTGTATTGTGAAATCATCCATGAAATGGATGGCGTCTGTTGAAAAATTAACAGTAAAGTTTCTTATGATTTTTTAATTGTTGCTCTGAAAGTAAGCGTGTTCAAAGAGCTTTTAAATGTTTTCTGGCTCTTGAGTGATGCTGTGTGGGCACGTGGGGCATGTACACCCATGTGAAAAATGTAATGGACAGTAGGAATTTTGCTGTTTGGTTTTTACATTTCTGAAGACAATGGTTTGTTTCTAAACCTAGCAATATTCCTGTGTTCCAGGAGGAAAGTGTTGGTGTGTTCTGCTGCCTATGTGGGTTGGCTGGGCTGGGGCACTTGGGGTGGTGGTGTGGCTGCTGGGGCAGAACTGCCTCAGGGACTTGCACAGCCAGACTGATGACCAGAGGCCCTCCCCATCCTGTCCTTGACCCTGTTGCCATGACCACGTTCCTGCCCTCTTTTCCATTAGCTGGTGATGGTTTGGCTGCACCAAGCTGAATCTCCACCGTGAGTGAGAGCAGGTGTGTCTTAGGAGCGAGGAGGGAATGGGGAGTGCTTTTCAGCATGGGGGGATGCAGTGGCAGTGTGTACTTGGGCTGGCACTCCGCTGCCTTTGGCAGCACTAGCTGCCCACTCAGACCTGAGCAACAGCGAAGGTGGCAGCTGTTATACACGCTGGTTAATGATTAAATCTGATGTAAGCATCCAGTCTATGTAAACAGGGAATACTGCAGAAAAAGAAGGACTAGTACTCATGCTGTGATGAGGACGATTTGTGCAGAGACATGACATGGTTCTCTCAAGGTAGAGCAAAATTGTCAGAGAGGAGATAGCTATTAAATTTGGGCTCTTCTAGCCTCAGGGTAGTTCTTCTTCTATGGAACTATGAAACTGCTACTTCTTGGATTCATAAAGTTTTATAAAAGACATGTGAAAAGTAACGTCAGAGGGTGCCTCCTTTCCCTCCTTTCCTCAGTGACATACCTGCCATTCCCAAGGTTTCACAAGCAGACATTTTTCTTTAAAATTTATTTCCACCTTTGCTTTCTGATACAAATACAAAGTACATTGACCTTAAGGTTAAGCTGAAAGACAAAGCTGTTGATTTGTTACCCTGAAGGGGGAAGTTCTTGGGAACGGCTGATGTGGATGAGGTAAAGAATCACTTGACTCAACTTCTTTCTCAAATTTTTCTTTAAAATGAGGAAAACCTGCTGTTTCATCTCTCAAGGTAATCTGGCTAGTATTCATGAACATCAGCCACGAAGCACGAGTTCCTCAAGGTGAAATAAATTAATCTTTGACTTTCTCCTCCAAAAGCACTCTCTCTGTCTGCTCTGAAGTTATTTTTATGTCCTTGATGTTCTCTTAACTCTTTTTGGGACTACTTATTTAACCTTACAAAACACTTTCCTTAGCTCTTTCCCAAACTCTCCCATATTAAGACTTGTCACAGGTCAAAGGGAGAGCTGTTTCTATTGGAATTTGAAAATGGAAAGTGAAAAACAATTTCATTGCATGTATAAGTTTTTTGTGATGTAAAAGTGAATTTTGAGGATTGGTTAAGTAAAAGCAGCCCCTTACTCAGCAGATGTGATCTGTTGTGTGCTCAAGTGTGATATTCTAGCTTTAGCTTTTGGAAAACCTTAAAAAGTTTTCAGTTTTCTGAGTTTTGTGAGTCACAGCAGAGGAGAAGATTTTTGATTGTGGGTTATCAGTATTTTGTGAGTGCTAGTCTGCTGCATGTGCATGAGCATATTAGTATCTTAGTGGCATTGCACCAGTGTAAATGAGAGTTCAGCTGAGAAGTGCAGGAGCTGCAAAACTTGTCAGTGAGCATGGGGTCCACTGGAGGATCTTTACTATTTTCATTCAAGATGGATATAGAGATGTGGATTTTGATTCCATGTGGGGTTTTTTGAGCTGATGCTAAAGAAGGTGTGGTTTTACTTGCCCCACACTGATGCAAAATGTTAATGTTATGATGATGCTATGATGTTAATGTTATGATGATATTTTGTAAAGCTTCTGAAGTATAAAATTTGAATTTCTCATATCATAAAGATTAGGCTTTAAGTACATTTTTAAAAGCTCCCAGAACAAACGGAATTCTTCAGTATGACTTTGTCTTATCCACATAACTTTTTTAGTTTAATTTGTGGCTTGTACTACTTGATATTATTCTGCAGAAAGATTTAGGTATATATATTTTAGATCAAGTAAAGCAAGGAACAGGAGCTTCCTTCTAACTTATAGGGACAGAATTCTAGAAAGCTTACTAGAAATAGAGATCTTTGGTTTAATCCTGTGTTGTTGAGTGGGGTTTTTTTTCCTGGGTTGGGGGGGAACAGGGTGTGTGTGGTTTTTTTGTTTGTTTTGGGTTTTTTTTTTTTAGTTCATGAGTAAGGTGCATCTTAAGAAGTCAAGGAAGTTCTTGTGACAGCTATTTTTCTGGTAGACTGAAAGCTACAGACACAGAGCTCATCTGAATAATTTTAAATGCCAGTTTGTTGATCTCTTCTCCCTCAACTCTTATAAAAATCCTCCCGAAGTACTTGTGTGTTAGTTTTATTAAATCTTTTGACCTTTTGGGTTGTGTTTTGTGTTTTCCATTGAATATTAAATTTTGAATTTAGTATGCTAGGCCTTCTAAGCATTTTGAGGAGGCAACATGATTTTGAATTTGAAAATTACAGTAACTTTGGAGTGGTGCTGTAACAGGGGAATGCTGAATCTGAAGACAGTTTTTATTTTTTTTTTCAAAATACTGCTTGGAGAAATGTCTTTCTTATATCTTTGAAGGGTATGCAGTCATAGGAATTACCTGAATGGAGATTTCTTGAACTGCTTTACTACTTTCTAAAACAGAGAATTTAAATAATCTAGAAGTATTTACCATTTCAATTGAGATGTTCCCTCATAATAATGCTTACTTTAACCATAATTTGATGTGCTGGTCAGCTTCCTTAGTAAAGTGTTCATTGGCTAATATATGAATGTTTTTGCCATACAGGTCTTGAACACAAATGACCTGGTATAGTTCCATTTTGAAATCAAAACCTAACATTACTTGGTAGATTTCCACCCTCCATTTTTAGTTTAAAAAACTCACAGCATAAGTTGTTTATACTAAAGAAAAAATATACCACACCTAAATCAGAAATTGTAGGAAAGGAGGGAGGATGACAGGGAATTCTATTTGGGACCACACAGAGACTAGGTGAGTTGAGTACTGCACACTGCAGTGTTAAGAAATCACTGCAGTTCAAGGAGGTGGTTAAAATTTGAACAATTGATCTGCATTCTGCATACGAAAATTACTCTTAAGGTGGGTCTTGAAATGTACTGGAAAATGGACAGTCTGCACTCTTCCTATGCTGTCAGACTACAGAGTTTCAAGTGCTTGGAAGTTACCTGCTAGCTGCCATCATATGTCTCTGTGTAACTGTTCCTATTGACCTCTTTGCTTTGCCTGTCAGGTGTCATATCTCCTAGTAATGACTGAAATGTGCTGAGCCTCAGCTCCCTTAGCCTGTGTGTACAATTCAGACTTTTGTAGTATGGCTTCAAAATCTGATAAATCTGATTTGATAAGAATGCATTTAATACATCTTGATTTCAAGGTTTACTTACTGTCCAAAATGTGACTGTCTGTAATCTGTTGCAAGTCAGTTCTTACAGATATGGAGAAACTGCTAGGTTAACCTGTCAGTTGTCCTATATTTATTTTTTTAAAATTTCATCTGATAGGGATGTCAGTGGTTCATTTTCAGAAGAAGTATTTCCTGAGGTAATCCTACCAAAAATTCTGCAGTCTTTTTGCAGCACAGGGATAAATTTCAGCTGGTCCTTGTGTGAGATGCCAGAGAAAAAATCCTGCAGCTATATTCTTGAGATGGAAATTCTCAACCTTGCTCAGTGCCAACGCTGCAGCATTATGTTGCATCTGCATCATTTTATTGCACCTTGATAAAAATAGATGCAGAACAGAAACCAGTGCTATGTGCATCCGCCTTCCCTATAACACACAGCTTCAACAGAGGAAATGCTTAGAGACTTTCAAAGATTTTAAGTGAGGAATGCAGAAGAAGGAGGTGTATACTGGAAACACGTTGCTGTCCTTGCAGTGGCCTTTTATGGGGGCTTCATTATTTCTATTGTACACAACACAACTTGTTTCCACTGCTGTGCTGGCTGAATTGCTTTGCACTGAAAGCTGGTGATCCCTTAGGGTGTCTTGCTTTGGAAATAGCTTATTCTTATGTACTACAGAAGCAACAGCTTCACAGCTGCAGAGTTCTGAAAACTTTTTAAAAATGAATGTTGTAGAAACAAAGTGGGTAACAGAAATGAAAAAGCATGAGACTGAGCCCCCTAGAAGTAGAAATCTTCTCAGTCCTTTCGTTTTTCAGAGATCTTGTTTCTACTCTTGGTTGCCACTAACCATTTCAGAAAAAAGTACATGTGTAGGTTCCTAGAGGCAATGCCTTGCAGCTGGGGAACTGCAAAAAACTGGAGAACATCACTAAACTGCTGTATTTGAGACTTTACAGTTCTTTCCCTGATGCCAGCTGTGGCTGGTTTGTTATCTTGATCCATGAGATGCGTCAGTGGTTAGCACAGAGAAGGCCAATGCTCCTGACTGGAAGAGCTATTCAGCATATAGTCTCATGGCTTCTAACAGGAGAGCAATTTCCCTGGATGTTGGGAGAGAGAGAGATACCTCATGGCATGATTTGGGGACAGGCTGATCAGCTACCCCAGTGTCTCCGTTGTCTGGTATGAGGAGATGCAGCTGGGCTCTTGTAAGTGCACAGAGTGAATGTGGTGAATGTAATCCTGAGCATCCCTGAGGAAGCGTTTCCACCTACTGCTGGGACCTAGAACATAATGATGGGAAGGAGAAAGCGTTGAGAAACCTGATGTTGGAATGATCCTGACTTGAAGGTGTCTTTGTCTCCATCTCCTGGTAACCCAGCCTTCACACACTAATGTGTCAGTTTGTGGTAACAATTCTCTGTGTGGTGTTACAACAATGTCACTATTCATGTGATTCTGTACGTCTTGTGTGTATGTTGTCATACCAGGCTTTGATAAGCATGATGATGTGCTGAGCTTGTCCTAGAGCAGTCTGATGCTCAAATCCGCAGGATACTCTGTGCCAAACTGCTTGTTAACATTACAGACTGTGAGAGGGAAGGATCCAGGCCTGCAATTCTTTTTTTTGTAGCAATAAAAAAGCTGCTGTCATAGAGCAGAATCAGGGCACGTCCTCTGTTCATGCCAGGAGTGATGTAGGCTGCTTTTTCTGCTCTTAAGAGAGGGACCAGCAAGACTCTGGTTGGGATGGAAAAAAGAAGGTGGTTTGCAGTTAGCAGCTTGAGCACAGTAACACTTCAGCAGACCAAAACTGGTGGGAGGTTAGAGCTTCAGGGTTACCTAGCAAAACATTAGTGTGTCTGACTGCCAAAATGTGTACCTTGAAAGAGGAGAGAGGAGTTTGCTCCAAGAGGGGTTCTTGGATGGGAGATAACATGATACTGCTTGGCNTCCAGAGCAGGTTCAAAAGAGTTCCAGGAAAAAAGGAAAAGGAGGAAAAAAGCAATCCAGGGAGTTTCTCTGCCTCAGACAGCCAGAAGAAGTCACCCAGAGCAAAAGGGAGCTCTCTCTCTCTCTCGCTGTCCACCGCAGATAACACAGTGCCAGCAGGAATGCGGGGGAGCTGGTGCAGCCTCTGATAACAAACTCTGCACTTCTTCTTTCACCCCGCTTCACTAATTTTTCAAATTGATAAATAAGTAAATGATGACAGAAACAGACCTAAACTTTCACACAACAAAAACACTGTAAAAGACATGTCTGTGGGACTGTGAAGTGCAGCCACAACACTGGAAGGAGTTCTTGTTGGTGTTTAGAAGTTGTAGACTGGTTGCTGTAGTTTTATTGGCAAGTACATAGGAATACATGGTATCATGCTTAGGAAGGCTGTAAATACTGTGTAACATCTCCAGCTGATAAAACCTAGAAATATTTCTAAAGTTGTTGTAGTACCTGAGAGAAGGGGATGATAGCAAGTGCTGGTGTACATACTCATCAACTATAACCAGTCTTCCGTTATGAGCAGCCTGGTATGTTCCTCCTTCACTTTCACCTTCATACCGCTGTTTCTTTGGCAAGAGAACATTTAGGCTGAGGAACACCAGAATATAAAATAGGCTGAGATAATCCTTTGTCAACATTAAGCATGGTGATTGCTAATTTTTGCAGAATTGAATTGTTCCATAATTTTTAAAAGATCCAAGCCCTCTACCAGTAAAAAGCAAAATACTGAGATAAACTAGTATGATGATTTAAAAGAAACAAACCATTTACATAATTCAGCTCATTAAAATTAATGGTAAGCCATGTCCAGATGTGACTGGAGATGGTCAAAGGAGAGGCTGATTGAATGGTGAAGGACGCTTGCGATAGGTGTTGTTTCTTTCTTGTGTTTGGTTTTTTTTTTGGTTGTTTTTTTTTGTTTTTTTGTTTGGTTTGTTTTTCTTTTTTGCTGGTAGAGGAAGAGTGGTAAATAGCTACTTATAAATCTCTTTTGCATCAGGATATTGATATTTCCATAAACTTACATACTCTGCAGTTAAATGAATGGAATAATAAGATTGTGTGGTATAGAAATTAGGACACTTAGTGGGTTGAACTGTTATTTGGAAGCTGAGTAGTTAATCACCTCATTTCTACTATGATACAGTTTTTCAGACTGCTGAAGGCCTGAAACAGCTGATGTGGGTTGTACTGCTTCTTGGTTTACATAGTTTTGACAGTCTTGGTGACAGTTCAGGTGCTGACTGTAGCTTCCTTGTTAGAGAGAACTGATGAGCACTCTTAGTCCTACAAAAGAAATGAAAATGTGTTTGCCTGTCTTAGGAAGTGGAGGGTGAAATTCTGTGACTTACCGTGGTCCCTGACTCTTGTCATTCTCCCTAATATGCATATCAGAGAGATTTAAGACTCTAAGACTCTTTAAGACTGTTTCTTGACTCATCTGAATCCCTTTCAACTTATGCATATATGGTCTTTGCTTATAGAGAGGCAGGAATTGCAGAAATCATTCAGTACCTCTGAATCTGTAGAGTGGTCATCCCAAAGAATGTCTACTTCTGTCTTTCCTCTTTTTTTTAGTACCTGAACATTTGATGCAGGTGTTTCTGGAATTATCTTCACTGCGTTCCCAAGAAGTAGAAATATCTTTGCTTTACAGGTGGAGAACTGAAGCGCAGATTAAATAACTAGATGACACCAGGTCTTAGACCCTGAGGCACCTTACCATGAGGTAAAATTACCATGAGGTAATTTTTAGTAATTTGTCCTTAATTTTGAGAGTTTTCTGTCATGTTTTTATAAGCATAACTAACTGAAATAATCTTTACTAGTCTTGTGATTTTAGTTGCTTACTTTTAATTTTGTTTCTGTAAAGTTCCCTTCTTTCTATGTAGTTAATTCTACTGCTTCCAGTGGTCTGTTTGGAAACCGTATCATCTGCATGTCTGATAGTTAACTGTTTAGTAAACCCCACAGAAATAAAAAGTATGTGCTGAGTGTAATTATGGTTGTTCAGAAATTCAGATTTAAACCGGAGGTGTGTACTGTAGCACACCTATGATTGTTTATTATTTATCCTTTTGAGGAGGAGAGCATTAAGGGTGACCTGTAAAGTGCTTTAAGGATATTATAAACTTGCAGTGCTGTGTGCTCAGATAATTGAAATACCAAGGGTAGCATTAATGAGCAGTGCACATAATATTCTTCTAAAGATAATGTTTTCCCTTTCAACTTCCTGTGTACCTGAGTTCCAATTTGCCAGCTTGCACTGCATGGGGTGCTCCATCTCACACCGTTCTGCTGACAACAGATCTATCACATGGATTAACTGAAGCATGAAGCCAGATGAGTGCAGGGAAAGCTCAGGAAATGCAACTACTTGGGCGTATATATATTGCAAAGCTCTGAATTCTTGGCAACTGGTTTTTATTCACTGCCATTTAAATAATGTTTTTAAAGAAAATTGTGTGTTCAAAATATGAGAAGTAAACAGTGCTTAGGCCTGTTCTGGGGAAGAGCCTGTAACATCCTTGCTCTGACAGAGACTATAATGGATCTGTATTTATCAGTCTTGTGCTGATTGGGTGATTAGTTTAGGAAATTCAGTGTGTAAATATTACAGTTGATTAAGTTTTTTGTCTCACTGAAGACAGCATTTATACTGAATAAATGCTTTTCAATTCAGTATCACAGGAGTTGATCTGTTTAGACTTTGACTGACAGACTTGAGAGCTTCACTGTGCTGATCTCCATTAAACCTCCCTTGTACCCCAAAAGGTGTTTTAAGAATGAGGAAAGTTACAACTCATTATGACATCTTTCCCAAACCCATCAGGATTAAAAGCTATCAAACAAAACTTAAGCTTGATTTCTTTCCCTAGTTCATTTTACTAAAAATAGAGAACCCATGAAGTCTTTTTCTCAGATCTCTGAGGATGGCACTGGGATGTCCCGGGGCAGAGTTGAACATGAGGAAATGGCTCTGTATAAGGGGTGGTATTTTTCTCAGAGGAGCAGTTGTTTGGGATTCTTCAAACCAGAAAGTATGATAAAATGCTCCACTTAACTCTCTTTTGAAGACTGTCGGTTTTGGACTCTGTTTTCCATAATTACAAATTTATGAAAATGAAACAAACCCTGAAAAAAATGCTGAACAGTATTTTTTTAATATATGTTTCAAACGCTATTTTATGTAGTTTGTTTTCTGTAACCAAGAAAATTTGTTTATGAATATTTTAATCTTTAAAAGGTAGAGAAAGATTGCGTGCTGTGAGTCTGATTTATATAGATTTATGTTACTTGAAAATGTCAGAAACAAAATTTTAACTTTCCAGTGTAAAAACCATAAAAAGCTTATCTATTAAAAAAAAGGACTTTCTACAGTTGAATTAATATTTTTTTTCTCAAAAAATACAGCTTAGTTGACTGCAGCTATGATCTGGAATACCTGGCAATATCTAAGTAGATAACTGTTTCAGAAGAATGATTGTATCCACATTTTCTTAAGAATTTTTTAGGAATTGCACCTTGACCCTTAATAATGCCACTTGTCACATAGGCTATGGCTGTTGACTTAAAATATGGCTGGATGTGTGTGATATCAGGAGAACATCTAAGTGTGTAGAGTGGTCTAAACCAGTGCAATGAAATAAGTCTTAAGTAGTGATTGTTTCACATGAACGTCCAGAACCATGGAAAACTTCATTATGACATATCTGTTGGATAACATGGTGCCTTCACATTTATATCAGTGGTACTGCAGCCACAAAAATGGTTAATTAACGACTTGAGAAAATTATATGGTCCTCTTGGCATGTTGTTAAGTGCTGGCAAAAAGGTACTTGAAGAACAAACAAAGTAGGATAGAATAATACTAATATTTTTTAATACAGTGTTTCTCTCACCACCCCCTGGCATTTGTGGTAATGAAGTCAAGCTCCAAGCATCATGGTATCTGGAAAATAATGACATTTTTATTAGATGTTTTCTGACCCTTTCTGGACTTGGTTACCACATAAAGCAGCACTTCTGAAATGTAGTAATGCTGCTCTACTTGCCAAGATGAATGAAAATTCAGTGATAAAAATGGGAAATCATTCTTTTACACTTTCTCATTAGTTAGTTTGCTAAATTAGCTCAGAAGGAGAAGCTAATCTCTAGGCCAAAGAAAGTAGACAGCATAGCTGTTAGCATGGTTGGATCATTCCACTACAGCCAGCAAAATGCTGGATTAAAAATAGTGTTGCTTGATGTAAATTCTGATGCCTGATGCAGATGGATAGACAATATATTTAACTTCCAAATATATTGTGCATAATTTTAGAACCTTTCAGAAATGGAGAGAGATGCTGGGGCTGTTGCTTTTCCTACATGTGTTTATGTTAGATGAGCTATAATAAACTAGAGCAGTGGGAGGCTTTTTTTTATATTTTGCACGTTACTTCAAAACTGATTAGAGTAATAGTGTTTATGTGTATTTATAAACATAGCTAAGAAAACTTAGGAGTTTGACAGACATATATTGTACACTCACAAAATCTTTGTTTGTACTGTGATTTCTTCAACTTACTTTTACACTGAACATCAAAGTGAAAATACTGTGCACTCTAAGGTAATAAACATCAACATCAACCACTAGGGGGAACAAGAGTCCAATTATTGTAATTAAGTGTAGTGATAATAATTAATTACTACATCTTATACACTAAATGTACCAGTGAGGTCTTTTAGTTTGATGACCTTTATAAAGTAGGCTGTAGTCTTTGTCTACCACTTAAGGCTTTTAAATGCATCCTCTAGTGCTTGAATTACTTTTTTAATTAGAAAGGCAAATAACATACAGGATTTACAATGATTGAAAATACCTGTGTTACAATGGATAAGAGAAAATAATTTAAAACTGCTTTTTTGTCTGACTCCTGCAGATTGAACCCCTAACTCTGTATGTGAGGGGAGGACATGATAGAGTTTGCTGTTCTTACACTCTTCCTGACAGGAAAATGCATACTGAATGACAAAGGTTCTCTGATAGACTTGAGCAAGTGAAATAAGTGACTATTTTCAAGCCACACACTGTAGTTTAGATTATATTTTTTTTCTTGAACTCCTCATATCGTTTTTGCAGCCTTTGGGAAATGCCACAACTAGCTGCATTTTAGCCCCTCAATGCTCAGTTATATAATCTCCTTGTTTACTTGAAGGATTTTTCCTGCTTGTAGAACTGAGGGACATTTATTCTTTTATCTATACATCACATAAAAAAACTCTTACTTAGCTCTTTATTCATGATAGTACCTTAATTGTTTGCCTGATATCTGCCTTCCAGATTCTGCAATATATATGTATATTATTACCTGGGGGTGTTTTTGTCCTTTGGTAGGACTTGTTGGCTAGCAAGGCTATAATGCATGTTGTTCAAATAAGGCTACTTTATCCAATGATAAATGATCCTGTTCCTGTGGTTACTTACCTCTTATGTCCTGTTTACTAGAAAGGGTTATCATATTTTTTTCCCAGCTCATTTGATAGCAGTTTTACTTGAGTTTAAATGAAAAACATAACCCTGCATGATCTACTAGAAATGTTTAATGCGCATTTACATTTTCAAATCTATAGGTGAGTTTTAATCTTTCCCTTTTGCATAAATTTTTTCTGTTGTGGTAGTGAACTTATTAGAACATTGTTAGGAGATAGAGGGAATATTTTACCAATGTCTTGATATATTGTCAGCCGAGATGGTTATTGACCAGACTCGAAATCTCACTTGAAACACTTTTTGGGCAGACTGTCTCATGTGATACTAAGTAAGCTACTGTACCTGAACTCAGTACTGGTTGCAGCTAATATCCTGTTTGTCCTTTCAAGGAGTGTTATGGCATGACATCTTTGTTCAACCATTGTAATAACTTCCAGCTATTTCGAGACACTTGGAAAATAGCAATAATTGAATGAGCAGCTTCGCCAGTTCCTTCATTAGTCATTGGATAATAATTATCTGACTAAAAAGACTCAACCAAAACAAACTCCTCTCAAGGGATGTGTTAGCTCAGTTCTAGTCTATCATTCTTCTAAGATGTTGATCAAGTGAGAAGCCTTTCTTTGTTGCTAAAAGATGTGATTTCATAATCTGACTAGCCCATGAAAATAGAGAAGGTGCCTTAAGGCAACCTGGTTTTTTTCCTGGTTCACAAATTTACTCATCTTTTTCAGTATGAGGCCTATGCTTTTAAGATTTTACTAGTCTTAGTATCACTGAGGAACTCTTTATTGTCTGTATTGTTGCTGGTGAACTGCATTCAGTGTACATTGTTGTATAAAATTGATGAGACTTGAGCATTCTGTAATGCTTTTGGGCAGTGACTTCTCAAGATTTTCATATGTTTTGAAAAATTCCAGTTTTTATTAGTGCAATCAGCATGAAGATTGTTGATTAGATAACTTTTGCATTGAAATATTATGTGCAAAATACTGATTTAGTATTGGTATGGCATTGTGGTTTTAAAGATACACTTTCAACTTCCTAAGTAGTATTTAATGGTGGTACTTAAAATCAGTAACCGGTGTTACACAATTAAAAAGTTATTGGGGAAGATGTTTTATTGCTGTTAATTGCTGAAGTAAATGTTGACATTTAGAATTTTTTTTCCTCTTATATATTGAATGAGACTTCTCTAAGGATGCTTTTTATAAATTTTCTTCTGGAAATGTAATCTTCAAAGCAAGGGTAGATTGAGAACATTTTCTGATTTGAGTGATATGTTTTTTATCTTCAAGTGAATATAAAAGGGAAAACTTAATGATCCTTATCACTTGTTTTGTTACATGCTAGCTTATGTAACTCTTTGTGATAAATAAAAGTCATCACCCAAGTTCTGTTGTAAAGCATCTCCTAAGAGATGAAGTTGCATGAGCTGCTTATTGTTTTGCAAGTGGTTGTATAGCAGTTAACTTAAGCAATGAATGCTGTTAAGAACATGTTTTCAGGTTCTTAACTTTGTTATTTTATTTATATTTGACAGCTGCGCAAACCTGTTTTAGTTGAATACTGAGGGAAAGTTGCTGAACATGCCAATAGCATTTTGTTGCAGGAAAATTATAGCTAATTGTCAACCGTGCATTTGTCAATATGACATAGATCTGTTCCTGATAATTTGGGGTTTTCATATTTTTATAACATTATCATATTTACTGGACAGGTTTTTTTGTCCAGTTTTACATGACAGAGGTAAGTAAATTGCAGTGGCTTATGGAACATGACAAAATACGTCTGTTGATCCTGTGTTTGTATAGGATAAGCAGCATTGATCAGTATTGACTGTAAAAGAGGCTTCAAATTTAGGGACAGCTGCTGAAAAAAACAGTGGTCCTGCTGCCCCTGCCTCTCTGCTTTGACCTTCATTCTGCCCACATCCCTTGTATTGAGTCTGGTCCTGGGATGTCATTCATTGAGCTTATTCAGCTCACTAAATTGGGAGGGATGTCCTCTTAGCATCTGTTCAGTAATAAGCTTGCAAAACCTCACTCTCCCTTGAGGCATTTCCTTTGAAATCAGGCATTTCTGTGACATGGAAAGTCATGAACTGCAGGCACCATTTTGGAAGCTATGTCGTTTATTGACAGGCATTGCAAAAGTCTTCACCACCATTTACATGTTGTGCTCTTAAAGGATAAGACCTCTGCTTTGCTTTGTGAAGCATATTTGTTTAAGGTGGTTGTGGGACGATGGCTGAACTTCTTACAGCCCCTCCCTTCATTTTCATACCTTTGTCAAAGTCTCTGTAGTGCCTTAATACGCATATGTCCAACAGGCACTTTAGAAAAATAATTATTCAAGTCTCTTTGCTTTCAAACCCATGCTACAAACAACAGGACTGATTAGCAGGACTGGGAGTGCATGTAATTTTGCACAGAATGCCAAGGTGAAAGTTATGTTTGGATCTACAGGTCATGGAATTTGGGAAGCTATTGTACGGGATCTAGATACAGACTTGCAAGGGATTGACCATCACTGATGAAGGTAACAGTGTTCACCATTGATTATTATGATCATGTATCCTGGTTCTGGCCAGTGTTAAATTTTGCAGTAGCCAGAAGGGGGCATGGTTAGGACATGGAAGTTTTTCTATATCACCTCATGTGACTTCCTGGGTATGGGGGGGGAAAGGATCTCTTTGGGTTGGTGAAGGGAGTAGTCAGGTATTCTCGGGGGTGTGAGAACTTACATGTAAATGGTTCATTTTTTGTACACTCTTTTATTATTGGCGCTGTTGCTGTTCATTTTTTAATCTTGTTGTTTCCAGAATATTGTTCTTACCTAAAAACCTGTGATCTTTATGCTTTATATCTCCAGTTCTTGTCTCCATCCTGCTGCAGGAGCATAGGGGGGAAGGGGAGAGTGAAGTGAGTGTCCTAGAGTTTGTAGAGTCTCAATGGGAGCGCTAAGAACACCATTCCTAAAACTATGATACTATGATACCCTCTGTTGCTAAATAGAAACAGTTGCCTAGAATTTATTCTTTCTTCTATCCTATTTTTTCTCCTTTCTGCTTTTGCAAAAATCCAGCTTTTCAGATACCTATGTTATGGCTTTTGGTATCATCAAGTCTGGTTGTACACAGAAGGTTTAAACTTTTTTCCCACCAGAATTTGTTTACTTGGAAGCAGCAATCTTCTTTTTTTTTCTGGTGGGTCTTTGCCAACATTATGACAGGCTAGTTTTGTTTAATTTTTAAAAGCTTTTAGGGTATGTTTCAGAATTGGGGACTTCATATAATTTTGATAAAGTGGTAGAGAGTTTCACAAAGAAATCATGAGTTCAGTTTCAGTCCTGGGCTTAGAACAGAAAAGATTGGTAATTTTTTGCCTTAATGTGAAATAACGTTTGAACTCCATGTTCCATGATCACCGCACAAGTGATGTGCTTGACTGAATCATGGAACCTGAACTGCTTTTGTTAGTGTTAACTGCCTCTTAGGTAGAGTAAGGAGGTGAGGGGAGGTCTGCAGGGCAGTGAGAATACTGAAACTTCTCTTGTGTTATAGGTGGAAGACTTTGGTTTTAATCTTTAGCCAGTGCTGTTGACAGCATTGGTTTTATGTATAATTCTCTGGTTTCATGATTGTGTACAGCTCTTTCTCCAAACACGCTGAATCAAGGCAAAAACTTGTGTATGTAGCAGAGAAGATAGTTATGGAGTTTGTAGAGGAGGAGGTGTTTCTTGGTACTTAAGTAGAGATTAGAGAATTTCCTTCTTACCCAGTTTTAAGGAAGGAGTGTTGCCAGCCGTGCTTGCCCTCATGTGAGCCTTTAAAGCTTAATGCTCAGTATGTTCAGGCATGCCTCAAAGTGAAAATAAATGGATGAGAGTTTTTCTTTTACTGACTGCAGTAGATGTGAATGCTCAGTGTTAATGGAGAGGTATAAAAAGAGCAGTCGTGCTGGGAAGTGCCCTCCTGTGGAGCACAAATGGACATCAGCCCAAATACCATCTTTTGCAGCTATTTCAGCCTTTCTTGTACAAGAAAATCTGACCTGAGACCTGGATGAAGCTGTTGTCCCTTCTTACATGGAAATGGTCTCTTCTAAAATTAATATGTCTTTAAAGAAGAGTTTGATTATTCTTTTGTGTTTGATTAATGTTACACTGACGTTTTCTGTGGCATGACAGTAAATTGTGTTTGCTGGGGATTTTTGCTAAAGCTTTTGGTGCTAAGTAGAGTGAGAGCTGTCTAATGAGAGCTGTCTCATCCCAAGTGTCATTGGAGCCCTTCCAGCTCTGCTGTGTGACCCTCAGATAAACAAAAAGGCGTGGAAAGTTTTAAGTACATTAAAAGTTTTTGAATCCACAGTATTTTTTTCTATACCTGACCATCACTGCTTTCAACATCTGCAGTTAAGACATTATGGAATGACAAGGTAGTAGAGTAGTAATTTATGAAACGCTTTTATTTGCATACTGCACAGATGTGAGGAAAAAATGCTAGTCTAGACAGAGCTGCAGAGGGAGAGAGGAGAGGGCTAGAGAGTGCTGCTTGGATTAGGTATGAAAAGACTGAGGACAGCAGTCAGCAAAGGCTAAAACGAGGAGTGAAGGTAAAATGTTGGGTGTCGGGAGTCAAGAAACCAAACCAGCCAAGATGGGAGGCTTTGGGGAATGGCAAAGAGGGAAGCAAAGGAAGAAATTTGGAAGGAAGAAGGGGAAGAAGTGAGTCAAAGTACCTGAGGGATTAGGTCATTGTTATGAGTGAGAAAGGTACTCGGAGCCTTTCTGTACTCTTCTCTTGCCAGCCCATGCTTCCGGGTAGCTTTCTCAAAAGAGGTGGCTGGCAATGGAGGGAGGTGGGTGTCCCCGCTTTCCGTGGCAAACGCCTGGTGTCTGGAGTGGCAGGTAGCCAGTGTGACAACCGGTAACTAAGGACCTGTACCGTCAGCTCTCCCGGGAGAGGCAGAAGCCCCGATAGTGACACACGTACACTGTGCACTGCACCGAGAGTCACTGGTCCTTAACTTACAGTTCCCAGCACGTCCGATCCGAGTGCAGGCGGCGGGCGGCTCTGGCCCGCGGGGCGCTCAGTGGGGGACGGGCGGGG
>VXBI01008181.1:150483-178782 GCA_013397375.1 Toxostoma redivivum | reverse complement strand
GGGGCGGGGCGGCACCCGCGGAGCAGCCGCACGGAAAAGTTTCTGGCGGCTCGGGTTGCTGCTATCTCTGCTCTCCTTCCGCCCCCTCGGAGGCTGGCTGTCTTCCCGCTCTCTCTCCCAGGGCTGCCGTCCCTTCTCTTCTCCTTCTTCGTACTATGGCACTGAGTTTCTAAGCTTTCAAAGGCAGAGAAATGGATATGTCGGATCCCAGTTTTTGGACGCTCCTTTCCAACTTCACTCTGCCCCACCTGCGGCGAGGCAGCCGGCTCCGCCGGACTCAGAGGTAAGGCAGGCCGGGCGCTCCAGGTGCGCGGGAGCGGGTGCTGGGTTTCCCGGTCCCTGGCAGAAGGGCCTGGGAAGGCGGCGGGACCCGCGGCCTCCTTCCTGCTTTCTGCTGCTCTGGAGCTGCGAAAGCTGAGAGCCTCTCCTTGCGAGGCCCTTGGTCGTGGTTTTTCTAAGCAGACACTGCATAGTGCTCTGCCTCCGTTTATAAGATCGTCTCTTTTGTCCAGCCCTCTAAGCCTCCTCCTTTTTTCCCTCTTAAAGACATTTCCAGCTTCCTCTCAAGTATTCGACATTTTATTGGAAACAGATATTCTTTATCTGGACAGCTCAAGATAATCTATTTTGTTAGGTCTTCTTAAAGGGACAGGTTTGCATAAGTACCTTTTTAAAAACAGGCTAGCTTGACATTTGTTAGTACAGGAATGGCCTTTTTTGGTTTTGTATTTAATTATTGTCAGGAGGGGTGGAAAAGGCTTGGAAATAGTAAATGTTGTGTAAAAGTTAAGGATTGTGCCATCAATGGGCAAAAGACTGACGAACTTTCATATAATGAAAGTTTTTGTGCCATGGTGGCCCTTTCAGCTAAATATATGTCCCTATCACAAGGGAAAAAAAAGATATGGAAGTTTGTAACCTTGTACACTAATACTCATTATGAGATTTTGAGACATAACAGGTGTGGTGGTAAATTACTGGGAAACTACCTTGAGTATTGGCTTATGTATTATCTTTGGAGTCCGTGCGTAAAATGTTTCTTCTGCTGGCTGAAAAGATGGCACAAAGCAAGCAGGATAGAGACTTAGCAAAGTTGGCTTTTACTAAGCTTTAAATATTTATGGTCTGATTTCTTCTTCAGAAGGAAGAAAACAACTATGTTTAATGGCAGAAAGTTTAAAACAGGAAGAACAAGTGGCCTGTTTGATGTCAATGAAAAAGCTATTCCTGCAGTAAATACCTAATATTTGTGTCTTCTGCTTGGGGTAGCTGAAAATGCTGAGTTATTTTATCATTATTATCCCCCTCTTGTAAATAATTTTTCACTCTTACACAGCGTTAAATGAGGATCCAAATAGGCCTTAATCGATTTTTCTGCTGAGACGTGTAGAGGGTTTTTTTCAAATTGTCTTCACTATTCATACTCAAATTGTAACTGTGTGAGGACCTACAAATGCCTTTTCTAAATCTACGGCTGTGTGGCAGGTTGAGGAGAGAAACTTCACAGATCTCACAAGAAGCATGAAATAAGTATGTACCATTGGTTTGTTTGTTTTATATATTTGGATGGCTTCCTGGTTTTCAAACATATTCAGTGCTGTACTGGGTTTGTTGAAATGTTTGAAAGACTTTTTAAAGCAGCAATATCATATGTATGATATGTCATATGATATGTGAATGGTACAAGCTATATATGCAGTTACGTTTCATGTATTAAAGCGATACTAATTATTTACTGCCCCCTCTGTAGCCAAATCAGTGTGTCACAGCACCGTGAAGTGAAAAAGCCAGCAGTAGAAATTGAAAGCTGCTTACTCTTAATGGGTGCAGATAACCCTCCTTTGTCGGGTGGTAGGAAGTCAGAATCTGCTCTGTTGATGTCTCCTGGGTTAGGCTGTCTGCACACTTCTTCAGCTCTCTTCTTAAAGGTGGGCGTGCCCTCTGCCCCTCTATACTCATAATTCATTTACTAACGTAAGGTATAAAACTCAAGGAGCAATAAAACTGTCAGAAGCATAAAACGCAGCATGGACATTGCAGATTCTTCTAACTATTGTAGAAATAGGTTTTGAATTAATTGAGGTACTCACCAGGTTTATGTGTTCTATGCTGTGTCTCACCTGCATTATCTTCACAAGCTCAGTCAGCCATAGCTGCAGCTGCATGTAAAAACTGTACAGATGGCTGCTTACTTAGCTTAACTTGCCACACGATGCCTTCCCTTTCTTTCCAAGAGTGCTGCTGGTAGCCCCTCACGTGCCTCAAGAGTGAGAGATTTGAAGGGAGTTTAGTTCCTGTCATCTGAATCTCCTGCTGGGCTTAAGTGAAAGTTTTGGGTCACTGATTTAAGAGAGGTTTATTCTTAATGGTTACACTGCCTATGAAATTTGTCTAGCCTAGGTGCTTCAAGAAAACTTCTGAAGAAGCATTTAATTTTGGTTGTATCCACAGTTGGCTTTAGGACTCTTTGCCAATTTAAGAGAAAAATTTTATGATTTGATTCGGCACTCTTGGCTCTCAGTTATGTTCCTTTTGCCTCTTCAATTATTTTTACCTCTGCTGCCATATTTTTGTAGCCTGCCACACCCTATTGTTTCTGTGAGCACTACCCTACTTTCTTAACACCTGGGATAATGAAGAATTGTCTCCTAGTAATATGAATTTTGTGTCGATGTACAGAGTACTTGATGTAATCATATATCTCTCCTTGAGGTTCTAAGAAGTAAAGAATGAAGAAGATAGCCTCCTTCAGGAGGAGTTTTTGAACAGCTGACGTAGATGAATTTCAGTTGCAGCAGCTCTTTGGGAAGTGATACCTGAATAAGAAGTATCACAGCCTGACTTTCAAGTGGAGTGGGTTTTCAGGACTGGCAGGTAGAAAAATTATCTTCAGTTATAAATTGGAAGCATTTGTTACTCAAATTCCTGAGACTCTCAGTGCCATGCATTATATCATGTGCTTTTACAGTGAAGAAATACGTATGTGACCATATAGAGAACTACGGTGGGAGAACTACAGTGTCTGTTTGAAGACATCTAATATGGAAATTGCTGTCTAGATTCACAGATGGATAAATGTGTACAGATACACTTCACATGGAAAAATCACTATTTTCTGCTTGGTTTTATGATATGTATTTGGTTCTCTCTGGCACTTGCACTCTTTTTGTCTGATTTTCTCTGTGTATCTTTTACAAAACCGACAAGCCAGTGATCCTTTTTGTGTGTGTTCTTTTCTCTCGCTTTTTGTATGGTAGTTGCACTGGAACAATGTTAGTGCAATTGCTCTTCCTTTGAGTCAGAGTGGGATTTTTTTCCCCCAAAGGTATGAAATTCATGAATGCTTGCCCAGTTGCCTCTGAAGAAGACTCAGATAATTTGTGTTGAAACTTAATTTTATTTGTTTACAGTCACTGAAGTGGTAGTGAATCTTTTATAATGAGATTAAAATATTCATCAGATATCAGTTACATGTTATGACAGTTCATAACCTTTCTAAAACCTTAAAAAGAGTGGAAAATTATAAATTTTATTGGAAACGGAGAGAACAGAGTAGTCCAACTTCATTGTTTGTTACTTCTGTTAGTTTTGGGACAGCATGCTGGCTGGAAGAGCAGTTTTTTTGAATGTCTCTAGTTTGGTAGTTTGAATAGGCACAGTGATGTTAAAAAAATTATGTAAACAATGTAAACTCTTGCTGTTGGTTTTTATGTAGCTTTGGTTTTTAACTTTGCCAACACAATATACTAAAACTATATTATAAATTGATTGTTTTAACAACAGGTGTTCAAAGTGGTCCTGTTGATAAAATAAGAAAAAAATGTTTAACTATGTTCATGTCAGCTGAAACTGTGTTTTAATGGAGTTATTTTACTTCTGCATAAGAGTAAACATAAGTTCGAACTTTGTTTAAGAAGTATTTCTTTCTGATGTATTTGTATTGTTTTTGATGTATATTTGGGGGCTGGTAATTTGAAGAGCTTCATCCTTTTAAATATCTTCATTCACCTTAGTTCCTACATGCAAGGGAGAGGAGCTATTATTCTAATAGATGCTGAGTAAGTTTAGAAAAGATTGTTATCCCAGAACTGGGGAGATTAAGAAGTACATCTGGGCAGACAATCTGTGCTTCCAAACACATAGTCATTGAATATGTTTTATTAGAAGTTAATCTGCTGGACCAATGATCACATTGTTTTCTGTACTACCAGTGAAGTGTTAATGTATCTTGGTAATTGTATTTCCTTTCATTCACAGTAAAGGCTGTCTGTTGGGGGGGATAGTTTTACAGTCTCATCAACAAAATGAATGTGTTGTTTTTATTTTGGTTGGTTTAATTGACCAATCTTTTTCTTCAGGCAATTAATGTATTTCAAGTTCTGCCTACAATCTGAATGAGCCAACATTATTTTGTAGCTTCAGCCAGACTGGAGGATTCATCTGGTCATACTGCTACTTTTTTGCTTCATTTTCACTCTGATAAAATGTAATTTTATTAGAAGTGTGTCAAGATCATTAAGAAGTGACCAAAGGATCTCATTTTAGAAAGCCTGAGGAAAGTCAATACATGAACAAAATAAAAAAAAAAAGCTTAGGAAGATGCTGGAATATGCTGAAATTAACTGTAATTGTTATTTTTATTCCACTGTCGTGGTGAATATCTGCTGTGACATGGCAGAAGACAGACTTTGTTTTTCTTACTCAGAGAATTTAAGGGGTAGTAGTTCAGACATCCCTTCATGAGCTGTGGTTGTTCAGACATGTCGCATGGTCTAGGCACAGCACACAGAGATCCGCTCTGTTGCATCTGGCTTACAGCTGCTACTGATGTTCTGCAGTCATTACAGTTTTTGCTGTATTAGACTTTGGCTCATCCTTCTCAAATGTTTTTTTGAGCACACAGGAGCTCACCCATGCAGTTGTTAATAGTTGCCTCTTCTGCTGCACCTCTTGACAGCCAGCATCAAACTTTTGTTAGTGGTATGAGTACCAACTTGTGTGGCTGCACATACTGATTGATGGACTTGCCTCTAGTAGCTCTTTGTCAAACCTAGAGATGGTGGTCAGAGAGTGGATTTCAAGGTTTCCGATGAATTTGGGCAGAGAAGAACCATCTGAAATTCAGCAAAGGCAAGAGCAGGGTCCAGCACCTGAGGAGGAACAAGCCCAGGCACCAGCACAGCCTGGGGCTGACCTGCTGGGGAGCAGCTCTGCAGAGAAGGACCTGGGGGTCCTGGTGGACAACAAACTGTCCATGAGCCAGCAGTTGTCCTGGTGGCCAAGAAATCCAATGGGATCCTGGGGGGCATTAGGAAGAGCATTGCCAGCAGGTGAAGGGAGGTGATCCTGCCCCTGTACTCAGCTGTGGTGAGGCCTCACCTGGAGTGCTATTTCCAGTTCTGGGCTCCTCAGGACAAGAGAGACATGGAGCTCCTGGGGTGGGTCCAGTGGAGGGCAGCAAATTTTATGAGGCGTCTGGAGCATCTCTCTTATGAGGAAAGGCAGGGGGAGCTAGGCTGTTGAGCCTTGAGAAGAGACAACTGAGAAGGGACCTTATTAATGTGTATAAATATTGAAAGGATAGGTTTCAAGAGGATGGGCCAGGCTCTTCTCAGTGGTGCTGAGCAGTAGGACAAGAGATAATGGGCTGAAACTGATGCCCAGGAAATTCCACCTGAACATCAGGAAGAACTTTTTAACTGTGCACATGACCATGCACTGGAACAGATGGTCCAGAGAGGCTGTGGAGTCTCTCTAACTGGAGATACTCAAGAACTGCCTGGACACAATCCTGTGCTATGTGCTCTCAGATTACCCTGCTTGAGCAGGGAGGCTGGACCAGTTGAGCCACTGTGGTCCTCAGGTTCCAATTTTACCCATTCTGTGATTCTCTGTGAATTTGCAACATATCATTGTGCAGGAATGGTAATTTTGTTAGTTATGGAGGTGGAATCACTCAATATTTTGAGTCACTGTGTTTAGAATATGAAGATACTGATAACTGGTTTAGATTAAACATTTTAAATGAAGTGCGTTAAATGGATCACACTGAAAACGATGTAAAACTTACTGTTGCATGCAGTAGTTCTGTGTATATTGTCACATTACGTATAGGCTGATTGGGGCTGTGATGTTACATGTCATTAGAAGAAGTTTAGTAGGTCTTAGGTTTGTTTGGAGGATGGGATGGCATCAGGAGAGATGCATATCTGAGGAGAATCAGTAAGTTCACATATCTTTGATTCAGCCTTATTCAACAGGCTGTGTTGCATTCAGTGATGGCTCCTGGATTTTCTCTTGAGAACCTTTCAGAGGATTTTTTTCCTTTGAACCTTTGCAAATTCACTAACTTGTGGTCATTGTGAAATTTTAAAGCTTTTGATCTCTATCCTTTGACTTTAACCTATGTTTAAAATAGTGTATGAAAGAAAAATTATTAAAAGGCTACCCACTGTGAATTTTATTTTTCTCCCTCAAAAAAAGTTGAAAATTACTTCAAGTGAGGCATGACTTACACCTAAGGAAATGGCTCTATATGTGTGTATACAAGGACAGATACAATGAAAGAGTCTCTCTTCTAACTAGACTGGTTTAAATCATAATTATTAACATCTGAGTAAGTATGGAAAAATCAAAAACACATATAATCCATTTTATTAAATGATGGATATACTAAAGTAGTCTTGTGTAAAGTCAGCAGTGTTGAAGGAATGCCATTCCTTTTGCTGCTTAATTTACTGAAACAAATAATGTGAAGTGTTAAGCATTGAAATAATTTAGTTGAATAAAAATGTATATACCGTCAATTCTCTTAGTGCTTGATTACAGTATTCCAGATTGTGTTCCAGAATTTAAAAAAAACATCATTTCTCTCAAGGCAGTAAGGCTGTTGGTTGTAGAACAAATACAGTTTCTTTTTTTGTCAATAAGGAACTAGGTTACTCTAGTAATCTAGATTTTTTTTATGTATCTGACAAAATTGTTTTCTTTTCGTTTTGGCAGACATACATGAGTATAAACTTAGTTCCTTTGAGGTCACAGAGAAAATGTCAATATTTTTGTTTAATTTTGATTTTCATATATATCAGTACATGTGGTGTCCCTTTCTGTGGCGGGGGGTTGGAACTAGAAAAATTCTTTAACTGGACTAATTCAAACTAGTATAGTGTTTACATTTTGAAGTGCATTATAATCTGAGTTTTTTTTTCCCTTAAGTAATAGGGGAAGGATTCACTTTTTTGAGGTAGGTGGATATTGCTCTGATCTGGAAGCTCACATAATAAAGAGAGAGCTAATAAATAAAAATTTACTTTGGCGAATGCTGATATGTATCACCTGTGGTTGTTTTAAGAGGTGCTTAAGACATGCATAACTGAAGCAGTAGGAGGTATATTTCTTTAATTTTCCCTGGTTGCTTTCTTGCATGCATTTGGGAACAGTACCTTGTCAGTCTTTCCTGTCTGGGCTGCTGGGCCCAATTCCTGTTTGACTTTTGTAGTAGGCTGATGAACAGAATCCCACTTCTCACAGGAGATAAATTTGATATGTGAAACAAAGTACAGTGCTTTTATTGTTGGGTTTGTTGGCATTTTCTTTTTTGTATGTTCTTGGAAGAGAGGAGTTTATATAATACTTGTTTTATTAAAGCTGTTCATCAGATACGGATTTCTGTAAGAAGTGTTTACTTTGTTTTTGAAATACACTTAAAAATGATCTTTTTAAGCATCAATTCTAAGTCTTAAGGTTATTAGAGGGAAGATAGGTATAGTAGTTTGAATTTCCTTTAATAAATCTGAGTATAATGAATTGGCTTCTAATTTAAATTCTTCCTACTCTTAAAATCCTGTTGGAGCTACTGTTATTATCGCTTCTTTGATGAGATGATAGAATGTTTTGAAAAGGTATTCCTACATAAAAGTATACAGAAACCTCAACTATAGAAAACAAAAGAAAGATAGTCCTAAGAATATTGTATTTTTAAAGTATGTGCTTTAACCCTGAAACCTTCCCTCTTCAAACTCAAACTGAGCTCTAATGGAACATGAGAATTTACTGGTGTGTCTGATATATACAGAGAGGTTTGTGTAACTGGAAGGCAGGACCTTTTTCCAGCCAAGTTGTGACATTCTGCCTAGAAGTGCCATCAGTGTCTCTCAGAGATGGCTTACCAGTGGCTCCATGAAGCTTCTCTTGTACTATGGATAGCTAAACAACAGTGAGGGAAGGTGTCTCCAAAGGCATTTTGGAGAGCAAATGGAGTATGAGAGATGAGAATTTCAGAGGAGATAGTGGAAGATGTGGTGTTGTGATTCAAACAGAGGACATGATCCATATAATATGTAGGTTCCCTGGTTATTCTCTTGAAAGAATTACTTGTAGCAGATATATGTAATTTAATTAAACATTGTATTGGTTATTAGCAGTGAGTCTAGCCATCCAGAGTGAAGTTCTGTTGAAATTCTGAAACGGGCTGTTGTCTGTTGATTACAGTCCCTGCTGACTGAGGAAAAGCAAAAATTTTTATTACAATTTTCAGCCAATAAATATAACTTTACAGATTTTGCAAAGTTCAAACATGAACATGATAAAAGTTATATACTAATGATAAGAATAAATCAGACATGTTTTTTTCAACAGCTGTCTTGGTGTTTACCAGAATTTGTCTTCAGCATGGTTTTCATAATGTAAATCAATACATGACTTTTTAAAATTTCCTTTTTGGGAAACTGGAAGGAGAATGCTTGATTAATATCTCCTTCATCAGACAGTGCTGTTCAGTGAGAAGTTGTAATTAACAAATATCAATTAATACTGGTAACCCTCTTGGAGTTACATAAAGTAGATTGTATATGTTTGTTTTACAAATTTGCCTTTTCAGTGACTCTAGGCCTGTCTGGCTCATTCTTAAGCATGGGTATGTCAAGGGAATTTCCGTAAGTGCTGTAACAGAAGCAAAAGCAGTCAGACAAGTCCAGTATCCTCTATTCACCTTGTCTATGAACATGCCACACAAAAGGATGGTTATGTTAGTTCACTGCACCATCAGGTCTTACCAGAGCATCTTTTGCATTACCCACATAATGAACACAGAAAATACATAACACTTTTTTTCAAGTAAGCTTCCATTTATATATATATTTTTACATGAGGCTTGGTGATTTGGCTTCGTCCCTGGCCTTTCTGCCATGTTTTGATCATTGAACTATTGAGTTTGGAGGCATTTGCTCCCTATCTCTGACTGAGATGAGTAACTGGAGAACAGTTCTGTTGGAAAATATGCTTCTGTCAAGTTCTTCTTGCTGCTTGGTTGTGTCTTAGATGTGTTATTTTTCTTGTCAAATGTCAAAATATTATCATCTTTTGAAAGGCTTTGATTTCCATCCATATGAAAAATTTCAAAACGGAAAAATGAAACTTCTTCCTATTTGGTGGTTTTGTTTGTTATGTTTTTTTAGGTTTGAAAATTATGTCTTCACAGTATTTCTTCTTTGCCTTCTTCAGATCTTAGAAGAGCAAGATGCTTTTTTGTCCTTTTTTTCCCTTTTCTGTAAAGGAAATACTAAACATACTGGTGTATATGAATATCCTAGGTTACTTTTTAAAATATGCAGATTGTTTGTGTGGGTCAGAACTAAGCATTCAGCATTATCTACAAATTAATACCTTCTAGCGATCATGTGTTTCCTTCTTCTGATTCATAAATTATAAGGCAAGAAGAAACCAGTAGGATCACCTACTCTGACAGTCTACAGGAAGTAAGAGACAGAGTAGTAATAGTGTTAGAGATTTAGTAATTGGGCCCTCCCAGATAAGGTAACCTGTTTGTTTAATCATTGATGAGTTTAGCAAAATCGGAAATGTTTAACAGGACAACTTTCTTTTGTTTCTTGTTATTCCTTAAGTGTTCCTACTGTGTTTTACCAGTACTAATTTATTACTGATGCTATTGTCTTTCACACTAACCTGAGTCATAACCTCAGAGATACTGGGCCAGTCTCTTCATAAGCACTAAATGTGTTCAGTACGTTCTTTGTGACTGTGACTGCCTGAATCTAGTACAAGGATCACCAGACAGATATTAATAGAAGAAAACAATCTAAAGAGAGATCTAAAGGACTGTTGGCATTTTCAGCCTCAGCTCTTATGGAAAAATGAATTTTCCCGTCAAGTCATACTGAGGGGAGAATAGCATTGTGTTTTGTAAGACACCTGCCCTCGGGAAGCTGACTGAGGAGCTGACAGTGTGTTTTGGTGTCTGTGTGGTGGGAGTGCTTGGCTCCAGTCCTTGTGGGAAAGTAGGATGTGTGTAAGGGCTTGGAGGGGGAGGTTGTGTGCTGCCTTTCTCTCTTAGGTGTGACAGACTGTCTGGAAAGATGGAAGGGTGTGGGAATTGTATGAAGGAACGTGTCCTGCTGAGGTGTTGTTGGAAGACTGTAGTGCAGTAGGAGGCAAAAGGGTTTTTAATGGAGATTCTTACATTATTTGCAGAGCTGCTCCCAAGTTTATCTTGTAGGTAAGTCAGCCAGATCATCACAAAAAAAGGATGCAGGAATAAAGTAAAGCACATGCAGTATGAAAAGGAGCATGTGGCAGGAACACGCAGTTCGTATTAGAAATCCAGTGCCCTAATGCAGTGACTTGTTGCTGAATATTGTTTTAGTATAGGGGTAGCATATTTCTATAAAATAATAGTGTCTGCCAAATTTCAGATGATTTGAAGTTGCAATTTAAGCTTTTTTATTTTAATTTACACAAAGGTGTTGCTACTCTCATATAAATAGGCATATTAAACATGCATATAACATGAAAGAATTACGAAAGTGTGTTGCCCAATTTATATTAAAAACCCCATTTTTTAGTTACAGACATTTTTAATATTAGAAGAGGTGTCAGAGTTTGAGAAATGTTTTGTTGTTCTGCATTACATAGTGGCCTCTTTGCAGTCACAGCAAGAAGGCACATAATGCTGCACAACCAAAAGCAAGGATAGAGACATAGTTTTCATTCTAGTTTCCATACATGTATAGATATTTCACCTGAACAGTTTGTGCTGTAGGGTTATTTTCCTACAAAATTTGTATAATTTTATAAAACCACTTTTCTAATAGATACCAAGATTCTGTAAATATAAAACTCATTAACCATGAGTTGATGATTTAACTTTTTATTAACCATCATTAGGGCAAAGGCAGCAAATACTATCAGTTCAACTATTCAAGATAAGTGATGAGTGTAGGACTTGAAGTCCAAGTAGTTTAAAGACAGTTCATTATAATGTGATTTGGAAGGAATGTGGTGCTTCATGTTCTTTGGACAAGCCATGTGCAGTATCAGATTTCTTGCTTTTAAGGCATTTGCTTTTTAATTGTCTTTTTTTTTATTATAACAACTTCCATTAATTTGCTAGCTTCTACCTTTATTAGGCAATGTATTCTTCCAGGTCCTGTCAAAAGTAAGAGCTACTGTTGTCTCATAAAAAACTTAAAAGAACAAGGGAAACTCATGTAGAAGGTGAATTTGTTCCTGTCTTTGTTACTTGGCTGTGACTGTGAGGTACGGAAGTAGTTTTTTGACCAGTGTCACACTTTTTCCTTTTTCTCTAACCCTCTGTGGTGTTCATAAGATCTGGGATATTATCCAAACAAAAACAAAGGCTGCAGAAATACTGGTTTTATGCTTCATGAACATTACTTCTTAAGGCATCCTTCTGCTGTGATGCAAATAGAAACCTTAAATTAGCTAATGGGCTAATAGGCCGGATGAGTAGTGAGGTGATTACTCTTCCTGATGGCCAAAAATTGTAGCACACCCTTTTCTGTCACCTTACCTCATCCACACCCTATTCTAACCTGTTGGAGATGTTTGTCTTGTCTGTGTGTTGAGGCTGGGTTTTTGAGTTTGTGTAAGCTCTTTGGAGTGGAGGTTGTCCTTTGTTGTGTTCCTCTGATGTGGAGAACAATGGAGACTTGTAGCAGAACTGCATATATAAGAAATAATAATGCTTCTCTCCCCTGGGCTCTGTTGCATGAGGGACCCAAGTAGTTTTGTTCTTGAAAGTAGAAAATACAGGTTTTCCTCAGTTATGACAGATTTTCTCTCAAAATACTTTTCTTTTAGAAGTCTTTGGACAAAGATGGCTGTTTTTTCAGAGTTATTTCAAATTCACTCAGTTGCAGCCTAAAGGAGGAAGGCTACAACCTGAAATAATTGTAAAATGTTGAAGAACAAAGAAAATAATCCAGTCATTATTTATAGATAAAATCTTGAGTAAAAGCATCTGCAACCCGTTTTCATTTATTCCAAAGACTTTTTCAACCAAAAAGCATCATTATTTCAACCTTTAGTAGCATAGTTGATTTTTTTTTTTTTTTGGCTGTAATAACCACATGGCTATAGGGATGTACATAGGATCACCTACAGTTTTCTGTTTTCATATGTCCTTGTAGAAGATAGGATGTGTAGAAAACAAAACTGCAGATCATTTTTTCACAAATTTTCTGCATATTAACTCTGGAATAGAAAATGTGCAATAGTGTTAATGTACTTGGTGAGTTTAGTGGTTACCAAGGTTTTCAAGCATAATGTATAATTAATTTCTGTTGATTCAGTGTGTTTGAACTGTTACACTGTGAGGCAGCAGTCTCTGTGCTTAAGGCTTACTGTCTTTTTTCCTTCCCTTCTGCCAGCACACTGAATTTATAAAATGATCATATAGAACTATACTGAGTACTTAAAAAAAAAAAACAACTTTAATATGTGTATTGAGGATATGGTTTAGTTGCTTGAATATGAAAAATTGATTTCTGATCTTTAATGGGGCCACAAATCACTTATCACCATAACAAATGGAGTGAACTTCCATGCTTATCTTTGCATCCTCAGTAGTGATAACCTTTTAACAAGATTATCAGTGTAATTTACCTACTTTTTATACTTGGCCTGTGATTTGATAGCTATGTAATGCTAAATTTAATCTGAAATCATCCTCATCCCAGTTTATTGTCAGAGATGCTGAGTTTTCTTGACTGGTGAATTGTACATATATAGCGTGTGTAGAGACTTTTGATTATTTTGGGAAGGTTGTTTGGTTTTTTTGTTTGGTTGGTTTTTTGGAGGTTTTTTTTGTTGTTTATTTTTTTTGGTGGTGTTGTTTGGTTTTGTTTTATTTTTAATTATTCCATCAATAGACATTTGTTGGTTCTAAATTAAGCATTAGCAGAGAAATATTGAAGGTAATGGGGGTTGCTTAACACAAATATGCTGTCTAAATTATAGGACTTTTTCTTTAATTAGCTCATTGAGATCTTGAAGAGCAACCCAGGACTGAGGAAAACACATTCATTTGATTTAATTTCAGAATGTCCTGTAAGTTTCTGCCCAAGTGTGTGCTTCACTGCTTTTACATTTACTCAAAGCGATGATCTATAATGATCTCATGTGGTTGGCAGCTCATACTCATCTGGAAAACAGCACTATGCCCTGCAGCACCGTGCTGGGGTGTGTGCTTAGCTGTGACTTGGAGGTGATCATCATTTCCTGCAGTAGCTGGTGCTGCGCAGCCCGAAATGTGAAAAAAGCGCAGCGCTGGGCAGTGTGGCTGTGGGCACTTGGACTATTACAGCTAGACTTGTAAAGAATGCGACGTGTAGCTTTGTATCACACTGCAGCGTGATTCCTGTCTCTAGCATTTGTGAATGACACATTTCTGCTTTTCTACTTGTGGTAAAGTGTGCTGGGAGACATTAGTGAGTAGGAAGATTAGAATTTCTCCTTTGGAGAGAGTGACTACATTATCTGTTTCAAAAATATGGTTGGTATAACATACTGAGTAGTCAGAATTTAAAAGCAGAATATTATTTTCTGGTATTGTTACTCCCATAACTTATTTTTAGAGCTCTGAGTGGGAAATTCTTCAGTGGCTTAGATGTAATATCAAATACAGAACTATCAGTAATGTAATGTTAGTTTAGCTTCAATCTTACAGAAACTTTTGGGAGTCTAGCAGATTTTTGCCAAATGATACTGTACCTGTCCTATGTTAAATAGGTGTGAAGCTGCTATTGTAGTGTTTGGGTTTCTTTCCTGGAAAAAAAGAAACACTAAAGAAAAATTAGAAGTGCAACATATGATATTTCTCTGTAAAATATGAAGAAAAAAGGAATCAGTGTCACTCAATAAATACTTTCCACAGTTGTGTTGAACCTAATGAACCACTTTGGAAGGAAGAGATCATGAGATTGCATTTGTTTTTCACCAAATTGTTGTATACCAGTTTTCCAGTTATAAACTTGGATTTGGTTTTTTAGTCGTTGTTTTCCGTATCAGCTAAATTTGTGCTAGTCACACATATCCTCATAAAAACAAGTCAGAATTCTGTAAGCTAGGTTGAGAAAACAATCAGTCACTTTTTAATTGGTTACACACCCATATGTACATCCAGCTAGTTGTCCAGCCCTCCTGAGTCTGTATGCGATTACCTACGTGCACAGATTTTTTTGGGGTTTTTGAAGGATTGAAAAATTTTGATTTAATGTTGTTACGGATTTATAGAAGGGAGATGATTAAGAAGCATGTGATTATGTTAAAATTGACTCATGTTTATGCTTTATCATTAAATTTATATCTTCAAAGTAGTAATTTTTGTGGTTATGTTTTAAAGATAAGATAATACCAACAAATGTCTCATTTCTTTTATACTGAAGACATTTAAGAAGATAGCCTTTGCTGAAATGAATTTGTCTTTCAGACGTATGCCTACATTTGGTTTTCAAGCTGAATGTAGTTTGAGGTAATTTGTAATGATTATTTGAAAAGCTGAGCTAGAGCTTATGTGAACAGAAAACCTAATGTTTGATTAAACCACTGAAGCAAATTAGAGGTTCAGGGCTTCTATTTTACAAAAAACAGGAAATGAAGAATTAATGTTTAAATTCTTCCTTACTACTGAGAGAGTTAGGAGATTACAGAATGCCAGGTGCTGTAGTTCTACTTGAACCTGTTTCCATTATGTTAAACAGACATAATGCGTGTGGAAGCTATTTTCAGTGGAACAGGGTATTCCTCTGAAAAACCAGTGAATTTATCTTAAACTGTAGGTTCAGCTTTCTTTTCTCTTCAGCCATGCTTCTTAAGGTGACAGGTAATCTGCAAGACTGTTTTCTGTGGTGGAAAAATGGATGTGAATCTCAGAATAGTAGTGATAACACTAGACTTATGGCAGTACAGAACGTGTGGAAACTCTTGATTTTAGCTTGTCCATATAAGATTTACTTGTTAGCATAATAATATGGCTTATGTGATGTGATGTAGTGGTACTTCAAGTTACAGTTGAGGAAAGGGGGAAATTTGCCCATTATGGATCCCATTTTTACCTTTTTGATGTACCCATTGGAGTGTGGATTTTTTCCCAGATTTTTCATGTAAGTTCCATGGTTCTTGTTCAAATTAACAGCTTTTGTTTAACGAACTGCTTGTGAACAGCAAGACTTAATGTAGACTTGCCTTTTGTGGGAGGATTGCAGCTCTCCTCATGGACAACTTTGACACAAATTCCCTTTCCAATTCACTTCTTCCACTGTCATATTTCTGCTGCCCCAGACATTGATGCTTCAATGTGAAATTTTAGTAGAAGTTTAAAAGCCAATGCAGATCTGTTCTTGCAGGATTATGAAATCCTGAGATATTTTTAACTGCATGATAAAATTTCCAAATTTCTTTAAAAGATTGATGTGTAAAGAAAGACTGTACACTGGATCGCACTGTTCAGCTTCATATGCATCCAAACCAGTGTTCTTTTTATTTGGAATTTATTACCACTGTGTAAAGTTCAGCTGTAGTTAATTGTGTCTTTTTTTAGATACTTACTGGTCATCTTAAATCTCTCCATTGCCAAAAT
The DNA here is from genome assembly GCA_013397375.1 of Toxostoma redivivum. Lineage (NCBI taxonomy): Eukaryota > Metazoa > Chordata > Aves > Passeriformes > Mimidae > Toxostoma > Toxostoma redivivum. The sequence goes on along the minus strand of VXBI01008181.1, from coordinate 162,887 downwards.
AGGGCTTGAAACATGAACTTCCAAGAAAAACTGTCAAACCACAAAGCAGAAAACCAAACCCAACAATAATAAACCTCTACCCTCAAACGCTGAAAACTTGGACTATTTGAGTCACTGTATGAATGCAGAAGATGGAACTTGGAGACATTATATAATTTAAGCCTTGACAGCAATGCGCTCACTTTGGTTTCTTCTCCTTTGTCAGCAATTCTGCTTGTGCTGGAGCAGATACTGTTGAATCAGTTAAGTTAAAAAGCAGATGTTGGCTGTCTTGCGTTGTGTGGTGCAGCAGGCAGTATTTGCTGCAGCATCTCAGGTGGTTCTCGTTAGCGCCGGGAGCGCTGCTCCATCTGGCACTGAGCTGCTGCAGCGGTTTTGTCACATGGGCTGTGGGCCCTTGTGGCTGCAGACAGTAAGTTAACTGGTGGGTTCAAAATTAGAATGTTTACTATAATTACTATATTTACTATAATTTACTATAATTGCTTTTTTGTGTCTATAGTGGATGTTGCTTTACTAGTCATTTTGTGTGATACTTCATTCTTGACACATCACAGTGAATTGAACAAATATTCATCGTGAATTTGTTCCTCTTCACACTATTAGCTCATACCTGTTTACACACTATAAATCATATCCTTGCTTCATTTTCTTTCTTTTCTTCTTCCTTCTACACTGAGTCACTGGCATCTGCTGTCATGAATCGTCTGTGACCTACTTCTATTTGTGAGCAATTAGTTCATTGCTTTGGTAAAATAGTTCTTTACTGGTATGGGTATTTTTACAGAGCAAAGTACATGCAGAAGTTGTGCATTTTTGTAAATTGCTTACATACTCTGTAATGTGTTTAAGATGGTCTTAGCCTTTTCTCTGTATTCTTGTGTTGATGTGTAGATTTAAGTCCAGTATAGAAAGTATACGAGTTAATTCTACTTTTTTTTTAGTGTTGTTTCTGTGTTCTTGAGAGAGTAAGTTACTGACCATTAAAGTGGTCAGGAGAGATGTAAATGAGAAATCAAACTTATTTGATTCTGGAAATGCCATTTTCTTTTGTAAAACTTTACTCACAGTAAGAATCCTTGTTTCAGACATACTATAAATGGATTTTGTGGGCCAGATTCATTTATGTTGATATGCTTCACTCTGCTTGGAAACTTCTAGTGTTGAACATGTACTGGAGTTTTTTGCTAGGATGATGCTGCTAATTTTCCAATTTCACTCACCGGATTTTCATTAGGCATAACTGGGTGGATAAATTTAAAGTCATACTGGTGTTCTAGTTCTGCTGGGTCACCACCTGTGGGAGGGAGCTTGAAGTATATCATTGCAGAGAAGGATCTCCCTTTCCCTGGATAGTTCATCATTTTTTTCTCAGAGCCTGTATGAGAGGTCAGAACTCAGCACCATGATGTTTTGATCTACAGAAAATCTATCTTAGGTAGGCTAAAGGGATTCTAAATTTGAAAAGTGTTTGTGATTCAGAGACTTGGATTACTAAAGTGGCACAGCATTTCAGAAGGAAGGGATGTTTGATGACATAACATGGATGCTTTATCAGTACTTTATTTGCAGCAGCTTAGGTAATTTATTTCTGTCCTGAGTAATCCAGTCACTTGAAACATGAAGCATATACCACTGAAACTTTTTTTCAATACCACGCCACACTATTTTTAATGCTATAAATGTGCATGTATATATTGTGCAGGTCTGTGGCAGCATGCTAAAACACATAAATCATCTGATCTTTCCTGGCTTGTGTGGTGGTGCTTGATGATTAAGCATTACGATAAAAAAAAAATAAAAATAGTGAGTGGATGTCAGAGGCCGTGTGTTGTCATCCCCACTTGTGACTATGTCTGGAGATGTTTAAATTGCTTCACTAGAGATGATTCAGATGTTTCCAATTACCTCACTGTGACTGTGCAGTGTGATGATCTGCATGTGTAGTAGGTTTCCTTCCTCAGTAGCTATATTGCCGTGAGGAGCTGAAGTTTGCTCCCAGACTTAGTCTGGGTGCTGGGTTTTATACAGTGATGATAATTTGAGCTGTAGCTAGTATCAAGTTGCTGACACAGCTTTCTTAGCACACAATTGCAGTTGAAAAAGGCAGTTTGTATTCTCATGGTTTATTTTTATTTCTTTATGGGGAAATTCTGAACCAGTAAAAGACTTATCTATGGTGTAATTTTTTCTTTAGAAAGGAGATACACTTGTGTGACCCTACCAGTTTAGATACACAGCGAACTCTTTTAAGTGTGGATACTGTATATCTAATAAAAACTTGTGGGGAGAAGAAATGTTTTATGTACATTTGTAAATGGTGTCAAGTATGTGTCAGCACATACTTCATTTTTTTTCTGTTACATTTCCCATAAGGCTTTGTTAAATAAAAAGTAATGATCAGTAGTTACGTCTACTGATAGACTTTGACTGGTTACTGGTGGGGAATGCCAGCTTGCTGGCTGCAGGTAAATGTGTAGTGGTTTCTTAACATTATGACTGTGGAGTGTTTGGTCACTTATCTTTAAGCATAACTTTGCAGATATCTGGTTCCTGCAGAACAAACACCCCTTCATGAAAGCCGCCATAGCTGGCATTAACTCATGCCCTCTGCCACAGGCTAGACAGAGACCAACAGCTGAATGGGCACAGTGAATGGATTTTTTTTTCACCTTCCCCTGGGAAAATAATGCTTTTAGATGCTTAATTATGATTTAATTAAAAAACTTTAGGTCAGCTGTCAGTGGGAGGGAAGCAAAATGTGGGTCTCACTAAAGAGAGGAGGGTCTTTTGTTTGCAAACTGAATTTCTGAGCAGCAGTCAATGTGTGCACGCTCAAATGTGGGACACTGATGGTGCTGCCAGAGGTCTTGTGGGAACAGACGTAGTTTTGAGGTTGAATGCCTTCCACTTAATTGTTCATATTCAGTCTCCAGTAAAGGGCATAGTTTCCAAACACCCATATTTTGCCCTAAATAATGATTTTAATTTTTAAAAAGTTTTTTCTTTTTTTCTTTAAGTCCAATGCATTAACTGCTTAAGCATTACTGACTACTTATGTCCAAACTAAAGGCAGGACAGAATATTCATTGCGAAGTGTTTATATTTCTTATGTAGAAAATACGACACTTTAGTTACATAATATTGCCTCTTGTGTTTTTTAAAACCTGAGAAGGGAAAAAGATTAGGACCACTTTTCCTGTTATTTGCATCGATTCCCTTAAAGAAAAGATGCAAATTTACATTACATTGATTAAAATTAGGCATTTACTGCAAATTTTTGGCAACTCTAATATTTGCATGAAGAAAGAAGATAAACCATGGCAATTAGTGTGACAGTGCTGCTGAAAGGATAAAGCTTTTTTCACATGTCAAATGCTCGGTAGGCAGTTGTGCTTCATCACTGTTGTACTTTCCAATCTCTAGATGTGTATCCCCACTTCTGGTTCTCAAGTGGTTTAAAGGTAACTTTCTTAGTAGGCGCATGTGTCTTCAGGGAACTGTCCTCCTTAAATGCTTTTCCCTTCCTTGTTTTTCTCCTTGCCCAAGTGGGAAGCCTGTGCAAATAGGAATAAAAGAATTTAGACTCTCATCCTGGTGGGTTGATAATAAAATAATTCAGACTCCTCTGCTACTGTGTTTGATCTGCTCTATAGTTTTCCTTCAGTCAGGTGCATTGCTCTGACATTGTCTTACCTGTTCATTTCTTAAATCTTTAGTAGTATTTGCCAAAGGTTTGAAGACAATACATTTAATCCATTGTATGCACACTCATAGAATGAGAGCTACCAGATATACCACAGAAGGAAAGAAGCGGTGCTGTCCTGTCTGGACTTAATGCTCTTTTAAGTAGAAGTGAATTGTTTCTACTTAATTATAGCAGAAAGGAGTCAAGTGTAATTATAGTTGAATTAGAATGTAAAACTATGTAAAATCTGTCTCCTTCAAGCATTTCCCAGTCTTCTGCCCTTCAATTTTAGGATGTGATTACTTTAGTTCTACTACTTGAAGACTATTAGGAGAAAAAAAGATGGGGGTGGGATGTGGGAAACAAAGGGGGGGAAAATCTTAAAACTGTCCTAATAATACTGTAAAATAACACAGGAAAAAATATTTTTACGACTTTGTCTGTTAGTGGCTTTTCTCCTGGGTCAAGTCTCTGGAGTACAGTGCAAAGCAGACAGTGTTTCATGTGATAAAGGATGCTATGTAGACTTCTGCTTTAATAAGCTTCTGATTCGTTTTATGTGAAAGTAGCCTTGGCAATATATTTTTTTAATGGGTACCAACAAATTGAAAGGAAGATGAAGCACAACTTCCATAGCAAGAGGCAGGGCAAACTAAAGAGTTCCTTGTTTTCTTTCCCCAGCTGGAAATAGATTAGTAATTTTTGTGGTATCTCTTGGATATCTACGTAGGAAGTAGGCTTTTTTAAGCTGGCTGCATTTAATTACCTAATTTCAAAACATGACAGACTTTAACCCACTGGGACTTTTTGAGTATTGATGCCATGCAGGCACTCTTAGACAAGAGAAGTACTCCTTAAAGTTCCTCTCCATGCCATTTGATGAATGTGCTCACTGCTATGAAGAGGCCTGTATGGTTTATCATCCTGACCTGCTGACTCCTAGATACATGGTAAGTTAGGAACAGTGGTGCTCTGAGCGAGTAAGCAAAGAAGCCCAAGAGGAGGTAGGTCTAAGGGGAGAACAGAATGAGAAAGCTGGAGAGAAGGTGAACAGGGTTTCACTGTGCTAGGTAGCTGGACAAACAGGTCTTTGGTCTGTAATCTGGAGACACTCCCTTGTTTTATCTAAATTCTGAACTCCGCTGGCCTCAGTTCCAGCCAGAGTTACAGAAAACTCAGGATACCTGCTTGGCTTCCTGGCAGTGCTGAAATGTCCTATGGAATTGGCTGTGGTTAGTCCTTGGGTCTGGATGGATGTCGTTCAAAGGAAATACGGCTGGAGCAGGACCCGTTTGTTCATTGGTTTTGTTTGTTGTTATTTTTTGAAGGGACTGACTGGGTAAAAGTTGCCGGTATACAAACTGTTTTGTTCAGTGTAAATGTGGAAAAGGCTGTTGTTCCCAGCTGGGGGGATGGAAAGGTGAAGAGGTGGTCCCTCACCTGAGGCATCCCTTGTCTGAGTCTGACTGCTTATGTTGTGAGTAGCAGCGACAGGGCTCCAGCCTAAACCAGGGACAGGGCCAGTGGCTAGCATTGCCTCTGTGACAGTGTCTGTATTAGAGCTTTGCTGACAGCACACCAGCCTGAGGTAAGGTGACAGCTCCAGGGGAAATGGCATCCAAGATCCTGACTCACCTCCATCTGCTCCCCCAGTTTCTCCCAAGCTGTTAACAACCAGCAGTGGGTCAGAGTGAGAAACATCCTGCCCCCAGCCTGGCTCTGAAACTTGGTAGGAAATGTCTGGCTGCATTCTTTCAGCACCAGGAGGTTGCAGTCAGAATATGGAGTCATAAGAGTTAATTTAAACTGCAGGGGATGTCCCTAAAGTGCAAGGAAGCCTCTTTTTTGAACCTCCTGTGTGCAGGCTGGATAGGCATACCCTCTGGTAAACAGGGTATTTCCTGTCTAATGCAAACAGATTCTGCACGGTTATCTACAAGTCAAGGCACTATTTCATTTGGTTAACACCTCCAAACTGGTGGTGCTGTGGTCTTAATAGGTGTGATGTATGACTTTTTTTTTTTATTTTAAATAGGGCTTTAACTTTTTTGCAGCCTGTTTTATGAATGCTGTACAACTATGGAGTTAGTAGTTAGCTTAATACTCTTTTGTTACTACAGAGATGAATATTTAATTATTTAAGTTAAATATGAATCAGTGGGTTTAGGAAGGTTCAGGACAGATAGAAGTACGGCATTTTAATTCTGTAGAAGAAATTTTGATTTCTTGTAACTACTAATTATTCTCCTGTGCGAGAAGAAGAAAAATTATGGATCAAAATCGACTGGAGTAAAAATGAGAGCAGTCAGTGAAGCTGAATACACTGAACACACTCAACTAGCAAGTTCAGTTGTTTGTATTGTAATACTTGGGGTTAAAGGAGATTGAGGAGCCCTCTACAGTGTAAAAAGTCTTTGTGTTGGTCTCCCTCAAGTCAGACCATTAGAGATTTGGCAGATATTTTTGCAGTTCTGTGACTTTTCCTGGTGTCTGTTTCTGCAGTGATGCTATCTTGCGTGCATTTGAATCATTCAGGCAGTCCATGGAAAGGGTGATCATGCGTCTAGTCGATTGCATTTTATGTTTTATTTTCCCTGTAGTTTTTTATTTTTTAGAAATATGAAGAAAAAAATGGAAGTTTCTTCTTTTGTATAATTGAGGAAAGGTGAAGTTCTGATGGCATGGTGGCATGCTGGTTATTGGTATTAATGGTAGGGAGAAGGGTGTTGTTCCACACACGTTTTTCAGTACTTAGAGAGGACCTGTAGCTTCCTACCCATGTTTCCCTGGCCAATAGCCAAAGCTGTAGCACTCAAATGCAGTGTTGCCAAGGTTTGAGATGGATCACCAAACTAGGGCTGGAAGCAGCTGCATACCTCGTCTCAGTATGCTGTGTTCATTATGTTTTGACAGCACTCTCTTTCCTTCAGACTAAAGCTCTTCTTACTTAAGTTGGCTAAGTCTTACAGACAAAGAGGAAAATCTGAATCCCTCCCTAGATTATAACAATTAAAATTTAAATCCCAATAGCCTATTTTTCCCAGCTTGTTACATACTGACTTTAAAATTCCTCACAGAGAGGGGATATATAATAAGTAGAAGGTATGACTGTATGTGCAGTGTTGTAAAGGTGAGATGTTAGATATATATTTATATAAATATATGCATATATTTTATGCATGTGAATATGAATCTGTATATATATCTGTGCTTATGTACACATCTATATACACATACCAGATTTGGAGAGTGTATATGCAGACATACAGTCTAGGTAAAATATATCAGAAAATACTGCTAAATGGTAATAAATTGATATGAATGTGAAACACTGATAGCCTTTAAAAGAATAAAATGAAAATTCTGTGTGTTACTGCTGCTGTGTTTTACTTGCATTCAGGTGGTTTGCACACTTTCTCAATTACTGTATTACCTTGAAATTTTAACTCAGATAGGAGATATCTCTCAAAATTGTAAACCTTTGCTTCCTTATTCTTTAGTCTTTCCTAGCTGTAAGTTAGAATAGGGTAGCAGTCATTACCTCTGGATGGAGTCTGTTGGTTGTCCCAGTGTAACTGATTCTGCAGTGTTCAGTGAGGAGCCAATTTGTTTCCTTGCATAAAGCAATTTAGGTGTGAACTGGCCCTAATTGTGGGCCCTATGTTACTTTGACTTTCTGAGTCTGGAGATGCTTCATCGAATACGAGCTTAAAGGCTACTTTACTTTTGACAAGAAAACTACTTGCTGTGTCGATGTGCGTCATCTCTTCCCGGCAGCTGGTTTTTGCATTTGTTCCAGTTAATATCCCCGAACTTGTCTGGGTTTTGGAGCACATGGAAGTACTCACTGAACTGCTTTTTATGCAGAAAGCCTCTTTAAGAACAAAATAAACGGAACCAACCAGACAAAATAGCCAAAACAAACCAAATTAAATTCCTCACTTCTGTTCTCGGTTTTTTTAAGTGCTGTTTGCGTTGCTGTTCAACAACTCCTCAGTGTTGGTGTTGCTGAAGATAACTATGAAGTCATACCTTAGCTACCTTCATAACAGGTTAAATATAACTGAAGTCGAACTTAAATTTAACTTTTCTGTATAACCAAAGTCACAACATCTTAGATCTTGCTAGGGACAGCATCTTCCTGCTGGGATAGTTTTCAACTATGCAATTTTAACACCAGAGAAATTATAACCACCTTTTCCATCCCTAGTGCCTTTGTAGGAGGGCTCGTCTTGAATTTTTAATGTCTCATGTGTACATGGTTAGGCTTTGCATTCTGGGTATGGCAGTAACTTCATTTCTTTGTGCTTGTATTGGCAACTAAAACCATTTGTTTGCAGCCTCTTCTTGGAATGGGAGAAATCCCCTTTTAATCTTTCCTCCAGTTAAACCACTATATATTACACTAATGCCAGAATTAGGATGATGTGGAGTAGTGCTGTGCTCAGCATAGCCTGTGAGAGGTGGTGAACTGTCATAATAGCTTACAGTCCAAAACCATCTTCATTACAAGTGTAAATACCGATAATTGAGGATGGTGAAATGAAATAATTATAAATTATAAAAGATAATGCCGTATTTCCTGTGAAACGCCTGGCAAGTGGTAATCTCTGACAAAATAGCCCACTTTTCCCTACTTTTTTTGTATAAATGAAAGTGATTAACCCTCACTGCCAGTAATTTGTTAATCTATTAGCCCTCATTCAGAGGAAGAAATTTCCATTTCAATGCCATTTCTTGATTACTGTACCGGGAAACCTGGATAAAGTATTGTCTAGAAACACAGCATTTCTGCTTCAATTTTTTATTCTCTTTAATGGAATTGTGGAATGTAGCTCTGTTTTAACCACCATACTCACACTTGAGTCTTGTGCTCTGCTAATTTCGGTGTAACCGTTTCCCTAATTTCTACCCAAATATCTTTTGTCTAATACGGGAAGAATTGTGGCTATTTAAGGAGCAAAGTAATCAGGCTTTATGCAACTGGATTGCATCTTTCAGCAGCTGCTGTTCACCCTGGCTTTGTTACAACAGAAGCTCAGCAAAGACACTATGTAGTGTCTTCTGTTTGTTTTATCATGAGTACCCCTAGTCAGAAGTGCTGATTGTCTGTAGCAGCTGGAGAAGTGACTTGGAGTTAGTGCATTGGGAATGATCCTGGAGCTGGGGTGAAGGAGGAATTCCCCCACAGTGAGGCATGGTGAGAAGTCAGGATAGGGAGGAGAAAAGTGAGGGGGTAGGAGTGTCAGTGACAGAGAGCAGGAGATACGACAGGACCTGTCTGGGGGGGTGGATTTGGGAAACAAATAGGAAGTAATGAATCGGATTTTAAGATAAGAAGCAGTGCCATTTGTCCAGGGCACTGCTGATACACAGTGTAAGATCAATGACTTCCAGATAGGAATAAATATTCCAGGAGGAATAAAGTCCAGGGAGGATATTTGTAGGGTAGAGAAGAACATGAAGGGCAACAAGTGTAAACTTTCTGTTCTGTTCAAGTTTTCTGCACACCCCAAAGTTTAGTTATTGTTAAATGTGACTGTTTTGGTTTTTTTCTGTTCTCCTCTGCTCTTTTTGTCTTGTAAAAAGGTTTTCTCTCTCTCTCTCTTTTTTTTTTTTTTTTTTTTTTTTTTTTTTTTTTTTTTTAAAAAGTTTTTTCTCTCTCCCTTTTTTTTTTTTTTTTTTTTTTTTTTTAACTATTTTAAGCTTTGCATTTTACATGCTGCCTGGCTTGCTAGTCTGTCCTTGGCATGCAACCTGATAACAGCGTGAAATTCAAGGCTTAGGGAATTGCATTTTGAGGGTTAGTGCTCTGTGGTTTACCTAGGTTTATGTTTCCCTAAGTTACAAACCCTGTAGAGTGTTCCTGCATGGCTGTAACTTTACTGCAGACTAAAAGGCTTCATTTCAGGCCTGCCTGTTATCAGTTGGTTTATGTTGTCCGATTGGAATGGGAGAAGAATAGTTTTATGAAAACAATAGAAGGGGAAAGTTACTTGATGTGTTCAGAGATCTAGAAAAAAACTGTTTTGTCTGCAGAAGGGTTTTAACTTCTGAGATTCTTTTGTATCAGGAAGATAGCTGTTTCAAGGCTAAATACAGTTCAGTAAGTAATGCTTTGATACATCCTTTGTGCCACCCTGCTTCCCATTTGTGGCATTCTGGCAGCTTAGATCATCTTTCAAGGTTCCCTGAAGTTTCTTTTTTTTTTTCATTCACAAAATGCCTCTTTTATAATAGCATTATTTTGGGGAAGGAATTATGTTTCACAGATTTTACAGGATGGATTACATTGTTTCAAAATCTTTGTGAAGTACAGCTGAAAAACAAAGCTTACAGTGAGAGCTCTTGGGTGGATTTGTCCTTCCACGCAGTGACTTGCATCTTACCTTACTGGTAATGCAAAAAGTGGAGACTTCATATTTTTTTATTTCTCAATAGAACATTTCATTTAAGTATGATAGAAGATAAATTATCTCTGCAACCACATTTGACCGAGTAGCAAAGATGTTTTTGAAATGGCAGCAAGGGGGAGAGATTTCTTATTATGTAAGATCTTGATATTGAAGGTAATGCCATTGTAATTTCTAGAGTATTAAAAATACACAGCCTCCAAAAAAGACTCCCAAAGATAAGTTTAATCGGATGTCTTTGATAATGATTTGTGAAAGATATTGCACATTCAGCTGAGAAATGTAAAGTTTGGATATTAATGTAAAAGTGAATACAGGGCATTTGTTTATTTTCATAGGAAATTCTGGCAAAAGTGGTAAGTCTCAATTTCTACAAGTAACGGCAAGTGATTAGAAAGTGCAAGGAATCATCCTTGTAGCAAAATCTGTGAGGGGTATCTAAAATTATTGTGCTTCAAATGTATTTCTTTCATTTGCCGGAAGTTGTGGCAGTCCTTTAAATCCCAGACGTTAGCCGCACAAAATTGCTTTCAAGTCACATAATGGGTGCTCTGAGCCCCAGCCTGCACCACAGATGTTGGTAGTGATACCATCACATCATCATGGATAGATGCAATCTCTTTGTCTTTTAATGAATGTCTAATGACTATCAGAAGTTTTTCCTGGGTTCAATTTTAGGTTGGAGAATTGCAAAGAAACAGTTATTCAAGCTTTTAAAACAAGACTAGCAGATAAAGGGAGGAAAACTAGCAAAAATGATGGTGACAATGTATGAAGCCAGAAAGAAAATTTTGGACCATTCTCTGATAAGAGAGGAATTCAATCATTCTTTATCTGGACAAAATTTAGAGAAGGGGGGGGCAACAATTAAAACTTTGTCTAATGGAATGTGGAGTATTTGCTTGGGTTTTACAATTGGAAAAATAGAAATTAATCTTGACAGATTATTAAAAACATATGTATACAATTTCATATTTTAAAAGTTCTTCCTTTTAGTTTGGCTAAAAAATGGCAGGATATGTCTTAAATAAGTTTTGACTTTTCCAGTACTCTACATGAAACTTGAAATAATTTTGTACATTCTTTTCTTAGAAAGGTTTATAGTAATGTTACACTTATCGGTTAAATCACTGAATGTAATAAGTAATACGGCAAAACTTTGTGCAGTGTGCAAATGGACTTTGCATTAACCTGTTAGAGATTTGGGAGTGGCACTTTCGCTGCTTCACAAATCATTTTTCAGGCAGAGAGCTGTTGGAGTGTTTGACTTCTTTTGCTTATTGCAGATACTATCTATACTGATTTCATACTTAACTTTTCCTCTACCTTTTTTTTCCTTTATTTTCCCTGTCTTCTATGTTACTTTGGAGTACTTTGGCATCTGTTTTTCCTTACGCTATTAAACTCCATCATTCTTTTGCACTTTATTCAATTTAACCATATCAGGACTAATTAGTCTTACTTTCTGGCTGTTACATAATGAGAGATCATCATAATATTACAAAATTCATTTTTTGAGATGTCTACAAACAAGATCTGAATCTGCTTCTCTTGTAATCTGCTTTGATAATCAAATGCTTTAGTGTATAAACTTTCCCCATTTTAGTAGTTTGGAGTTTTTCTAAACCTTTCTAGAAAAAATTCTGGTGGCAGTGTTGTAAACATTAGCATATGCACTTCAGTTTATACACAGCTAAGACCTCTTAGTTCAGGATAATATTTTCCTTCTGTATGAATCTTTGGAGTGTTGGAGATTTATATTTATGAGTCTGTGCTTTATAGCAGAATGAGGGAAAAAGAAAACTACTTCTGTTGACAAATATATAAAAACTATATGATGCATTTAAGAAAAAATACCTCCTTTCCCAAGTTTAATGGATGTGTAAATTTACTTTTTATCTTGTTTAATGATCTTGTGGTATGGGAAATTAGTGGCTTTGCATATGAAAATTGCATGAGTAAAAAAATACATTCATCTTGTTAGTTATCATCTGTTCCATTGACAAAAGGCACAGATGTGACATTTATCTCAATAATTAGATTTGTAATTATTATATCATTCTCAGATTGATCTATCTTGCTCTCTGTTGTGTGATTTCAAGCTACAGTTCATGCAACAGAAATAGGTTTAGTTGTTGAATGGTGATTGTGAACTTGAGTCTGTGTTTCACATTATATTTATTTTTATATTTTATAAAAAGTGTATGGCAGAGAAATAAGCTGTAGTCAGAGAAGAATATTTTGTAAATGACTCTACAGGGAAATGCTGGTCATTGCACAGAACAGCAAACGTGCAAGCCTGA
>VXBI01008181.1:71783-150419 GCA_013397375.1 Toxostoma redivivum | reverse complement strand
ACGTTGCATGGCAATAAATTGATCATAATTTTGTTTTTTCTTCTAAACCATCTGTAACACTTAAAGCTTGAATGAATGTCTATAAATAAATATTTAAATAAATATTTATAATAATTGCCTTAATTCTCAAAAAGGAAAATTTTTAGCATATCACCTCACATTTCCACAAAGGTTTATTGTCTTCATTTTTGAGGGTGCATTGGCTGTAACTACAGGCCAAAATGAAAGCACCACACTAATCCTTGAGTAATCAATGATACTGAATAGTCTGGAGAACTGCTCTCAGGGAGATGCTAAACAAGAAAGTGCAGAGCTTCACATGAATTTTTTAAGTATGTTAAGGCATCTCTGGTTTTCTTGTGAAAGTAACATTGTTAGGGAAAATATGGTGGTAATTTTCACTCTGAAAAGCAGCTGTCACAACAAGGAATCCAGGCAACATGAAGATTTGTGAAGAGTTCAAGNGATTTATATTTATGAGTCTGTGCTTTATAGCAGAATGAGGGAAAAAGAAAACTACTTCTGTTGACAAATATATAAAAACTATATGATGCATTTAAGAAAAAATACCTCCTTTCCCAAGTTTAATGGATGTGTAAATTTACTTTTTATCTTGTTTAATGATCTTGTGGTATGGGAAATTAGTGGCTTTGCATATGAAAATTGCATGAGTAAAAAAATACATTCATCTTGTTAGTTATCATCTGTTCCATTGACAAAAGGCACAGATGTGACATTTATCTCAATAATTAGATTTGTAATTATTATATCATTCTCAGATTGATCTATCTTGCTCTCTGTTGTGTGATTTCAAGCTACAGTTCATGCAACAGAAATAGGTTTAGTTGTTGAATGGTGATTGTGAACTTGAGTCTGTGTTTCACATTATATTTATTTTTATATTTTATAAAAAGTGTATGGCAGAGAAATAAGCTGTAGTCAGAGAAGAATATTTTGTAAATGACTCTACAGGGAAATGCTGGTCATTGCACAGAACAGCAAACGTGCAAGCCTGAAAAGTATCCATGGTGTATTTTCTTTGAAAACTTCTGGTTTTACCATTATCCATTATGATTGTAGACTTCCTGGACATGCCTAAAAAAACAACAATAGCTCTAATTTTTAATAGGAAACTGGGAAGTCAAGGAACTCAGAATCTCAAAACGCCCATATGTGGTACATACTGTATTTCTGATGCTAATGTCTTCTTTCCTCTCTTTTTGCCCACAGCTGTAGAACAAGTAACAGGAAGAGTTTGATGGGCAGTAGCCAGTCTCCAGCTCTGCCTCGGCCTCATTCACCACTCTCAGCTCATACAGGTGATTTTATAACTATGCTATTACTGCTGTTAAGAAATTCTTAGAGTGTCTCTATAACTGAAGGAAAATATATGATCCTTTTCACTGTTTGTAATAGTAAAATGTTGCATGTCATTCCATTGAAATTTCTGTTTTACATTTAGATCCATAAATCCTATGTTATGATCAGGACCAGTCCATAAATACCATGTAGCTTTTTTTTGTTTCTCCACCTTGCATTCTGATAGATTTTCTCTCCCCATGCCACCACCGCCCTTCCTGTAGCTTGCACCACATAATGAAGGTAGTAGAGTCTGTATTACATTCTGTTCCTGGTACTTTTGCTCCTCAGGCACNGTAATTTTCACTCTGAAAAGCAGCTGTCACAACAAGGAATCCAGGCAACATGAAGATTTGTGAAGAGTTCAAGGCAGCAGAGCATTTAAAACAAACAAAGTAAAACATGGTGCAGACTGTTTTGAAACTGAAAAATTAAATGTTGGAATGTTTGGAGTGCCGTTTTGGGTCTCCCAAATACAGAAAATTCCATTTGGAAGAGGAGATTGTGGTCACCATAAAAAGTGTCCTTAGTTGTGCTGTGCTGACTTGAGGAAAGCAGTAACAGTGCTTGCTCTAGTGTGTCTGATGCTGTAAATGACTATACCACCTGTTTGGAAATGGAAACCTTGGACCAGTGATACCTAATGAACTAAGCAGTATGGACTGACCAGCACATGTTACTTGGGATTTGGATATAGGTTGCGTATTGGATAAATGCTGGAAACTTCCTGTCTGGCAGTGGACTCAAGCTTTCAGCAAGTTGCTTCATCTGTTGACTTGATTTCTCAAAGTAAAAGAGAAATAATATTGCTGATATCACATCTATTGTCAAGTGGCTTGGAAGATTGAAAGCCAATTCTGTAAGTAAAAAGACAGATTAAGTGTGATTGTTTCTTATCTATAAATTCAGCAGTATGTACTACTTATTCAAAAACGTATTACAGAAATCTGACAACTTCTCCGATTACACAGGATACAGTAGGTTCTCTTATTTGGATACTTCCAAAGGCATGTGTGCTAGACACTTAAGCAGCACTAATAAATCTCATAGTAAATCTCATCACATACATGAGATGAAAAATTGCATATGCATGGCCAGCTCTGTTTTATCTTGCTTCTGTGAATGGTTAATTATAGTAGATACTCACACAACCATTGGCTTCTAGCTCAGGTGGCTAGTGTGCCTAGACAACTCCGTACATCAAATCTCTGTGAATGTAATTCTAATCCACACAAATAAAAAATATGCAAAATTAATAAGTCAGAAAATTTCCTCTACGTAGGCAGTAGGAGTTCAGTGTTTCAAGTGTTTAATGTTTGTAAATCCATGATAATGTCATACTTGAGAGGCTGGATTTATAGTGATCCTGTTATTTCTGTGTTGTCGGAGCTACCAGCTGTTGAACTACCCTAGCTTCTGCACACTCAGATTGCCTCTGTGCTCTCCATGGTGGCATGTACTGAAGGCCTGTTTCCTTGCAAAGTGTGGTAGAGGGATGTAACAAGAGACTGTGTGTGCTGTACAACTTGCTGGGTTTATTCTTCTTGGCCCTCCTTGGCAGAGGGGAATTACTCCAAGTCAGAGAGGCCACCTTTACTCCACTGGCAGAACCTGGTGTATCTCCTGTCCAGCTATAGATGATTTTAGGGGTTTTTTTTGAATCTGAGGTTCTCTTAGAAAAGTTCTTTAAATTGAAACTTTTTCCTTTATAGCCTGCTACTTTTTACAGCCATATCATCTGCCTGGAGCATCTACCTCAGGCTTTAAGTTTCACAGAGACTGAAGATGATCCTCTAAAACCTTCACGTATTTCTTTCTAATGTGGAAGAGGAAACAATAGGAGAGGCAAACAAAAGAGTTTCCAGTCCTTGAGGAGCATGTAGCAAGCTGAATGTGCAGCAAAGTATCAGTACTTGCATTTACTGAAAACAGGTTTATTCATCAGACTATTCTTGGCTGAAGTGTGGTAACAGGCATTTTTGACACATGTTCTAGTGAGATTGTGCAGAATTCGGAGGACATTGGAGAGCATGTGCTCTAGAGGAGTTTTCCATGTGTGTTGTTAGAGTTCTGTTTCATTCAAGCAATCTGCCTAGATGAGTGTGGGCTGAGGATCAGTCTGCATGCATGCTAATATTTGATGTAACATTTGATGCTAACATTTGTGAGACCGTTGCACAATTTCTTGTCACTTGGTTGTCAAAGGAAAATACAGATTCTTGCATCTGACTTTTAAGGGATTCAGTTTAACAGATGAGAAAGCTAGGAACTGTAGCCATTGAGGCCTCTTTCAGTATCACCTATCCTACCTAGAAACCTTTAGCTTCCTCATGTTGCATGTTAGGCTTTTTTTTCTACTGGATCCCACTCCTGTACTCCCTACTCTCAAAGTGCTCCGTCCATCTCTGGGGAGAGCCTACTGTTTCCTTTACCAAAAAGAGTTCCATTCATTGCTCTTACTTAAGTGGACTAGATTCTTAATGTTTGTACCATCTCAGTTGCCAGCTGGGGTTAAAGCACAACAAAGGGATAAGTTAGTACTCTACAATAACAACTAAGTACCATGCAGCCACTCACATCATCCCCCTACAGCAGGTAGAAAAAGTAGAAGAAAAATTGAAAGTAAAATCCATGAGTTGAGATTAGAGCAGTTTAATAATTGAAACAAAAAAATTTACAATATTACCACTGAGGATAATAATAGCAACAATAATAATTGTAATGAAAAGGAGAGAGTAGTGTATAATACCCAAGAGAAACAAGTGGTGCACAATACACAAGGTCTCACCAGCTACTGAGCAATACCCAGCAGCAGTCAGCCCCTCCTGGCAGTCAGCTCCCCACAGTTTCCATCCTGGACATGATGTTCTGTGGTGTGGAACTTCCCTTTGGCTGTTCATGTCAGCTGTCCCGGCCATGCTCCCTCCCAGTGTCTTGTGCACATGTTCACTGACGGGGAATGGGACACTGAAAGGTCCTTGGCTGGGGGTAAGCACTGCTCAGCAACAGCTAAAACATCAGTGTGCTGTCAACGTTACTGTCATGAATCCAAAACACAGCACTGTACCAGTGACTAAGAAGAAAATTCTGTCCCAGCTGAAATCAGTACTCTAGACTATTGAATGGAATCAAAATTGTCACACTCTTGAAAATCCACCCAGGATCAATTTCTTTTAGTTATTATCTTAATAGTCTTTAGTGTTATCTTTGGCTTTGTGTATAGTCCTAATGAGACTGTTCGCATTGCTTGGGATTTATTGCCCCAGAGGCATCAGACCTGAGTATTTTTATTCTTTATGGGGACGCCCTTGGATCCCCTAACAACATTTTCCCTTCAACATTAATTCACTGCTTGTTGAGACCAAGCCAAATACATACTCAGTTGCCTCTGTTTGCATGGCATACTTGAGATGATTTTATTTGGACCACTAGTTTAAGCTACTTAGGTTTTTTTTCCCCCAAGACCTCCCATCTCTGAGGACAGAAAAGTGCTATGAGTCCTTTGTGTCAAGTGTAGCAAAGTGAGTGAAAGTGTGTTCTGGAATCTCAAGGTGGAGCTCTCCTAGAGTGCACTGCATAAGCACTCCTGTCAGTACCTGTGGCTTTGCTCAAGAATATTTTCATCTTTGATATCTGCAGAGCAGTCATTTAGAGGTCTGGCTGTGCCTTTGGAAGCAATGTGCCATTACTTCAGATTTGCTGAAGAGGTCAGGTAGCCACTATTTAATCATAAACTGGATTTGAGTTAGCCAAAACAGATTGGATGTGAATAGGATTTCTCTATTTTAGAGAACAAGCATCTTGAATGTAAGCATTCTTCTTCAAAGTGCGTTTTGTACCCACGCTCTTCCTTGTTGTCCTGTTTTTCATCCAGATGCAGTCTGAACTGGAGGTGTCAGCTATTATCTACTATAGATAGATGTTCTTTGAGGAGGACCAGTGGCCCAAGTTTAGGGTAATAATAATAGACCCATTTGAGAAAGTCTAATATAGCTATCTCTGGCAAATTACCTCCCCCCCCCCAGTTTTCATTGTTTGCTCTGGAGATAATAGAAGATTGTTCCTTCAAGAGGCTTCATTGTTAATCTTTGCAGATGCAAGCTGATTTGAACAAACACTGAATACTTAACATGGAATTTTTTAACAGCCTTTACCAGCCTAATCATACTCAGATTCATGTCAGGTGGGAGGGAGAGGCAGTGGGACAGCACCACACTGATGAAGTAAGTAGATTGTGCAGAGTGCAAGTAGTGCATGAGTGGCACCTGTCAGGGAAGGGGCAGATGTAAGCAACAGTGACCATAAAAGCTCCTGGACTACACCAAAAAGATATTAGAGCAATAAGTAGTCCAAGGCTTGGGAGCACACAGAGACATCTAAGGTCTGAGAATGAGGATAATAAACGGGATAGGAAAAAGACAGTGTGTACAGCAGATCTTATATATCTCTGTTATGTATGTTAATTGCTAATACTATATATGCAAGACCATTTTCCTTTATTGCAGGACCTGTAGCTGCTTGCAGAGATAATTTGTGTCTGGAAAGTCAGACTTTAATTTGCAGCTGAAGTCTCTTGCCATGCCTTATGCATACATGTAAAGATCGCACAGTGTCAGCTTTCACTACATAAAGTATTTCTGTTTCTTGCAAAAATAGAAAACATGGTAGGTAATATCTTTAGGCACATAATTATTAGCAACTGTCTTAGATCAGTTGTCTGGACATCCTTTGCCTTTAGTATTTGGGCTGGAAGGTGTTAAACCTGCCGAAAAGCATTTCTGATTTTTCCATGAGCTGTTGGATACATTGAGAACTGTGGGAAACTTAAGAGTTGCAGCATTAACTTGGATAATACCTGGTGCCCATGTCATTAATGGGCTTTTCTAGCTGGTTGTCTAATGCTGCGTGGGCAGGTCATCTGCATCACCCAGCCTGCAAAGTGGATGATTATAATCTCAGCAAGTCAGGGCATTCAGGTGTCCCCACCTCAGTAGCCACAGGAGCTTCTTCATATGGGTGATACTAACCCCTAATGATTAATAGTCACATGTGGTACTTTCTAATTTTATCTGCTGAAGGAACAAGTTTTAGCTGTTAGGAGCAATGCTGTAAATTTTATTTGTTTGTATTTTAAGAATATTCCACGTGGTGCCATGGAGATGACTAGGACAAGAATTGTGAGATAAGTAGGAAATTGTTTAAGGGTAAAAAGAGGCTTGTGCTAAAATGAGGAATCTTACGAAGTGGGAGTGGAGGTTATCAGTTGAGTCACCAGGTTTTGTTTTGTGGCCAAACATTTTATTCTTCTCATAAGTGACATCGGCATAAAATTACTGTAGCTTATACAAATTTGGAAGACACACAGTATGAAATGTCATTGGGGAACTTGTGTTGAAGTGAGTGAATGACTGGAAGAAAAAAGAATGAAATTGCAATATGCAACATCTTGGAACAGAATGTCTGTGGTAAACTGTAAACTCACCTGTTACAAGGAATTTAGGTGAGAATCTGGACTGCATTTTCTGAATAACATGTTGCTTTCAAGGACTAATCTAGTGCAGCTTAGAAAAAATGGAATCTCAGAAGATGCATAAAGGAAGTAATTTTCAGTTTAATTTGGGAAGATTTTATGCCACTGTACAGTGTCCTGGTTAGATTTCATCTGGAATACTGCATATGTTTATTGTCATACATATTCAGGTGGGATCATGTGGGGACAAGAGCTGATGGGGTAGAATGTGGGAGTTTTCTGTATAAGACTGAAAGCTATTACTTGCTATCCTGAGCAACAGAAGACTGGAAGATGGTATTGTCATCTAAATGAGTCAGAGTTGCCTTTTTTTCCCCCTTCATAGAGTAGGAAGAGATACACATGCTGGCCATATATAGTGGAACATAAGGGATCTTAAAGAATTGTCCACCCAAGTATGGCAGAGACAAACCTGACTTTTTCTATGAGATTGGATAAATCTGTAAATGGGTATAAGGCCCCGAACTCGCTCAATGAAACTTTAAAGTGGCTTATGGTTGTTCATGTAACCTGAATTGCATGTATGGGAGAAATGTGGACAAGATATTCTCAAGAGGTCAAAACAACAAAAAGAACTTCGTTGGCAACTTTAGAAAGTCAAATAACTTGGGCAAAAGGTTTAATGCAACATTCAGTCAGCACAGAACACTTCTCAAAGTGTTGACTTGGCCCATTGAACTCAGCAAACACTAAGCCTGTTTGATTTTAAGTTACTTGGAAATTCTAAGAAGAGGGAATGAGAAGGAGGAGAAGGAGGGAGAGGCAGAAAGGATACAGAAGAGCCCACATGCAGTAAGCAATTCCTGGGTTCAAGCAGTGTTGAGACAGAACTTCCCCATGGAGGTGGGGGTCTAGATGATGTGATGGCTTCATGCTCTGCCTTAAATACCCCTGGCCATCCTGGACACTTTTCCCAGGTGGGATTTCTGGTCATTTGGCCACTTAGGAGCTGAGTTAGGGGTTCCAGAGGTGGCATGTGGAGCATTGCCTCCACTGGGCCAATGACTGGCATCTCTGTTGGGTTGAGATACAGGCTGTAGGGGGTTGGGAGTGTACAGGACAGGGCACTGCCCCTTTCCTCAGCACACATGTGCCCCAAAATGCCTCAAGACATCAGTCTCTCACAATGGTGTTGTATACAATTCTCTGAAGCAAAATTAAAGGTCAGGAAGGTTTTACCTCCACTTGTAATCCTATTTCTAGGATTTTTCAGGCTTGTGTAGAGCTTTCTAGGTGGACACTGGTAGAGTGCTGGCTGTTCATATTCTGCTCTCACTATGTCAGGGCTCACTGTTTGAATCAGATAATTCAGTTGGAGATATGTACTTCAGTTAGCAACACTGAAGCATAGTAATCAGTAAAGTTGTTTGCACCATATATTTTAAAGAAAAGAAAGACTATGCTTGTGAATAAATGAGGCCCAGTAGTGTGTTTTTGCGGTGAAGTGTGGAAATGCTAAAAGCTGGGATATAAAGCAGCGTTCTGAATGTCATATTTTAAAAGAAAACTGAAAGGAAAATAATACGGTATATCAATTACTCTGACTACTGTCACATGCAGAATTACAAAAACAGATTTGCTAAAACAAAACTATTTATTTAGTCTTGCTTTTGGGTGCAATAAATGGTTATGGAAATTTCAAATCATCTTCTACTAGTTTAAGGACAGGAGAAGAAAATTTAAGTGATAAGTTGCATGCTGATAAAAATTAAATCCTGTAAAAATAGCACTCTCAGTACTTAAATAGTGGAACATACAGAGCTTTCTTGCAGATGGATTTAACAATCATACAGGCCTTCCTTGCCATAGCTGGGGCAAGCTGTTTGCTGATTTTCAGGTATAGTTAATCCAGATTTTTAAATAGCCTGAGTTTCTTACATGAATGAATCTTTTTGGAAAGCATCTGCAGAAGTATTCAGAATGATTCTACTGCCCAGCTGTATGTTCTTCTGACTGATGGTGTTCATTATGGTAGGAAAGTCAGACCTGTAACTGCAGGTGGATGTTACCTTTTGTATTGTTCAGTGTGCAGTCCGGGTTCATCACCATGTCAGCTGACACAGAGGAACGTAGGACCCATTGTAATATTGTATTACTGGGGCACTGGTGTACTGTGGTACATTTAAAGAAAAATTTGAACTGGATTTGTCTTTGATCCATCAGGAATTTGGGATAATAATTACCATTAATCTGGTATTCCCTCCATACTAAGGGAAAGTCATTGCATCTGAAGCTCTTTATTTTGGCTATTAAAAATACATTATTAAAATACAGTGACTGTAATACCCTTTTTAAAAAATATTTGAAACATCTCTCAGTGGCAAGACACAGGATTTCTTGAAGCTTACAAAACAATGACAGTTTAATTGTCTTGATACAGTTTTCTTAACAATAGGTGCTTGCAAAATGAACTGCTTTGTGTGTTGTTATGAAGCAGAGTATTGTTTTGGTGCGTTGATTGCCTATTCATTGTGTCTCCCAGAGGATGCTGGAGTTAATTTTCTAATATCTGACCACTAGTCCAGTTTACTTTACCACATCAGACACTTGGGCAATAATCTCAGTCACACTGTAGGACTAAAATACACAATACAAGCAAATTCCAAAGAATAGTGGGCTTTGACTCGTCAGCAGGCACTTTGCATCTGAACAGAGAGTTAACTGGCACTGGGTTTTATTTGAAAGTCTCACAGCTATTGACCTGCAGATGGGTGGATGAATGCTGTATTGGCTGGAGGTCACATGTAGGACTCTGCTTCCAACCTGTCCTGCTCCTCTGGAATACTACACCTTAAACCTGTAATAGCACTAACTGTTTCTTCAGTCATCAGGGGTGTGTGTTTTCATTCTTTGTTTCCAGGTTTGTTTGAGTTCTTAGGACTTCTAGATAAACCTTCAGGATTTAGTATCTCCAGGTATTATGATATGGTGTCACCAGTCTTGTTATTTTAAAAGCTGATTTGCTATTGAAAATAATGCTTGCAAGTTGATTTTTCATAATAACAGGATCTGATGCTCTTCCTGAGTAAGACTTTGACTTCTTCAGTTTTTGTCTGTAAGGAAGTGATCTTATGTTGATTCTAGCAACATAGTTTGCAGCATTGTGTCTCCACAAATCCAAACCCACACCGACAGCTATACAATTGTTGCATTATTTAATCATATTTTTTCTTTTTTATGACGTTTTTGTGTATATTTTAACTCATGGACAGTAAGGCATGTCTTTGATGTTTGTTAAAACATGTTTGTGTCCATATATCACTTTAGCTAGCAAAAAAAGGAATTGGTTTGCAAAGCCCCATATTCTGATTTATAAAACTGTTTCCTGTCAAAAGTTGTTTCTGTCTTACTATGTTAAGACTAATTCTGTGCTCTTCTGCCAGAGTTCAAGGTAACTTCTTTGTCATTTTTACTTCTCTAAGTCCACAACACGCTCCAAATTACAGCTCATTTTTTTCTAGTGCAGCAGTTAAAGTTTGTAACCATGTTTTATCTGCACGGTGTTACAATTTTTTTTTAGCTTAGCTTTTTTTTTTTTTTAATTATTGAGGCCTTCAGAAGTGTCTGAAGGGTAATGAAGAAGCTGGGATCTTGAGAGTATGCAGGAAATGTAGGAAGGACATAATTCTACCATGATTAATGGGCAAAAAGAATTTGGGGGTATTGGTCAGTGAGAGTGGAATCCATGTCTCTTGGAGCTGTGGGAAGGGCAGCTGCAAAGATGNTTTCTATTTTCATGTATTGCTGCTCCAGTAATTTTAAAGAAAAGTTTAAGGAAAGATTGATTGTTAGATGTATGCCAGTGCTACTTTAAATTGGATCCNTTGTTGCATTATTTAATCATATTTTTTCTTTTTTATGACGTTTTTGTGTATATTTTAACTCATGGACAGTAAGGCATGTCTTTGATGTTTGTTAAAACATGTTTGTGTCCATATATCACTTTAGCTAGCAAAAAAAGGAATTGGTTTGCAAAGCCCCATATTCTGATTTATAAAACTGTTTCCTGTCAAAAGTTGTTTCTGTCTTACTATGTTAAGACTAATTCTGTGCTCTTCTGCCAGAGTTCAAGGTAACTTCTTTGTCATTTTTACTTCTCTAAGTCCACAACACGCTCCAAATTACAGCTCATTTTTTTTTAGTGCAGCAGTTAAAGTTTGTAACCATGTTTTATCTGCACGGTGTTACAATTTTTTTTTAGCTTAGCTTTTTTTTTTTTTTAATTATTGAGGCCTTCAGAAGTGTCTGAAGGGTAATGAAGAAGCTGGGATCTTGAGAGTATGCAGGAAATGTAGGAAGGACATAATTCTACCATGATTAATGGGCAAAAAGAATTTGGGGGTATTGGTCAGTGAGAGTGGAATCCATGTCTCTTGGAGCTGTGGGAAGGGCAGCTGCAAAGATGTGATTTAAACACAGCTCAAAAAGCATCGTGCATCTGCTTCTAGACGGAAAAGGAGGGGGTGGTGTGGGGATGTATGTTGATCTCTGTGTTTGCTACCTAATTGCTCAATGATTATGCTTTCTCATATAGAATTAATGTGATCTGTTATGGGCATCACTATGATAAATGAGGTGTTAATTCAAACGTTTGAATAGCAGTCAAGGCTACTTGAAGCCCTTTAAGGACTCAATCTATTGCACTGGCTTTTTCATGCATAGGTAGTAATTTTACCCTCAAAAATGTCTTCCTGTGTCTAGCTGGCTGCATAGGAGCTATTTTTTTATCAATTGCTTTTGTTGCAGTCTCATTTATATCCAAAAATAAAATGCTACAACAATTACTTTTTTTCTATTTTCATGTATTGCTGCTCCAGTAATTTTAAAGAAAAGTTTAAGGAAAGATTGATTGTTAGATGTATGCCAGTGCTACTTTAAATTGGATCCTTTTGGCTTTTTTTTGGGAGGGGGGGAGTGTTGGGGGTTTTTTGGAGAGGGATTGTTTGTTTTTTTTATTTGGGGTTTGAGGTTTTTTGTCTATGTCTGGTTGTTTGGGGGGTTATTTCATAGATTTTTTTTGAGTTATTTTAGAGGTCATTTTTATTCCTTCTGTAAGAAGGAATACAGTTTCTCCTCTAAGTATGTGGGCTGAGGGGTGGAGGTGGCAGAATCAGCTCTCAGCAGCTGCTGCCTTTCTGCACTTGTCCATAGGAGGTCAGGTGTTCTAACAAGAAGGAATTACAAACCCCAAAGCTGAAACCTGTTCACAAAATGCTGTTAAGGGTGGAAAAGTTCAGTTCAATGTGTTTTTTGTCTGCTTGTTTGTTTTGGAGAGTAAAGAAAAAAAAAAGCAGTGAAAAAAATTGCAATAAAGCCTGTGCAAAGGGCTAAATCTGTTTTATAATGACTTCTCTGTCTTTCAATATTTGTATAATTAAAAAAAAAAACCCAGTCTTTCTTCTGACATTAAAAACATGTTCTTTCAAGCTAATGTGCTGGTTTCTTTAAACATTAATTATCGAATTGTTTTGAGAATTTTCAAATCAAAAAGGCTGAATGAACAGTTCTCTATGAGTTACAAAATCCAGTCACTAAAATCCAGTGTAAATGAAATATGAGTCAAAATAAGATTCTGTTTTAGAATTTATTTTCAGAGAGACTATGAGAGAAGAAATTCTGAAATCCATTTCTAAAATGTTGGAAATGCATTAATATGTCTGAATGTTTTAATGGCTTCTCTTCACCCCACCATCTAATAATAGTTTTTTTGTGTGTCATCTCCAACAGGAAACAGTCCTCAAGATAGCCCTAGGAATTTCTCTCCCAGTGCCTCAGCCCACTTTTCTTTTGCACGAAGGTAAGAGATTGTTTGTAGGATTCAACACACATTTTGCATAGAGGAAATGTTGTTGGATGCAGATACAAAAGGTGATTGCAAATAGATCTGTCAGGTCTGTCACTTATAATGATAACTGTTAGCTCAGTTATGTAAGCCCTTTTAAACCTCAGCGGTAATAAATTACTGAATGTGCAATGCAATGTGAGCATATATTTTTGAATTTAAAAAACCAGGTGAATGATTTAATTGTAATGAATCTGATTCAGACATTATCTTACGTAATGAGATATGGGGAAATTTTAAACTACTTGATGGTTTCTTTCTGTATTAACAATGTTAGAAGTGCATTGCTTGTAAGATCTCTTTAATACAGGTCCTCATTTTACTGACAGCAGCAATACTATTGTACCTTGAATACCTGTCACTGACCTGTTTCAGTGTCTGTCCCACTGTCTGAGAGAACAATCAGCATTGTGAGAGGAGTGTTATGAGGATAAGTTAATGTTACTAGAATTTTTGACAGTCTAAAGTGAATTTGAAGTGATCTATGAAGTAAATTATTATTAAATGAACCATAACCAAGGTTGATAATGGGAGACTGCCTGTTTGTGCCAGTGTGGTTCCCCATCACTTAACACATTGTCACCCTACTTTATATAGTATGTTCATTAACTCTTAAGTCTGTGAAGGTAGGCCGAGTTTATGTTTATCCAGGAGTATATATATATATATATATGTATATATAAAATGAAATTGGAATGCCTAAGCAGCATCAGGCATGTAACTTTTGGGTTTGCACTGAACTATAACTTGCCTGTAAATTTTTAGTTACTTTATTTTGGCAGATCAGTAAAGTAGCACACACAAATTCTCAAAAGTAAGTTCAAGGAAATGGCTTAACTTTTCTTTTAAAGCTGTGAAGGGATGAAAACTTGCATAATATTTTAATCTGCATCTAATTCGTTTGTGTTATTAGATCTTGTCAATCTTTCTAATAGCTTGTGATGCTATTTTTAAAATTACCTTAAGAAAGTTGAGTATTTCTTTTGAATCTACTTCCTCTTGATAATTTTCCTTTTGTCAGAGATACTATCTCTTCAGGGATTACATTTGTTTATGAGCATATTTTTAGAAAGATTCATTAAATCCGGAAATAGGTTATAACGGAAAAAGCAGATGTGAAAGATCGAGCATTGCTTAGAAATACAGCAGTCGGGAAATAGTTTTCCTTCCCCACCCATAATCAACAGAAAGTTTAAAACATTATACTTTTGAAAACCTTAAAATTCAGAATTAAGGAAAAGAAAAGGTTTTGTTTTCCAGTGTTTCGTTTGGATTTTGATCTCTGTAGAGCCCTGTAATGAGCTTTAACTAGATTTTTTAACTGAAGGAAATTCCTCTGATTTAAAAATATCTCACCACTACAGTGGGATGCAAGAAATACTTAGGGCAATTTTCTGTGGAAAGATCTTGTTCTGTATTGAAAATGCTTGACAACAATGAAGTTTAAAACTTCATTAATACAACTTTTTCATGCAAATTTGGTATGTCTGTTTTGGTTGTTTTCATATAAACTGTGGTAGGATGAATTTACATAGTAAAATGCACTGTGGTTAATGAGAGTAGACTTCTGAATTTATGCCTTTTCTGTTGTATTTTGTAAATTTAATGAATATACAAAGGAAGGGAAGGACAAGGGTAATAGAGCAGGTTGAAGGACCAGGGGCGATGGTGTAGGGGTATGGATATTTCTTTTTCATCCACTGCCACCCAATTAGTGGGGATATAAAAAAGCTGAGACAGTGTGAGGAAGGGAGAGAGGCAAAAGAAATTATTTGAAGCCTGCTGTGAAGCTGCTTCCGTAGTGTAGCCACTTCTCATCAGGCGCTGGCCGTGCCATGCAGCAGCCACAGCAAAGGGAGCTGCCTGAGGGAGGGGCCCGGGGCTGTGCTGCCAGCCGCTGGGCAGGGCTAGAGGTAGCCTTCCCCAGCACCTCAGCACCAAGCTGGAGAGTCACCATCCTCTTCCCATATCTGGTGGGGTGATCAGTGCCCAGGAATAGCCTGTCTGGAAGTCAGCACTTATGCTGTATGTACAATTCCAGCATCTAGGAACCCACGGGTAGGAGACAGACTGCACTTTCTAGAGCTGCTGGAAAGTGAGTAAAACCATACTTTAGGACAGAGGCAAATAATGTATAAAGAGTCCAGGATAAAATGCTGTTGGGCCTTGGTCCCCTTTTTTCCCATAATCCCTTATGAATGCCTTCTCTACTCCCACATTTGCCTCCCAGATAACTTTCTGTGATAGTCTAGCTGCACCATGGACAGCCTTGAGTGATTCAAGTACCCTGTTCACTCTGAGTTACTCAATTAAGAAACACTTAACTTTCTTACAGAGGGAGAATACATGGCTCCCACCCATGTTTAAATACTGCCTAAGTTCTTGCTTCAATTGTGAACAGCTAAGCCAAATTAATACAAAGCTACTTTTAGAATAGTGCTTTCATCTGGAGGTATCTCTTACATACCTGGGTGAAGAAGAGAATGAAAAAGAATGAATGAAGAGCAAGATTATGAGGTGGGAGTTTTTTTTCCAGAATTCAGTATTTGACACAATTAGCAGTCTCTAACACCTATGCTCTTCATACTTTAAACTAATGATGTACTGTAGTTCCTTTTCTCATGCTTTGTGTACTAAGTCCCAGAGTTATGATTGTAGTTTGTGGCTCAATTAATGGATATATTGGAAGGAAGCAAGGGGCTTTCTAGACAATTAGCTTGAAGGAAGGGACCTCTTAAACTTCTGCACCAGTAGGTTTAAGATTCCTGATTTGACATTACTTCAGTTCTTCAAAATGACACTTCAATTAATGTTCAGCTCTTCAGAATTTCACTTTTTGTGTCCATCAGACTTGGGAGATGATCCTTGCAACACAGATCTTCAGTCCCCTTCTGTACTCTGAATACTGTTTGTTAATAAAAACTTGGCCTGTTTTGTTATTTATATATTATTTTGCCTTTTATTTTAACACATTTGATTCAATTGTTTTACAGTCATGGGCATCGAAATGACAGGTAAATTCTATCTTCTCAAAAATCCAAGTGCTTCTCTCATAGTTTGTTTTTAGTTTGCCACTTTGAATGCTAAGTTCCATGTTGTTTTTGTGTAGATCACCTCAGGCAATGAAGAACATAAATAGAGTTTTGGTTGTAATTTTAATATTTATTTTACTGTTTTATTCTGAGTGAGCATGTTTTTTTTCTGAAGATTTGTTTTTCCTGATTTATGTATGTAACATTTAACATTTAGGTTTGGTTTTACCTAATCATTAGGCTGCTAGTTTGCTGATATCTGCTGCTGATGTCACTCAAGAATGCACTACCCTTTTATATCAATCAGACTGTGATGGTTATTCTGTGGCTCAGAGCACTGTGGTCTGCATTTGTTCACAGATTTTTTAATTTGCTTCTCATTAATTTTCATGTGATGGACTTAAAAGTTGTGAACTTCTTGTCCATTTCTGTTTGTATTAGATACCAGTTCTGTGCAGCTCTTCATTCTCTATGTGGTTGTTTCATCTCATAGATTTTTAACTATAAAGAAAAGTGCAATAAAAACAATTCATCCGTGGTGAATGCTTGTTTATTGTGGTCCCCTGTGAAAGTATACTGTTTGTTAAAATCCTGATTTTTATCATGCTTTTGGGATGCAGTTTCACACAGTAATACTTCAACAGATGTTACTGCATCAGGATAGTGCAGTGTTCATTTGACTAACCTCTGTTTCATAACTTTCAGGACTGATGGTCGCCGCTGGTCTTTGGCTTCTCTCCCTTCTTCTGGCTATGGTACAAATACACCCAGCTCAACTGTTTCTGTAAGTATCCCTTTTGCTGTGCTGATACATATCTTTTACATGCTTTGCTTCTCAAATGTAGCATGCTTCTCCTAGGAGAAGACCATGTAGGTTTTGATATGTTTGATAGAACATGTGATAGGAAACTGCTTTACTTCCCTGAAATAAAACTTTACACAATGTGTACTCTTCTTAGAGATACTTTCTGGTAGGGAATAGTGTTTAACTGCCCCCTTTTAATTGGCCTTATTTTAACCATACAGTAGTTAGGTATCAAGTCTTAAGTGAGGCTGTCATGATAACAAGAAGAAAGAGAAACTGTCTATGGTATGATTCATCTGTCCTGGGTTAAACTGCTGTCTTAGGATGAGGTAAATCACACATTTGCCTTTCTTTACCTTTGGCAATTGTGAGATATCAGTGCATGATAATAGGTTAGATACGTACTCTTTTAGATGGGTGTAATCAGAATAGATTTGGAATGCATAATAGAATAAGTTTAGCTTACTAATTTTTACCTTTTGGACCAGTTGTTTTAGTGTGATTTGGTTGTTTAAAAACACAGCTGGGAATTAAGCTCCAAATAAGCCACCCCATTTTCCCAACCACTCCAGTGAGAAGGGGATAAAGGCAGAGACTATGGGTTGAGATAACAGTGGAAAACCGACAGCTAGGGAATAAGAAATGCACAGTAATGGCAACAATATTGATACCAAAAATTACAAAAGAGAAGGTGCTTTACACACCAAAGGTGTTCAGCACCTTAGCTCAGTTCTATGTGGCTGCTTAGACAAAGACAAGATGGCATTTGCTCTCTGCAGCTTGCGTTCCCCATCCCTAGGGCCGGAAAAAGAAACAGTGAGGGAGAAATCCCCCAAAAAGCTGGATTGTCCATGTCGTGCTGTCTGCTGCCAGACTGCTGGGCTCAGCTGTGGTTGTCGCTATTTGGCTGGGCTCAGCTTGGCTCCCCTCAGACTTGTGTCAGCCCCTCACCATGTATGTACATCTTGTATCTCCAGTGCCTTGGATTCTGCTCCAGGGCTTGGGAGCTGGTCATGGGGGAAATACCATCTCTACTTTGTGCTTCTGCACATATGTACTGGAGAGGAACAACTGTCTCATGTTACAACCTGGAGCGAAGCTCTTGGTTGTGATAGTCACACCCTAGAGGCTGTGGAGATAGAGTTGTAGAGAAAGCCTGCTTTGGAAATAGCAAATGGTTGACATTTTGACAGTTAGAGCACATCATTGCAGAGAAAGGCTTGGTCTATGTAGATCTAACTATGGCTCTTCAATGTTTTATGCCTTATATGCCTATAAAAGGTGTTTTACCTTTTATGAATGACACATTTTACTGAATGGGTGATAACTGATTTTTAAAAGCTGCTTCTTTGACAATGAAGTAGGCTTTCTCTTCCCACTTCCAGTGGGTTTGTTCAGTTCCTCTTGTGAAACAGTTGAGTTCCATGTTCTGTAAAATGATTAAATAATACCATTTTGTGTTATGATCTACTCTTATTTTATTTTTGTCCACAAAGATTCCTGGAAGGACAATTCTGCCTATCTTAAACCATGTTTAGTAAATTCATGTATCTTAAGAGCTTTTCTTCTAAACCACTAATTTTGACCTCTGCTTTCTTTTCTGTGTAGATGTTCCTTTTGCCAAGTAAATTCCTTGGTTTCACATTAATTCTGTAAGCAGTCTTTGTTAGGGCATGTTTGTATACCTCTTACTGGAACTAGATCACATATGCTTCACCTAAATGATAGTGACATAAAAGAGTTTATATCAGATAAAAGTAATTGCCATGGAAACACCATCACTATTGCAAGAAATAGGCTTCTGCTAGAAAGGAGATTGAAAACGGTGTCAAAAACAGATCAAAACACAATTTTTATCTTCTGCCCATATTAATTTCTTTGATATCTTCAGTTTTAAAATGGTAATTCTAATTCATATACTTTTTTCCGCACTTAAGTTCATTAGCTGCTGTAGGCATCCTGGAATGCGGAGAAGTTTTACATGCTTTTTGCATATGCTGTCCATATTTATGGACTTAGATGGACTATATCCGTTTATGGACTTAGATGTCTTAACTTCTGTGATAGATTATTGTTGACTTATCCCATTATTATTTCTAACTAGAATGTATAAATAATAAAATACTTTTATGTCTTCCCTACCACTGAGTAAACAGTTTCATACTTGTGGAAATAAACCTGTTTTTCCAATAAATACATTTTAAATTGGTTGAAGAAAGCAGCAGTAGAGAAATAATGCCATAAATATCTATCTTATTATCCTTAAGAGTGAGGGAGTGCCCAAGATTGGTAAATACTTGTGGTTGAAAGAAATTACAGAAGTCAAATGATCCACAAAAACTCACTTAAGTTTTATTTGTAAATTACACACTTGGCATAGATGTTGGTATATTAGTCTCTGACCTGCTATATAAGCACGTATCGGTGGGTTTTTTGTAAAGGGGTGGGGTGAGAAGAAAAGAAAAAAAAGAAAAAAAAAGGAGGGGGGAAGGGGGAGGAAGAGATCACCAGTCCTGGTTCCAGCATTAGTCCAGCTGCTGGGATATATAGGGATATCTAGGAGTGCCCGAGGCTTGTGAGTGGGGTACCATTTTATAGAGAAGCTGTTGCCATCCTGAAGGTGGGTTTCTCACTTTCTATGCAAATCAGTTATCACCACAGTCTGTTCTTCCAGGTCCTTGTAGAAATAGGTCAGAGGACTTCAGGGATCTTTGGCTGTCTTGATTCCCCCTGCTCTACAGTCTGTGCCTGCTTTTCCACCTCATTTCTCTGTGCTGTTCTGAGTTGTGCTTATCTCCAGGAGGTAGATCAAAGACCTTTGTCCCAGAAGAGTGCTGTCCTACCTCCGTATGGCCCCTTGTCCAGTCACATCTTGTTCTTTCTCACAGTGTGTTATTGCCAACAGTCCTTGGCTGTTATTACCTACAGTCCTTGGCTGATGCCACAGCCACCCTGTGTTTGAGACAAACACATTTATTGTCAATTTATTGACAAAGTCTTTATTGTCTTGGCTTCTGCAGTATCTCATGGTTAGTTTCTTCTTCTGTTTTGCCCAAGAGTTCGCTATTGTTGATAAGCCCTGCAAAAGCACTTGGATAGCCTTTGAATTCTAAATCTAGCCACTATTTCTTCACTTCTTAGAGGTGTTTTTCACTTTCTTCTTTTACCCCCTGATATACGTGAATCACAAAACTAGAAGTGTACCCATCTAATTGGTTTCATATACTTTTTCAGAATCTGAAAGAGCTGTACAATTCAGCCTTTTCCTCCACATTATTACTAATTCTTAGAGGAAATGGGGGACTGGTTCATACAACATCGTAAATGTATATGGAGCACTCCCTTTTCAGTTATGAATAAATAAAATTTACGTTAATCTAGACATGTATCAACCAGTGAGCAGAAAGAGTTTTTACACATCACAGTAGAGCACAGCTTTGGTCTTCACAAACAACTGAAAGTCAAAGCAGGGGACAAAGTGTCTGTCATTACCACAGTTATGCTGAGGTAACATTTCTTGTTACACTGGTTTTTTGTTTGTTTGTTTTTTAATATTGAAAGTGATGAAATGGATAGAATTACCTATTTAATGGAAGCTTGTGGGTTTAGAAGTGGTGCAAGTACCACATATACCATTTATCACAACAAAATCAAAATACCTTCTGCTTGATTACTCAGTTGAAAAGAAGTTCTTGGTGTGTCTTATTCTAGCCACTTGGATTGAATCTTGGCAGTTAGAAGATGCAGTTGAGATGATTGTGTCTTTTAGGAGAGCAAGCCTTATAAAAGTGATGAAGTGAGACAATACACAACTGCATATTTTTCAAATCTGCATTTCTGTGTCAGAGCATTTGAGTTTCCATACTGTGCTATAGTTGAACATCTTAAAAGCGTTTTAACTCTTGTGTGATTTTTGGAGCATTAATTTTAGAATGCCAGGAAAATTAATTTGTTTAAGAATTTTGCTGTAAGAGTTTGGATTTGTACTGAAATCAGAATTTAGATCTCCAGAAAAATGTACTTTGTGCCTGTGATGGTCCTGATACAGCTGAGAATGGTTAGCATTAGGAAGATCCTCACTTTAGTTGTGGTGGATCTAAACTCTGTGACACCTTATATGAGGAGAAGCTTAATATGAATTATTTTCCCACTGATCTTCCCATAATCCCCTGAAACCAAAGAGGTAGAGAATGATTTTAGAGGAATAACTACCTGTGATGCTCTGTATTGGGAAGTTCTCCTGTGCTAGAGTATCTTTTATTTTACACAGCATTGCTCTGGAAAGTATGCTGTGAGGTTAACTGCAGCTAGCTGCTATAGTGTGAGATAAGAAGGAATTTACCTTACCTATGCTGTGTGCTGATTTATGCATGGTAATGTGCTGAGGCAGAATTCCATGCAGGAGGTACTGTAACTGAACAAGTTACTACCTATTGTATGAGATATGGTAAATTCTTGGTGTGCATGCCTCTTAGCCCGCAGCAAAGCAAGGTAAGACAGTCTTGCAAACTTCAGCTTGTTCTGATGTGGTGCAGCATTCCCATGTACAGCAGTCCTCCTTAGCCTTTTCTGCCAATGGGTTTTCTTCTTTTTTTTGCTTTTAGGAGATGACTTCATGAGATCTGGTGTGATAAGAAAGCTTTTCTTTGGCTTCTAAGAGTTAGGATATTAGCCTTACCACACAAGTTGACAGGAGATTAAAAAGACTTCCTAGTTTCTGTGCTTACCAGCCTGGTTATTATCTGCTGGTCTTAGCAATGCAGGGGCAATATTTGTACAATGCAAAAGTTTATTGATTTCCCTTACTAGAAATGATGTAACAAAGAAACTCTTTACTGTGTTTGCCTCCATTAAAAGAGCACCCAGACAGGAGCCTTGGTGTTCAATACGATAAGTCAGATAAGCAGTAATGGGCACATGTAAAGTGATACACAGAAGAAATTAATTTTATTGCAAAATCCAGCTGGAGACTGAAGAGCTCCAGAAAGTTATCCAAGGTTTTCAACTTCTTCCCTTCAGCAGGTAAAATATAGGGAAAGTCTGCATGGTACTAAGCAGCTTTGTGCAGTCATACAAGAATATTTAGGAATCAGCTAACTTGGGAAACTGGCTTTGGTACCAGAAACAGTAGAGCATTTCTCTAAGTTTGTCACTCCACATACAACCATTAGCTAGGCTGGTTGTTAATGATTTGAACTGTGTATGTGTTCTTTAAAAAGGGTACCAAATCCAGGTTCACAGAAAAGTTCAAAGTTCTACCTCCAGGCGTCTAACATGGCTCAGGTAGAGCTGCATAAAAACCCGAAAGATACGGTAGTATGGTCACTTGCACTGCTTATGTAATGCAGCTCTGTACATAAAATGTTGCAAAGGTGGTTATTGTGGTAGCACTTCCATTTTCATATCTGTCCATGTTTTGCGGTTTTATACTAAGTGGGTGGTTTTAATGTAATTCCTTTCATTTTTTGCCAGCCATATAACCAGTCTTGATAAATGTGTTGGGTTTTCTCATTTTATTTTCAGTGTAGACTTTTTTTATAAGATATTAGTGTATTGATTTTTTCAGCAAGATTTAAGATAGTATTTAATTTTATTTTTAAGAGCATTAATAATATCTTAAATATGGATAGTGAAGTACCTTTATTATGAAGATTTACAGTTGGCATTGTGACAATAAGTTGTACTTTACAGTTAACCATGCTTAGGCTGTCCTATTTCAATAATTAATTTTCAGCAGATTGCATTTTAGCTATTCTTATAATCGTTGATATCAGACATTGCCTTTTCCTTAGGAAATTTAAATTTTTGAAATGCAGTATGTCTTCTAGAACTTAAGTGTTTCTTTTTTTAATGTTTACTCTATACTTAGCTCATGCATTTGAGAGTAATTATTTATTTTCTTTAAATTGAAAATTATTTAAGTTTCTTTCTAAAATTATATAAGTTATTCTTTATATTTTAATAGTCAGGCATGACAAAAACAGTAATTATAATTTTTAACTTAAATTATTTATTCATGAGCACCAGATATGGTCTTGAAAATGTTTTTTTCACTCTGATGAAAGTTTGTGTTTTCTTGTGCTCTTGCAGTCATCCTGCTCATCCCAAGAGAAGCTACACCAGTTACCATACCAACCAACACCTGATGAACTACATTTTTTGTCTAAACATTTCTGTACCACTGAGAGCATTGCCAGTGATAACAGGTGCAGGACCACTGCAATGCGCCCACGGTCCCGAAGTCTCAGGTGAGTTTATCTGAAAGCAGGGGTTGGATCTAAATTCACATATTGTGGGGACCGTCATGGTGTTTTACACTGGGAATGTGTACTGATTTTGAAATGGCTGAAATGTATATGTAACTGAGGCTGAATAAAAATTAGTCCTTTAAATACTTGCTCTGGTTTTGGTCATGACTTACTTCAGTGGTAAATATTGTTAAGATAAGTCTTAATGTGAAGGCAGCTAAACTGCAGAGACTGTCTTGACGTAGTCATTAATGACCTAATTGCAATATTCCCTTTCTGAATCTATGTACCTGCTCTGTCCTCAGTAGTAGCCTGTGAACGTCTGGAACAGGCTGACTGTATCAGTTCAGGGACTCTCTGTTGTGATACCTTGTGGCAAAGTTTAGTTTTCAGTTTTGACCTTTAAGAATACCAGAAGCCAGATTTAGATTCACAGAATTATTTAAGTTGGAAGGGACTTTAAAGATCATCTCTTTTCAACCCCCCTGCTGTGGGCAGGGACATTTCCACTAGACCAGACCTTCTAGACAGATTAAATGGGCCAGAATCACCAACACAGGAAATCTATGTTGAGATTTTTTTTAAGAGCTTTGTAGTGGACAGTGAGGCTCATGATAGCAAAAAGTATTTTGTAGGTTTGTGAGGTCTGTGGGTACTTTTTATGAATTCTTTTCCTCAAAGTCTTGTGTTTTATTTACAGGCACAGTGCTCCAGCATTGTTCAGTGTGTGCGTATATATGACATTATTTGTAGGAAGTTACTGCCTTTATCTGCTGGTCAGATTGAAAACAGATTTAAAAAAAAAAACAAACTTTTTTTTTCAAAGATATCTTTTTTCAAATTATCCATTTAGAAAAACAAACAAAACTCAAGCTCATTTTGTACTTTTTCACTTGCAGCTACCAGAGTTCTTGGTCAGATCTTGCTATTTGATTGTATCTGATCTTCAAAGTTACAGGTATAAGAAGAGTTAAATAGATCTCTGTTGCCTTTCTGAGAAAAAGATAATGTTCACAAGGCTTCATCTACCTTGAAATATGTGTACAAACGAGGAGAATAACATGGTTAGCACTTAGATGTCAAGTACATTAAATAATCATGAGAACTTGAATAGAAATAACAGAAAGGAACCAAGTGTACCATTGATTTCAGATTGTACCTTTCCAGTGAGGTCTGTTCTGACTTCTTGTTGCAAATAAATCATACAAAAATATAAGAACTGACTGTATGTAGTTCATGCCGGGACAAATGTAAAGGGATAATTTGCTTTGCTTGCAGCCCTGGACGTTCTCCTGCTTGCTGTGACAATGAAATAATTATGATGAACCATGTCTACAAAGAAAGGTTCCCAAAGGTAATGAAAGATACCCAGTATCTAAATTGATAGGCAGCATAGATTCTAAGTAAGTGGTGCTTTTGTTGTGGGAAGTAATGAGCCCGCCCTGTAATGGCTTCCATAAAGCATCACTGAGCTCTTACTGCAACGATAAAATCACAACGAAGAAAACTCTGACTGAAAACTGGACATTCTTTTGGCAGTGCTGCCAAACTGGTTTTGAAATGAATCATGCTGGTAATATACTCTGCTGATTGGAATCTGATGATACGTTGGATTTCAATGGGTGGTGTGTACTTGGGGCAAATGCATACTGCATGAGTAAAGCAAATCCAGTTTCCAGTGCTAAGTCTTGAAAAGCATCTGCTGTGATATACCAACAGATTCCTTCAGTTAGTGCCATTTCTTCATTTTCCCAAACATGTGCTATATACTTTGCATGCATATGTATTATATGCACTGATCTAATGCACTTAATGAGATCAGTACACAGATGTGGGGGTTTGACTCTGAGATAGGGGGACATTTTGCTTGCCTGTCCAGAGATCTTGATACACAGATGGGTTCCTAGGTGCAGGTGTGTGTACACAGCTTGTAGCAATATGCTCTTGGTTGCTCCTAGAATTTTGGTTACCCCTTGAAAATAAAACAAGGTGCTATTCATAAAATGTGAATTAAAAAGGGAGAAATTTCTTTGCATTTCTTCATATAAATATGAAAAAAGATCTGTCAAGATTTGCAGAGTAATCGAGCAACAATGTGAAGTGTGAAGAACTCACTCATCTTAGTGTTTGAGATATGAACTAAGATGTGTGGGATTACTGTTTAATAGTAATAATATCTTCAAGGGTTTTCTTAAAGCATCTGCAGTTCTGTGAGAACCAGACAGCTGGTTCTGTAAAACAAACACATCTGGGAACCTGCAGACACGTTTGGCAGGACCTGTGAGCCTGTGGTGCTTTTAATTACTGAAATGAGCCTCATTCATGCTTTGCTCAGTGAAATATTTTTATGGAATAACCTTTATGAAAGTAATAACTATATTCTGCTGTGTAGTGTCTGCAGTTTTAGGAGAACAAAGTAGACTACCCCTGTGAGTTCTCTATTTTCTTTTTATATATTTCCACTTTGGCTTTGACTTAAAAACTTTTTAGTTCTGTTAGTGATTATCACAAGATTAGTGCACAGTTAATCACCAGTGGCAGACAAACTGGGGGAGCTGCATCATAGAACAATAAGGCTGTTGCTTTTCTGTACTGGTAGTGTGGGGGCATTTATCTGTCACTTTGCCTTTGTGTACTTGCCTTTTGACTTTAGTCTTTTCGTGCATTCCAGCTAAGTAAATGCTTAGGCAATACAGAAATGTTCTAGAGTCAGAAATTACTTCAAGGCTGTTAGTTTCATTTAGAGCTGATGTAATGTGTTGAACAACTACTTTTCTATAGGCCACAGCTCAGATGGAAGAGCGGCTTCAGGACATTATAACAAATCATTCTCCAGAGAACATCCTTCCTCTGGCAGATGGAGTGCTCAGTTTTACCCACCATCAGATCACAGAACTGGCTCGAGATTGTTTGGATAAATCTCACCAGGGCCTCATCACATCACGATACTTCCTTGAATTACAGCAGAAATTAGACAAATTGCTACAGGAGGTATGAGCCATGACACTACTCTGTGTTTGCCTGAAAAATGGTTTAAATCTGTTTCCCTGAGAGTTTTCTTGAATGTTGTCTTGGATTATGACTGCTTACTAAAGTTATTGTCAAAGAGGTATTCATGAGATGCTTTAGTCTACATAATGACTCCTACAAAAACTATAAGGCACCCTAGCATATTGGTCTGGAATAGATGGGTTGTAAAGATTCTGGAAACAACAGCATTATGTCCAGCAGTGCAAGTTGTAGATCGCTTACAGAAGTGTGTGCACAAGCCCCAGGCAAGGCTGGCTATTACATTTATTTAAATAAATGAGGTAACATACACACCTGCCTTTTTTCAACCCTACTGTGTTGAGAAAGGAGGCAGCAACTCTTAGCTTTCCATTAATGAGAGATTATTTATTATTTAATTATTTGTAACATTCCTCTCATAGCTGAAATGTTGATTAACAGAAATAATTTTGTAAATGTGTTGAAGCTTTCATAGAATAATCAGCTAAATTAATTAAGAGCTTGAAACCTGAGAAACGTTGTTACCTAAGTCGCTGTAGTTTGTTAGTGTATCATTTTCAAAAGAATGAGTGCAACATGTAATGTACCTTAAAATGGCTATACATTGAGTTTAGAATATGTGTTCGTTAACACCTCTCCGAAAACCTGCTAAAAAAACATTCCAGCACATTATTCTTCTGTGTATAAAGCAATGCATTGTTTTAAAATCACAAAGCCACTCATTTTTCATATTCTATGATGCTAATTCTTTATTATGAAAAAGATTCCTGTTCTGAAAAGACATAATACCTTAAAAAATTCAGACTTAACTTTTGAATCCACTGTTTGCTTCTTGTAAATAGCATGATATGACAGTATGAAGACATTTTCTTTGTACAACTTTGTTATGGGCACTTAGTTGTGCTGTGGTTTCACGTGATTCATTTGTTGTCAATTCCCAGCTGCAATCTTCAGTAGAAAGCTGCATTTCCTGCTGCTACTTGACACTGTGCAGTTACTTTACTTTGGTGAAGACTCCCTTGAGGTTGAAGCAGCTTGGTTCAGCCAAAATTTTTAGAATTTTAAGGTCAAGTGGACCTGAATGCTTTCCTGCTTCATCCCCCTTCAGTGTAATATGCAGTGAATCTTTTGTTTGTTTAGGCACTTGAGTTTTCATAAAACTCCACAAAGATGCTTTGAATTTTGTTGGTGGCTAAAATTGGCAGGTGTTTGTTTACAAAATAGTTTTATTTGGGCTAAGTTGATAGTGTTCAGAATTATGCTTCTCTCCAGCATAATATAATTAAGGTTCTTCTGAAATGTCATGCAGACTGCTAGATATTATTTGTGCTGTTTTCTTTTTTTTCCTTTTTTTAAACTCCACAAATTCTTCTCATATATTTGGTGATTTATAAAGTTGTGGTACTTAAGAGCATTAAGAGCAATATGCATAGCTTCCTATTTTCATGGAGTTTTTTTTTTTTTTTCCAAAAATGTAATGTCTTATAGGAAAAGTACTTATTGGTCCGTAGCAATAATTTCTAAAGTGTTAGTTTCCTTATTTTCTTTGTAGTTTTGAATAAGCAAGAGTTAAGTCTGTGAGTTCTACTGTTTGGAGCAAGGAAATGCTTTGATACTTAAGACAAGGGCTGTTAGTACATTCTAATCGGAAGGAGTATTATACAGTTTCTTTGCATTCCCTAGCATCTTTAAATAATGTAATTTGTTATTAGAGGGGAACATTTAAAAGAAACTTGAAATGCAGCTCAGAGCATTGTGCAGATATTGTCAAACCTTCCGGCAGTATTTTTTCTGTATATATTCTTCTATAGCACTTCCCCCTCTCTTTTGTAATCTTTGTAGAACTCAATTTTGCGTTGTCATCCTTTCTATATGTACCTTTAGATGAAGCCTCTCTGCAAGTACAGGTTTTTATATATATATCTACATATAAATCATCATTTTCCTATGATTGACCAAAAGATAGTACGAATTTGGGATGGATGTTGCTTATATCTCTTTCTATTAGTTATGTTAGTTTTCACTTCTGTCTAATATTGTGAACAATTGAGGCACAACCTGCATGTATAGATCTCTGTTGATCTGTATTAATACACTGTATCTGCCTGCAAAACTGGTGATTATAATACTGTTGTAAGCTTAAGAAACAAGAAAAAAAAAGGTGTTTGCTTGCTGAAGGCACTTTTGTTGTTACAGTGTTAAGCGTTTTAAAGCTGGAATGATTTGAACAGAAGTATATTGTTGCTCAGATCTTTGTTATCTCTGCGGGCATCTTGAAATTGATGTGCCCTTTGTATCAAGTACATGCTTCAAACCCTGCGGGTGTCCTAAATATCGCACATGCTTTCCTCAGTAGTGCATTGAATGTGATTTGGTTAAATATAATTTTATTTTTATCTTTTAGGCACAAGAGCGGTCAGAGAGTGGAGAAATGGCATTTATTAAACAACTTGTTAGAAAAATCCTGATAGTTATTGCTCGTCCTGCTCGCTTACTGGAATGCCTGGTAAGGTCATGCTTATTATGAGTAGTGTTTTTCACTTAGTAGTGTCGGTAGTTCTCTGATTTGGTGTTCAAGGCTCTTTACAACTGATTTTTGGAACATATCAAACAGTGTAGGGCTTCATTGTTAATGGGATCCTTTCCACTTCTGTTATTGGATATAGAATACTGGCAGGATCCTCCTGCAGTTTTGTTTACAGAATTGCACGTATGGAATCCTTTTCCTCAACTGAGGAAGCTGTTGTTTAAAACCAGTTGGCTTCTTTTGTTGTTTTGTTAGACTTCTCCATTTCTTGGGAAGACTGTTCCAGAACTGTACTTGCTTGGTGGTTTTCTTATTTCTTAACAGTTTCATAATTTAGTTGCACTCAACAGCTGCCAGAACTACAAACAGCTTGAGGTCAGCTCTGCAGTACCTGATCTGGTGATAAGAGCAGAAGGGGGACTGGGCTGTCTGGATACACAGGTAGTTGGTGTTACACTGGGGACCAGAAGGAGCAGAAGAATTGATTTATATATGCATGAGCATAGCGGCAATGTTTCCAGACTGTGTTAGTTTGTGTGAGCCGTGTGGGCATGTTTCTGCTTTTTTTGCCCATGCTGTGGTTGCTGGGATGGCTCAGGTGCGGAAAATTGCTCCTACACACAGAGCCAGTGTGCTTCAGTTGTTCAGTTGAGCTAATAAACACTAGCAGAACACAGTGTACACAGGAGGATGGTGTAGACACCCAAATACCATGCCAGTGCCAGCCTGAGTCCAAAAGGCCTGGCAGGCAGCCTGAGTTGACTTTGAGCCCCTCTGCTTGCCAATACTAAGATGCTGCATACAGCTATTTGAAGCTGGCAGGGCTTATGTGGAAGTCAGCCTGCTGCTAGACTCAAGTTATGCCTGAAATTGTCATAACTGCATTTGCGTTGCACTGAATCTGAGCTAGTAAGTTTTTCCAACCTGATTTTGGCTCTATGCCGTGTCCCTTCATCTGTGGCAGTTAATCCACACCCTGGCTCTTCAGCCATGGGCATTTTGAGAGCTGCCTCTATTTTGTTTTGGAAACACTGAGTCTCAGTGTTCCCAGTTGCTTTTTGTTCATGATTTGCAGTTCAGAAGGAATCTAAAAATAAGATATGTGCTCTGAATCAGCATGAAAGAGATGTTTAAAAAAAATCAAAACAAAAAGGAAGGCTTAAAAGAGAAGAACACCTTAGCATGTCCCACTTTTGCCGTTGAATCTATACTTGTTTTACTGCTTCTCCCTGAGAAGTTCATTCCATGTCTAGTGTGTTGTTCCCTGCTCTGTTTATAGGGTTTATATGTTTCTCCACATCATCCAGTTTCTCATATCCTTGTTTTTTCCGTCTCTGTTTGCATCCTTCTCTATTATCACACATCCAGAAATGCTCTTAAATGCATCTTGTAGGCAGTCAGACTTGTTAATACTACTTTACATCCTTCCATTGCAGGCTTGCTAGCTTTTCTCCCATTGACCCTTGCTCCCAGCATCATCATTCTCTGTCAGCTTTCTAATTGAGCTGCTGGAGTATGTCCAGTGAAGGGCAGCAACTCATTGAGGCTCTAGACAATGTATCTAGCAATGGCTGCGGGAGCTGCGTTTGTTCAGTCTCAAGAAGAGAAGGCTCATGGGGCACCTTACTGCTCTTACAGCTCCCTGGAAGGAAGGTGCCAGGTGGGAGCTGGCCTCTCCTGCAGTGCCTGCAGGACTACATGGAATAACCTTAAATTGAGACAAGGGAGATTCAGATTGCATAATTGAAAATCTTTTTCCCCTGTTAGGTGGTCAGGCATTGGAATAGTTTGTGTAGGGAGGTGGTGGAGTAACCTGGAGATGTTCAAAAGATGTTTGGATCTTGTACTGGGTGATGCTTCAGTGGTTCAGGGGTTACAGTGGTGAAGCTAGATGGATGGTTGGACTGAATGATCTTAAAGGTCTCTTTGAGCCATGATAATTCTGTGGTTCCAGTTCAAATTCTCTCCTGGTGGTCTATTTGCCTGTTAGTTTATTCTCCCTAAGTGCTAAGTTTTAATGGGATCTAGTCCAAATCTCTGTTCACTTAGGTTCCTGCTTTCTCTTACTGGGGTTTTATCCTAGGCTACTTGCTCTGCCTTTATCCTTCAAGTAGAATGATGTGCACCCCTTCTTTTGCT
Organism: Toxostoma redivivum; assembly: GCA_013397375.1. NCBI lineage: Eukaryota > Metazoa > Chordata > Aves > Passeriformes > Mimidae > Toxostoma > Toxostoma redivivum. The sequence goes on along the minus strand of VXBI01008181.1, from coordinate 119,928 downwards.
GGGCATGCTGAAGTGAGTGGAAGAATAGTGGTGCAAGGTCCAGATGTGACTGAGTTTCAGAGCAGCAGTGGCAGGGAAAGTCAGCCCAGCTTGCTTCAAGTGTTCTCACTTAAGACAGGATCTTCAGAAGGTTTAAACTGGATTGTAACAACCCTACATCATATGTTTCTACAGAGAGGGGTATCTTGAACAAACTTAGGCATATGATCATACAACAGTGCATTTTTCATGCAAGAAGATGTTAAGCCTACATCATAAACATAATTGTAAATTTACAGAAACAGTATCTTTTTCTGTAGCATTTCTCTGGAAACTTTCGACTATTACTGTCTGATATTTTAGAATATATGTCTGAAATAGATACTAGGTGTGGAAAACTTCAGCCTCTGTAACAAAGTTCATAAAATTGTAGGAAATTAATCCAGCTTTGTGGTCATCAGACATTTCAGATACCATGCAGTAAAGTTGTCAGTTTTCTGATTGTGGTCTTGTCTCAGGTGTTCATAACATGTGAAATCTTATTTCAGTTTACTTGATCATCATAGAATTAAAGGTTTTATGGTTTCATATGTGGTAAGAGCTACTGCCCATTATTTAAATATTTTTCTCCATTTGTACATGGAAAATTAAATGCAGAGTTGGAAGTGAAGATCAGAAAACAAATTCACTGCTTCTCATTATTTGTACGTGTGTATATATATGTGTGTGTTTAGATAGTTGTACACACACACACATTCATATGATTGAAATTACCTGGTTTGAAATTGTTTTGTTAGTAAGTGGAGAAGAAGCTGTATATCTGCCACTGTAGCAGGAGATGATAATGTTTTCATGACAAAAGAAACAGAAATCTCGGCACACAGCATTGTGCTGTAGGCTGTTTTAGTGCCAAGGAGCAGCATGTAAGAGATACAGCTGGGGATGGCATGCAAGATGAGAAGAGTAAGACTGAAATAGCATGTACTGTCTAGTTACTGGTTCAGATTTCTGGCAGGTTTGCAGCGTCCTGCAACTTTGGGCTATAGTAAGGCAGCTTGAACAGTTCATGGGTTTGTGGTTAAGACCTTTGCAATAGATTGTACATGATGAAAGTTGTTTCATGACACATCTAAAACTAAGATTGTTTCTATAAGACTGAAAATTCCAAAGATATTTTATTTCAGACATGCTGGAGCTCCACCTGTTAGCTGCAGCAGTTTTGATGCTTCCAAAACAAAGCATGGTACCAAATTCTCAAGCTGCCTTCTGGGTCAGGATGTTGGTTTTCCAAGTCCTGAGTAGCCTGGGGATCTAGGACAGGACCCTTATGACTCAACATGTAGTCTAAAATACTGTGGAGTTAGGTTTGGCTGCAAAATAGTCAGGAAATTAGCTATCTCAGCAGTCTGCCGGGCTTCTACTGGTATTTGTGACAGAGCTGACCTACTCGAGGAAAAAGTCTATTTTGTTACATTAATGACTGGTGGCTATCACTCTGTTAGTTGTACCTATAGGCACAAACACCCTGAATTATGCAATAATAATGAACAGATGTTTTGGTATGAATTCATGCCAGTAGAGAGAGAAATTAAATTGTATTAAAAAATGCCACCCACATTGTTTTAACAATCCGCCTCACTCCTTTCAATGTATTTCTCTTTTTATAGTCTATAAAGGTAGTAAAATAAATGTATTTCTAAAGGTCATGGGAATATGTAGAGTTTTGAGTTTCTATTATTTTTGATCCTTATTGAGCCTTGCCTTTTTGTTATGTTATAAATGATATCTGTAATATAGTTAATTCCCACAGGAGAATGTTTCATTTCTGGGTTTGAAACAATTGGATCAATGAAGCTCAGATTTTTAAAACTAAGTTTCAATTTTATCTTTATTCTAAAGCTAGTGATTTATTTAATTATATTTTCCATAAAACACATTGCATATATATTGATTAGAAATACTTGAATTAATACTTCACAAGTAAAAAGTGTAGTGCAATATATTACATAGTAGTAGTAGATTTTTATAAGCAAGCACATGCGGGGAAGTATTCTTCTCTATTTGAAATCTTATTTTTGCTGGTTTTAGGTCATTTCACTCAGTATTACATGAAGTTTTGAGGGCAAAGAACATACTGTTCATATAAAATTGTGCTCTGAAATAATGACATATGCAATTCCATTGCTTACATCGTGTTACGCTGTATAAGAATCAGAACAGATTAATAGACTACTAGTAATAGAATAAAGGGGTATTGTTTTTAGTAGGAAAATGCCATATATGTGCAGTTAGAAGAAGCAAAGGAAGTTATGTTCATTTTATGTTAGACCCTAAGGAGCTGGTTTCAACAGAGAAAATGATGATGATTATTTTTTCTCTAGGAATTTGATCCTGAAGAGTTTTACTATCTTCTGGAAGCAGCTGAAGGCCATGCTAAAGAGGGGCAAGGCATTAAAACAGACATTCCTCGGTATATTATTAGCCAGCTGGGCTTAAATAAAGATCCTCTGGAAGGTAAGTGAATCTCCTTCTATAGCTATAGGTTTCTAGGTTCTTCCTTCTCAATGTATGCTATCATTCTGAAAATCTATGTGTATCTGGAAAGGGTCATGGTAAAGATGATAGCAGAACAAGCGTTTGCTGACCTTCACTGTACTCTCACAAGCTCAAACACATTTAAAAGGCCATTTCTTCTGAATGGGATTTTTTTTTTTTGCTAGTGTCATTCACAAATACACTGTGTCAATGATACCAGCCTGACAACGCAAATTCTTCATTGCAACTCTGGCTGAAATTTACTGAGATAATTTGATGGTGACTGTTATCTAAGCACAATGTTAAAGGACTCTTGGTTGAACTGCTGTTTGCCTTTCCCTGCTCCCAGGTTTCTTCATCTTGGGGTCTCTGAGTAGACTATCCATTAATTTTCTTTGTAATTTGAGTCCATGTTGGGGGCTTTTCTAGCGAGAGCTTAGGTTCCAGTGGAGGTATTGTCACTGCAGAATTTTTCTTTACTGTGAGAGTGGTGAGGCACTGGAACGTGTTGCCCAAAGAAGTGATGGGTGTCCCATCCTTGTTCAAGTGTTTAAGAGTGGGAGGAATGAGGTTCTGAGCAACCTGGTCTAGTCGAAGGTGACACAGTATTGCACCTTGCTGATAAAGGGAAGCCAGTTGATACGATCTTTTTGGATTTCAGTAAAGTTTTGGTACTGTCTCTCACAGTGTCCTACTGGACAAAAGGTCCAGCACACAGCTGGATAAACAGATTGTGTGATGGGGAAGGCAGCTGGCTCATGGGTCAGACACAAGGGGTGACAGTGAATGGGGTGGCATCAGCATGGGGAGCTGTCACTAGGGGGGTTCACGGGGCTCCACCTTAGGCTCTGGGCTCTTCAGCATCTTCATAAATGATTGGGTGCAGGACTGTGGAGGGATATCAAGTCAGTTTTCAGATGGTACAAAAGTGAGAGAAGCTATTGACTCCCTCCAGGCTGGGAGGCCCTGCAGAGAGACCTTGACAAATTAGAGGGCTGGGCAATCATCAACCATATAAAATTCAATAGGGGAAAGTGCTGTATTCTGCACCTGGGATGGGACAGCCGTGGATGCACAGACAAACTGGGGAATGAGAGGCTGGAGAGCAGTGCCATGAAAAGAGCCTGGGATTCTGGTCCATGGCAAGTTGCTCATGAGGCAGCAGTGCCCTGGCAGCCAGGAGGGCCAAGGGTGTCCTGGGGGCATCATTGCCAGCTGGGCAAGGGAGGGGATTGTCCTGCTCTGCTCTGCAGTGGACTCACCTCCACTGCTGGGGAAAGTTTCCAGCAATGCAACATAAAAAGAACTTTAAACTGTTGGAAAGCCTTCCAGCAGTGGAGGGCCTTCAGAGGAAGCCGTATGAGGAGAGGCTCCACTTGGTTTGTTCAGCCTGGAGAAGAGGAGGCTGAGGGGAGACCTCATTGCAGCCTTCAACTTCCTCATGAGGGAAAGCAGAGGGCAGACACTGATCTCTTCTCTGGTGAGCAGTGACAGGATCTGAAGGAATGGCCTGAAGGTGTGCCAGGAGAGGTTTAGGTTGGATATTAGGAAAAGATTCTTCCTTAAGATGGTGTTTGGGCACTGGAACAGGCTCCCCAGGGAAGTAGTCACAGCACCAGCCTGACAGAGGTCAAGAAGCATTGAACAATGCTCTCAGGCTCTCATGGTATGACTCTTGGGGATGTTCCTGTGCAGGACCAGGAGCTAGACTTCATCATCCTTTTGGGTCCCTTCCAACTCAGTGGATACTGTGATTCTGTGTCCCAGCCCACAGCAGAAGGTTTTGAACAAAGTGATGTTCAAGGTCCTTTCTAACCCAAGGCATTCTGTGATTCTTTTAAGGACAGCATTGAAAAAACTAAAATTAATTACTTGTCCTAGCTATACCATCTTCTTTGCCACCCTGAGACCGGGTTCTGTCACTGGTGACAAATAGAAATCCATTCATTGTGTTCAGTGCTAGTTCTGCAATTTGGAAGAAATTAACAGAAATGCCATCATGGGAAAATGAGCCTAGCTTGGTGCCCATTAGCTTGTCTACCATGTTGTCAACCAGAACTAAGAGAGGGCTTGATAATACAAAATAATAGCAAAAAACTATGATAAATATTTTTTTTTGCTAGCTTTCATGATGTAAGATCACATGTTAAATCAGAGAAGTAGTATATTGTGTGTTAAAACCCAATTGCTGAATTAAAGCAGTTTGTGAAGTTCAGTACTGCCTGTTGTCAGGAATTTGGTTAGTTCTAATTCACTTAGATTGAGTATTGTTACAGATGGCATTAATGTTATATTAACAGATCTAAAGAAAGTCAAGTATTAGTCCACTTCTTTCTTCACAGAACTTCCTCATCCAAATTTAGTATTATTTTTGCCTGCGACACAGATTATCAGCTTTGATGCTTTTTGTTTATATCTGGAGTGCAGCAAAGGAAGTCGGACAAATTGGGAAAATATACATAGATACTTTTTTTTCCTTTGGTATTGGGAAAGAACAAGAAGTATTGAAATTCTCTGCAAGATAAAGCATTGTCACCTGGATTTGGTGAGCTGTCCTAAACTGGCACTTCATCAATTCCTCACAAATCAAATATGCAAGATCTAATTTGGAGGGTGGGTTGAGAGTTTTATGTCATTGACTCTTGTTCTGCCAGTTGAACCTTATCTTTCTCATTGACTCTTCTTGACCACTTGGATGAAAGTGTTCCTCAGCAGTAGTCAAGAATCTGTCACTATCCAAGTTTATTAACAACTTTGAATTATTTTTGACAGTTCATTGTGAGAGGGGTCTAGAAACAAATACATATATATATAATAAGGAATACTGCTTTCTTTGTCTAAATATTTGTTCTGTGGGAGCATACTTCACCTAGGATACATCTAACTATATTTCATGAACTGAATTTTAATGTATATACCAAACTTTGAAGCATTCAAATGATAATTGAAATGTTAGGTTTTGGATTTTCTTTCTGAAGGAATAAAATGGTCTGTGTGGTTTGTCAGTAAATACTGAGGGTTGTATGATATATGGATTACTGATTTTGGATCAATTGGAGATTGAGCAATTGAATTATTTAATGTTTTGTTTTAAAGATTAATATATAGAAGTATTTAAGTATTTGTAATAGGTAATTTAGGCCATCTGATTTATTTTAATGCTTTCCTCCCACACTTCAAAAAAAGCAATACTTACAAACAGTATAAATCAATGCAATGTCTTCTTAAGTGATCTAGTTTTGATTAAATTGGTGTCTCTATCTATAGGGATGCAACTTAAGCAAAAATAAAAGAAGGGCACTATGGGCTTATGGTCTGGAATTGCTGGTTTGTAAAGAGAATTATTGAGACCACTGTATTCATTACTGTAAAAATATGGGAAGATCATCCTCAAGAACTTTAAAGACCTTTTATGTAAAAATAGAAAATTTTTAAAAAGGAGAGCCAAGGTTTTCAAACCCAAAAACACACACCTCAGTAGCACTACTTATGCTGTAACACAGAATTGTATTTTCAACCAAGATGTTAATTTATATCTACAGTATTCATAAATGTTCATGCAAAGGATTTTATTTCATCTGCAGGGAAAAGCAACCTACTTTAGACCTTTCTCTGTTTGTCTCCTTTGTTTGCAGTTGTAACTGTAATTTCCTTTCTTTGGGTGAAATGATGCTTGTATTATTTGGAGATAATGCTAGATAAATTTATACAATACTGAAAGCAATACCATAACAGATTCATCACTTAGCAGAGACTGGTGGCTGCATTTCTGAAGAGTTCCCTGGGGAGAAATGTTTCCCCACGTTTTTAAAATTACCATATTTACCTTTTTGAATCATAAGTCTTCAGAAATGGTTGAAATCAATGAAAGAAAAAGGACAGATGTTTAATGGTATTTAGATGAGTTTGAAAAATCTCTTCAGGCATTGCAAAATCGTTCCATAGCTCCCTGTTTTGAAAGCTGACTTTTGGTTCCATCCCATTAGTAACTACTGCGTCCAAATAATATGGATTTCTTAGATAATGGTTATTTTGCAAAAATTTTGTTTCAAAAAGGATTATTTTAATTTGCTATTTATTAAAGTAATTTCAGTTGAGAAGCCTGTCAAAGTATATTATTCCAGCTAGCTTGTGTCTTGCCCATACAATAAAAGTTTCATCAACACTTCTATTCTAAAACCCCCATGATCACAAAACTGTGACTTCTAACTGGACAATCCACTTCAGGTTCAACCTATATAATTTGTTTTTCTTTAAGATTTTGTCAGTTCTAGTATTTTTCTGGTATTTTTCACTTTTATTGACTCAATTTTTGGAATGCTTTTTAGCTTCTCTAACACTTGAAAGATCTGTTCAGCTTTTGAAGTGACATTCTCATTTCTTCTGTTTCTTACCACACATTTTGGTTTGTACAGTGGTTACAAATGAGAATTACTCCTTAAATCTCTAGCTGTTCCAACAGAAAATTATCTATGTGGTTAATTTGCTTTTTAAAATTGCAATAAGTGTTGTGGAGCATTTCACTTGTAATAATCACTTGTTTTTATATAGAAAAATCCAGTTTAGATATTCTGTGTAAATACTCAGTTATATTTAGTAGTCATAAATTCAGTTAACAGTCCTGAGGAAAAAAGTAATCTTGGAAAATTTTGGAGGTCTTATTTCTGATTCCCAGCATGTAATTGTGATAAAATTTGCATCTTTGGCTATGTAGGATATGTAATTAAATATGTATATAGTTGCTGAGGTCTTTTGCTGAGGACTGGATGGTCTATTGAACTTTTTTTACCCAGATGAATCCTTGGTTACTACCCACCCTGAAGAACAAGCTGGGCTTAGGAGCTCTGCAGCATAGGTTGACCCTGGCAGGGGCAATCTGGTCAAGTTTTAGGCTTCTAAAATCATACTTTCCCAGAGAAGTAATCTGTTTTAGTGACTCTGTAAATTATAAGGTTCTACAAAAATGGCTTTTAGCTTATTCTGTTAGGCTTATCAGCATTTCTTTGTAGAAGAAGTAAACTATTTAGAGTCCATCTTACGTCTAAATTAGAAGCTTTTGCTCTAACTGTGAAGAAGCCCAAGAAGATTGGGGCCTACTGTTAACCCCTCAGGGGCTGAGATCCTCAGGAGTTTTAGAAGATTAGTGCTGTCTTTCCCTTAGTGCTCAGTTTGCGTACAGCTCTTGGAAGTCCCAGGTCTCAGCAGTGAAAGCAGTATTGCTCTTCATTGCTTCATGGCTAATCTTCATTTCTTCAGTGGAAGATTGTTACATAGGCACTGAAAAGCAGGTCCTCATTATCTGGGTAGATTTTTTTGATATAAGCTTGGAGATGCCCTGAAAGTTATTTGTCAAGTGCTACAGGTAGGACACCATTTTCTGTTAAGTATTCCAGAAAGGTGTCACCTCTCATGTTTTCTGTGCTTCATTTAGTTTTGTATTTTCCATAGCTTAAAATAAAGTTTTTGATTTTTCTTTACAGAAATAGCTCAGCTAGCTAATTGTGACAGCGGGACAGCAGAAACTCTAGAAGCGGATGAATCAATAAATGTAAGCTTTCCTGTTCTGTTGTTGCTTTTGCTGAATGTGAACAAGGAAAATCTGGTGTGTTCCCCTAACCCTGCCTGTTCTGTTTTCTCCTGGTATGTGTGAACAAGTTTAATAAACATTGTTAATACTGACTCATAACTCTGTGATGGTCTTCAGGCAGAAGGCTTTCAAAAGGTACAACCAAGCTTTCTACCTATTTTCCTAGATATGTCAGTATGTTCATCTTCCACAGAGTTAGTGTTTACCATGTGGCAATAACTTTACCACAGAATCCACTACTGCTTTCTTTTTTTCTATTCAGTCAATGTATTTATTTTTGTTTGAGAAGTATTGATAAACTGTTTAATAAAACAAAATATTTTAAAGAGATTTTAAAACAGTCCATTCACAGAAGCACAGCTAATGATAAAATTAAGAGATTCCTGAACAGATCTAGTAAAGACACAAGGGAGAAATGAGTATGTTATCAAATAGCCTAGATTCAGAAAGTTGATATACAGTTTGAAAGGTTGTACATCATCCTTCTGAATCTGTGTTTGAAAACACTCGCCAACAGCAGCGGGTATCTTACAGTAATATTTTGTTAGATGTTTGCTCAGGATGACAAAAGAAAAGCAAGTTGGACACGTTGATTCTGGGCTTAAATGTGATTATTTTAAATTCTTAGTTTTAAAAGTTGATTCTTGTATCTTGGATTTCAGTCAACAGAGTAGATGAAATTCTAACAATTTAGTCTTGATTTTCAATGCAAGTGGATAGCAAAATCAAGAGCAGTTTTAGGGGATGTCTAGGTAATTAGCAAGTATTTACAAATGTTAGCAGGCATGGATTATCTGTTAGACCTGTTCTGATACATAACAGAAAATAGATAATTCTCTGGTACATGTCATGTTAGGTTGGGATATTTTCTAACATTTGGCAAAATGCCACTTAGGAAGGATTCTGTAATTGATGGAAAAGGTGTTTATTATTCTGCTTTTTTCATTCATCTGCATCTAAAATACTGTATTAGACCTGAGCAGCATTTAGTGGAGGGATACTGACAAATTGGAGAAAAGGCAGAATAACTAGAAGGCTTAAGGGAAGGGCCAAAGTACTTAACTGAATATAAGGTGCAAAGTGGCTTAGCATTAGCTAAGCAATTGAAATTGTGAAGTTACTTGTGCTATGCAAATGCTGAAGAAATACATAAAGGGTAGTGTGGTGTAATAAAGGAATGTAAATAGGAAGATGATGAAGTCAGTAAAGAAAACTGTAAAGAGAATATTTGGAAACATCTCAAAAGGTTGCTGTGGAATAAACACACATAGGGAGTGACAGGAAGCATAACTATCAAGTACAGGACTGCTCACAATCATCATAAATAGCAATTAGGAAGAATCCTGTACTGGCAGACAAGTGGGCTGAACAATTTAGTAAAACCTCTCTGTCAGCTCCTGTGTAATTAATTATATTAACATTTTCATTAGTCTTGCACTGAATTTTCTTCAGCAAGCATTTATTTGAAAATGTTTCAACCAGGTCTACTTTCAGCTTCCAGCTGTTACTTAACTGCCTGGATAGGGATCATGGAATTTCTTGGAGATTCAAAAGACATCTGAAAAAAATTTTGTGAGTTTGGAAGTCTGCATTTGGAGTCTTGTGCCTTCATCTTTTCGCCCTGAACCCCAATTCTAATTCACACATCTTCAAGATTAATTAAAAATTCAAGCTAGAAAATAGGTTTTGCCATACTCGGGGAAGCTTGTTTTTGAAAAAGTTCTGGCTAAGGAGTAGATTAAAGTGACCTCTTTAGATGTAGAATTAATGTATTTTTATTTTTCGTCTTCTTCATTTTGTCTCTTTTCACGATCCTCCCTGTTATATCACACTCTATCGTAACATTAGTTTGAAGTATGCCAAAGTTTATTTGAGTGAACAAGGGCTCATCAATGCTTTGTTTCTACTAGGCTGTAATATGAAAGTTAGATTTACTAAAATGGGAAGGCACTGTCCAACGAGTGCCATGTGGAATTCACAGAAGTCCATGACTCCAGATAAGAATTGCTGGTAACTACTTTACCAGAAGCCTTTCGTGGCTGTAACCGGTGCATGGAGAGAAGTGGATGGTTCACTGCAGTGCAGCAGATACCTGTTTGATGAAAAAACAGCTTTGTTTCAGGAGCCTTTTAGTCCCTCTCTATGCTGGCTGTGTGGTTGGCTGTCTAGGGCTTTTACCTGGCTCATCAGTGTGACAGCCTGGTGATAAGTGGCTTTTTGTTTGAGATTTTTCCCCCCCGATTTTGAAAAAAATTATTGTATTAACTTTGTTCATTCTCATCTCTTACTTCAAAGAGCTCTAATACCTCGCTGAAGCTGCAGAGGAAACCTCGGGAAAGTGATTTTGAAACAATTAAACTGATTAGTAATGGAGCTTATGGGTGAGTAATCCCTGACTGTGACAGCTCTTTTGCATTTTGGTTTTGCTTAATTCCCCATTATTTCTTATTTCAGGGGTCTTTGTTTGAGGGAGTGGGTTCGCAACCTGCTTTTTTCATTTTCCATTCTTGTTTTCTTACTAGTATTTTAAGTTTACAAGGTTTTGGAAGGTTTTCTAGGCAGGAATGAATTACTTCGTGCTGAAGTAAATCAAAGTACTGAATATTACATCAGAAAGACTTTTTAAGAATTAGATATCATGCCAAAGATGAAATGTGAATAAATCAAAGGGCACATTTAATCTTACATTTATTATACTGCAAAAAGTCTGTGTTTATGCAGATATGAGAGAGAATTATATATCTTTTGTAGGGAGACAGATTGATAAAAATGGGTGCTGACTTGACCTAGAAGTATCATTGCAATAGAAACAAATTTCCTGAAGTAGGGCAAGCCATGTTTTGTTACTTTGTGGATACTATTCTAGTTCTCAAATTTTAACCAATTAGCTTTAAAGGAATTGCTATTTTTTGGTTTGTTTCTTGGTTTGTTTGCATATCACTTACTGCCTAGTGATAATCTGAAGATGTCCTAGAAGACCAAGAGAAAATTCTGGTAACTCGGGCCTCTAAATGAATGGAGTATTTTCTGGAAGTACTTTGCAGTGGTGGTGTCTGTCTTCAGTCCCCTCTTCTGATCCCGTACTATCTGTTAGATCCTTGTTTGGCTCCCCCTCCGAAATATATAAAGATAGGAACTGTTGTTCTGTGTAACCTGCGGGAACAAAAGGGATATAAACTGGCTCAAAAAAGAGAGGTTTGTATCTTGAGGTGAGGAGCCTGCTGCCGAATGAGCCAATGTCGCAGCCTGCCAGAGGAGGAGAGCGGTGTTGCTTTCCAGCACAAGCCCCATTAGACTGACTCTTACTTGAGGTGGGAAGTGGCAGTGAACTGCTAGGACTGAGCACTCTGTGAAGGGATCTTGGACATAGGATAACAGGCATTTGCAATCTACCCACTGAAATTCTGTGTGCCTGCTGAATGGCTTGAAGCTGTTGGGCTCTTTCTAATGACATTTAGTTAAAGGTAGCCATGAGTTCTAGAACAGGAGGCATTTAGTACTGCCTAGACTGTTGGCCATTGTGGCTTGTGTGGAGGCTGCTTGTGTCTAGACATTTTTTCATAACTCAGCAAAAATCCCAAGCAAAACAGTATAATCTGCAGTAAAATTATATAGATATTCAAATACAATTTCTCACTAGTCAAGCGCTGCTCAGTTAATTTTCTCAGAACTTCTTCACAGACGAACTTATTGCTTACCGTATATCTCACCTTCTCCCAGTTACCCCAGTACCTCAAAAGCCTGCCTCTCAGCAGTTAGCAGTAGATGCTACTCCCCTCCCTGGCTGCACCCCCTTCTCCTTCTCTTGGTAGATGTTAAATCCCCTCCATTCCTCCCTTCATCTCTTTTTGTTACGGAACAAGGATAAAAGGAACTGTGTGGGGTAGGCCCCTGTTGGAGAAAGGGGTGTTAGGAGTCACTGACCCTTTCTCAATTCCAAGCCATTTTCAGATGCTGAGGGATGGGGAGAGGAAGGAGCAGCTGAGTTGTGGCACACAGCAGTCAGCAGAGTGAGTCCTGGCACCTGAAGGCAGACGTTCAGTAGACCTCCTTGTGCCTCTTGCTCCATAGGTGTTACAGCCAGAAGGACTCTCAAAGAGCCAATAAGAAATACAGACTGGAAACAGGTGTCCACCTGAAACCAGAGACAAAAAGGGAAAGCAAAGCTGGAAAAGAACAGATGAAAAGCCATGGCCTTCTATGACACACACACACTTATGCTTTTTTCCTCATGTTTGTGGCAGGGAAAATCAAGACTTATTAATTATCTTTTGAATGCCAATAATTCACAAAATTTGCAATGTAATGCTGTAAAAATTGAATAAGACCTTAATAGATATATCTTGGAGTATATCCAGAGTCTTCACGAATCATTATTTTCATTAGCAATTGTATATACTTGCTGCCTGGTTATAATTAATATTAGTGGAAATTGGAAAGTTCATCACTTTAGTGGAGTGATATTACTTCCATCCTTAAAAAAGTAATAACAAAGTCGATTTTGTTGGTTTTTATTTTTCTTTGAAATGGTTACTTCTTAGAAGAAAAATCAAAAATGAGAAAACAAAGCCTGTAGTGGGTTGACTCTGGCTAGATTCCTGGCCCCTGCCAAAGCTACTTGGTCACTCTCTTCTGGAACTGGACAGGAGAGAGAATATACACTGAAGGGTTCATGGATTGAGGTAAAGACTAGGAGAGATCAGTCATTAAATACCAACACAGGCAAAACAGACTTGAATTTGGGATATTAATTGAATTTATTGCTAAAAAAAAGCAGAGCAGAATAATGAGAAGTACAGTGAGACTTTAAAAAAAACCCTTCCCCCCATCACTCCATCCTTGTCAGCTCTGCTTCCTCACCCCAGTGGTGCAGAGACACAAGGAATGGGGATTATGGTGAGTTCAGGACATGCTGTTCCTCCTGCTGCTCGGGAAGGAGAGTCCTTCCTCTACCTGTGTGCGATCCTTCTCACGGGAGACAATTTTCCATTAATTTCTTCAACGTGAATCCATCCCATGAACAACAGCCTTCCCCGGAGTGCTGCAACATGGGTCACTCTTCCATGGGGTGCAGTTCTTCAGGTGCAGCCTGCTACTGTGTGGGCCCCTGCCAGGATCACAAGCTGTCTGTACCAGGAAACCTACTCCATTGGGGGCTTTTGTAGTCATTCCACTACCAAAACCTTACTATGTATGTGTGAACTCTGCCTGTGCTTCCTTGATTCATTGTCTAAAATATGTCAGTGGGCATATTTTGTGCTCTGACTTATTTAAGCTGCAGTATGCTGTTGTAGTATTTTAGTTATTTTGAGGCTATAATGGAGGGTTTCAATCTGAACTAATTCAAGAAAACCCTATGACATTATTTTCCTTTGCTGTGGTGTTTTTGCCTTTATCAGTGAAATGGAAAGCTTTAATTACTTGACAGGGTAGTTGTTGGTCTTGGCATGTTGTAGCAGAGATTTGTCAGGTATATTAGATTTGATGAGTTTAAGTCTATACTATTGGTTTTGTGAAGGTTTGAGTAAATATCTTAGCAGTTCTCTGTTTTTAATTGATTGGGTAAACTCATCTGTAGTGCAATTAAATGCCTGTATAGTACATGAGGTGTAGAAGATGAGTAGATGAGGCTTTTGGGAATGACTAGGAATATACAAGAAATTAAACAAGCTGTGAATCAGTAAATGTATAGGATTCTGGCCAAGTCATTAATGGTTTCACAAGCTGTTTATATGACTTTCTTCAGCCAGACAAAACTCATATTTAGCAAATTTTAAATTTTTACTGCAATCACATTTTTTTCCATATTCCAGCTTGTGAGAGGTAGCAGGTAGTAGTGTTCCATCTCTTGAAGTTGCCATCAGCCCAAATTCTTGAAACAATACAACAAAATAAAAATTGCATTTGATTTCAGGGAAGCAAGTGATGTTAGTTCAATATCTCTTCAATGTATATCAGTTTAAAGCAAATACATGATACCACTTTTGCTCCTGCCTGGAATGCTTTTAGTTTTGCAGGGATGGTAGTGTCAGTATGTACAAGACATACTGCCTAGTGGTGTTGCTTGATCAATTTAAAAACTCGGAAACAGTGTGTCTGGACCAGCTGCTGCACGTAATTTGTGAGTACTTCTTCTGTCTCTTCTCCACTCTGTTGATAGTATTTGCTCATGTATAGTTGTATTTGGAAGAGGATCAAGAAAGTTACCAGCTGTAGAATAAAACCCCATCAGTCAGGTTAATTCATCATCAGCCTGGCAGCCACTCATTCAAAAGTGGAAGGGGACAGGTGGAAGTGTGACTTTGTAGGTTCACTGAAGGAGCACAAGACAGTTTACCCATCAGAATTTTGGACTGCAGTTTCATTACTTCGAATCTGTGTTTTCTAGCTGCCATAAAGATAGAAGACATTGGTACTGTTAGGAATGAAGAGGTTTTATTACTCAAAACTGATGACATATTAGAGCAACTAGGACTAATACCAGTTGTGAGAGAAGGATCAAAGCCACCATGTTGTCTTTGTTATATGGCCAGCTTCTCATCTCCTTTTAGGCAGACTACAACAACTCTGAAATACTGCAAGGAGAAGGTTGGATGCATTGTCTGAAAGCTGCCCCTGTTGTTTTAGGGGCATTTTCTCCTGCCCCTAAATAACTCGGATCTGGTCACAGGCATTGCTTTATTAGGAGGTGGTGCAATGCTGTTTTTAAATTCTGATCTTAAACTACGTATAAACTTTACCAAATACTGTAAACCACAGCTTCACAAGTAGCTTCACTGAAGCAACATGAGACATAATTCCAGGGCAGAACAGAATTTAGCAGTCTCTTCTCAGGAAATTGCTTGTAAAAATGAAACAAATTTCCTGGTCAGCAGGTAACAATTTTTAAGCAGTAGGTACAGTACCTAATTCAGGAACCCAGTTAAATATTTTAGCTTGTTTTTGTCATCTTACCGCTTTTGCAGTGTTTTATAGTTGTGCCTAACTAGAGTTATTATAGAGACAGATTTTCAGGCTTAGATTTATGTTGAAAGTAAAATAAGGTAATGCTTGGACACGGCCAAATGAATTTTTTTATTCTTTATAATTGTTCTTATTTCTCTTGAAGACTAAGCTTTTTTGCCTAGCTTTTGTTGGGCTACAGCATCAGTAAAATACAGAGCACTTCTATAATTGTTGAAATTTGCACAGTGAAATCAGAGGATGCTTTGGAAGCTCTTTTTGCTGTATTACAAAAACAGGAAGCTGAGGGAAGATAGGAAATCAAATTCTTCATTTGAAACAATAGGAGGACGCAACAGTACCACTCTGGTTGTGGCTTTGCAGGACAACAGGGCATGCCACTGTCATTCTGTGGATTGGCAGGACAGTCTGGGTGCTCTCCCAACACTGTTTTTGTGTCACAGAATCCTTAAATTTGAAATTGTCTTCATTATATACTGAAGATCATGGGCAGCATTTGATAATCAACATGCTGCTGGCTGGGTTATAGTTTTCTTAGTAAGGCATAAATACTGTTTTCTGGGGTTACTTTGACCAGAGGACGTGAGAGATGTTAGACATTTTTGTATGTTGAAGATCATTTAAAAGTACTTTGTATAGCATAAACAGTGTATGCATGTGTAAAAGCAAGAGACACTATTGTGTGGCAGTTGTCTCATGAGTCTGGTACGTTTGAGCTAAACAGCTTTTTTTCTGAGAAACAACAGAATCCTAGTGGAAAGTTAACTTCTTGTTGACTGTAAGACTGAAGATGCCGTTTAGGCAGCTGGGAAAATACAGCAGCATGTCCCAGATATTTACAGGACTAGATAGTCCTTGAAACTTATTCTTTAATAATTTTAAAATATGTTGGTAATGGTCTTGCAGGTGTGTGTGATCTGAAAGGAGGATTTATTAAGATGCTGTAATAATATGCTGTGGTTTGTTTGCCTTTTAAGAATCCATCTTGGCACACTGTCCAGTTTGAAACTCTAGAGAAATACTTGTATGCCAAGTCCTCAGTCAGTCCTTAGTTCATTCATGTAACTAGGTTTTTTTTGAAGGGTGGAGACTTCTGGCAATAATTTTCTACATGCCAGGATTACAGAGAGGGACTGAAACAGGTAAAAGAAAAGATATTACAGGAGATTTTGAAACTGACAGGAGAAAGCAACAAATGAGAAAGGAAAACCAAAATGCAAGGGAAAGAAAAGCACAGGAAGGGCTTTTAAAAGTAAGAGTTGGAGAGAGAAGTGAATATAAGGGGAGCAGTAGGAAGAGTTGCAGGGCACAAAGCATGAAGTCAGCAGGGAGGAGTACTGAGCTGAATATCTCAGGGAGGGGCAGAAGGGAGTGAGACTTAGGAGGCACCAAGGGTGGGGTTTGTCATGGGTTTTGCCCAAGGTAGTTTTTGCTTACTTTCATAATTGTGTAATATCTTCTACCTGCCCTATGCTCAGACAAGAGTGAAGGATTAATGAAAGCTTTTGGAATTAGTAAGAGAAACTATGTCGTCCAGGAAGTTTTCCTTCACAAAGGCAAGAAGTCCTGTTTTTTTTCAGTACCTGTAACTTCGGTAGCTGTGTGAAGATCTTTATAGATACAGTAAGGCCAGTGTTACTTTTTGTGTTTATAAATAATTGTATGCTTATAGTTGGGAATAATTAATTGAATTTTAAAAACTTCACAGTTGAATCCCATTTTCTCCCCACTCCTCCCTCTATTTTCTCCTTTTAAGTGCTTTCTTTTGGTAAGAAAGGAAATTACACTGTCATAATTAGGTACTAGAGGTGGTATAAGCATTAAGTGCTATAAAGTAGATTTCAAGCAAGAAAAAAATGTTCAGGGTTTGCTTCAAGGGATTTTGAGAAGTGCAGCAGTAGTCCTTCTGAGTATTTCACAGCAGTGTAATACCTTCTCCTTAGACCTTAGAAATACAGAGGAGTTGCCCAAGTGAGGTTTTCTTTTCTTTGCTCCCCTCACTGCATTGACTTTACCTAACCAGATATACAGGAAACCTTGTACCCAGGAAACATGTACCCAATGGAAATTCTGCAAGTCAAGATGCACCATAGCCCCACATGACCCTGTAGTTAACACAGTGATCTTTGTTTTGGGTTACCTACTGGTGACCTTCCTCTGATATGGACCAGTGCTGATGTCAGGGACTGAGCAAGAATGGGAGATTTTGCACCTGGTAATGAGGAGCCACCCCTTTGAGCAACTTCTAAGCAACCGTCGTAAGAGCCCTGTGATATGTTTTTAAATCCCCTGGACTGAGTCTGAGTCATAATTTCCTTTCAGCACACCTACTGAATAAGCATTTGTCACAGTGATTTATAACACTGTGCCATAGCTGCATTTTGTATGTAATCCTTTGTTGATGGGAATGATGGGAATGACTGAAATCTGCCTGGGCTAAAAGCACTTGCTATTATATCTGCTGTTATATTTGCTGTTGTTTGGTTGGGAGGGAGAGGGAAGGGCCGGAAAGTTGTTTGTTTTAGTTTGAGTACTAATTTATGTTGACTGGGATTCATCCTGGTTTTTAAAAGTGAGATTCCTAACCATTCTTTAATGTGGAAGACTACATTGAATTGAAAGCAAGTTTTTTTATAGTATGTATAGTTTTTAAAAAATTGAGTGAAAAATGTATTTTCAAATGCATTTTTAGTAGTTGACCAGACTTTTTCTCTTTTTCTCTCTCATTTGAACTTTGCAGTGCGGTTTATTTTGTGAGACACAAAGAAACAAGACAAAGATTTGCCATGAAGAAGATAAATAAGCAAAATCTCATCCTCCGAAACCAGATCCAACAGGCCTTTGTTGAGCGTGATATCCTGACGTTTGCAGAAAATCCATTTGTTGTCAGCATGTATTGCTCCTTTGAAACAAGACGTCATTTGTGCATGGTCATGGAATATGTAGAAGGTAAAATTGCTCTTCTGTTTTACAAGAGGAGGAAGAATTTTTCTTACACCACAAAAGAAAAATAACCCATATGGTACTTGAATTAGAAGGGGCCCCCTGTGTGTCCTCCATACTCTGGCAATTCAGATTTAGGAACCAGGTCCAACAGCAAGATGTTTTTTTTTTATTTCCCCTCACCAGTCATTATCTCCCAGTAAACAGCTTGTAAAACACTAGTGTTCCAGTTATAATGGGAGATAACTGCTTCTAGAGTAAGTTCCTTATAGATGGTAATCGAAAGTGTGCTAGTATTCAAAGTTCATGTGGAAATGTTTGCTTTTTTTCTGGAGCTGAAATTTTCATTAGCAAGTTTTGGGGGATTTGTAGTAATTATTTTTACAAAGAAAGAGGAAAAAGGAGACATTTTGAAAAGGTGCTAATGCTGAAGGAGAAGAGTGGACAGAAGCAGTACCAAAGAGATACCTAGGTATCGTTCTGTGGACTTCCACCATCCCCCAATTTGTTTGTTTATTGTTTTCTCCTTAGATAGCAGTATGTTACTGGTTTTCAGCTGAATCCTTGTAGTGCTGTCTTCCAGCTCCACACTACTTCCAGTACAGTAATTTGGTTGAATCATCTGACTAGAAAACAAAAATTTACGACTGCAGTTTGTACTTGTTTCAGTATCATTTATGGTTTATACTGATACACCTCAGAATTTATAGAGTCATCTGAGGCATTTGTACTGTTTCCACAGGTGGAGATTGTGCTACTTTGATGAAGAATATGGGTCCCTTACCTGTAGACATGGCAAGGATGTACTTTGCAGAGACTGTTCTGGCCTTGGAATACCTTCATAACTATGGAATTGTACACAGGGATTTGAAACCTGACAAGTATGTATATAGAATATAACTGAAAGAGGAGTTTGGAATTGTTAGATAAAATATAAAAGGTTTAGACTTGCTTTGAATTACTTTTTATTGCAAATATTACATAGATTCATAATTCCTTCACAATATTTAAATTTTCATTACTTGGTGGTTGCAGAAAATGCATTTTTTTCCAGAAGAGTTGTTAAGAATTCTCCGTGTTTAAGATGGAAGAAGCTATCAGAGTACCTAAAAAGAAAAAAGTATTTATTCTTCTGTTTAGAAGGGAGGAGGGAAACGCATTTTATTGATTAGGAAAAACTTTTTCAAGGTATACTTGAACCAGTGATACAAAATATCATAAACTTGCAGGTATTTGCATTTTTGAAGACAAGATTGACCAGATGCGGAAGTATCTCCTGTTGCATGGGTTTTGGGGGTTACTTGTTTCTTTGAGGGGATTAGGGTTTCGAATTTCAGTATTTATAAATACAGTGTTGCTCCTATACAAGTATTAGTTAACATCCCAGCAAGTAGCTGAAATACAAAGTATGGCCCTTTGCAACTCCATTAACCTTCCTCTTTCACAATAAAAGAAAAGAACTGAAGTCATGGCTGTTGATTGACAATACCTTCATAGCATATCTCAGGACGGTATAGTATTAGTTACTGACTTAATACCCTGAGGTTTTTTCCAAATGCATGACTGACCCAGCTTGTTACAGATGGAAAATACTCACCTCACTTCAAAAATGGCATGTATTCTATTTTAGGTCTTTCATGTAATAACTGTTTCTTCAAAGCTTCAAGCGCCCAGCTCTGAAGAACTCTGCAATTCTATAAGATGTTGTTCAGTTGCACGTAAAAAGTTTGTTTACTTCTGATAGCAGTAGTAACAAATGTAAGACTTAGATTTTTAACCTGTTTATTCTGTACCACTTGAAGTACTTCTTAAGCTGTGTTTATAATTCTACAGTGCTAATGAAATGTTTTCCTTTAAGTATTATAATCGTAATAGTAGTAACGATGAGAAGCACATAATGTTGAATTATATCACAGTGACTTAAAAACTTTTTATTTTCAGTCTATTGGTAACATCCATGGGCCATATAAAGCTTACAGACTTCGGCCTGTCAAAAGTGGGGCTAATGAGTTTAACTACCAATCTGTACGAGGGTCACATTGAGAAGGATGCCAGAGAATTCCTCGACAAACAAGTAAGAAATGGCCTTTTTAATTTCTACACCGAGTAGTCACATGAAGTAAAATTTTGCCAGCAGAACATACTGTAATACTGAAAAAAACAGTTATTTTTGCATTGGTGTTCAAGTTGACTATGTCAGGTACTTTAACTGGTGCCCTGAAGATTATCCTAGGCTTTTTCCTTTTTTACATTAAGATCTATTAGTAAGATGAACAACGTAATTGTATGCAAGTGAGTCTGTGAGAGAGACTAATGGGAAACTATTTTGTAAAGAACTCAGAAGTCTCAGCAGAGTACTTGTGGAGCTCATTATGCGTTGTACATCCAAGGGTGCTAAAATCTGTGCTGTGGCCCATTTCACTTTAAGCATGCCTCATTACTGTTGCTCACAATCTGTTCACTGTAAAAGTTACTTAAGACAAAACCATCACAACTTTCATATAAGGATAACAATGTTAAATGAGATACTTGCCATGATGGACTCCTGTACAAAGCACAAACTGTCCTTCGCGTGACAGATACACTAATGTCGATTATGATTCATCTAATGTAGGTAGGTTGTTCTGGAAACATAAGTTGTTATGCAAACTCAGCAGACTAAACTCAACTGAATTCCATTTTTTCCATGTTTTGATATTAATTTACATTTCAGGAATTACAAATAATATGACACCTCAATTAAGACTTGTTTTGCTATTGTGCTTATTCTTTTTCTTCTAGGTCTGTGGTACACCTGAATACATAGCTCCTGAAGTAATACTGAGACAAGGTTATGGAAAACCAGTGGATTGGTGGGCTATGGGAATTATTCTTTATGAATTTCTTGTTGGATGTGTGCCATTCTTTGGAGATACACCAGAAGAGCTCTTTGGACAAGTAATCAGTGGTGAGGATCATCACTAAAAAAACCAAAATCTGTTAATAGTAAATATATTTCAGTTTTACAGACTACATAATTTGCTATCAAAGCAGTAACAATTAATTCAGATTAAAACCTGAACTTACTGTTGCTCAGTACAGAAATTTATTGATATAGAGTCCAGCGGTTAAGCTGCACTGTTTGGAAGAGAGAAGCTATGTTAGTAAAAAAGTAGTGCCACTATGCACTAGTGATTTCTGTCTTTGGTAGAGAAATTATGCCAGAGAAGAAACAGTTAAAATAAATTTGTGTAAATGGGAAAATGCCTCATGGCACAATAAAGAAATTAACAAAGATGTAATAAAACTCTCAAATAAATGTCTCACAAATAATAAATAATGAGAAGAAGAAAGAAACTAATTCAGTTCACAGATTGTTAATGATTTCATTGGTTATTGTTGGAGTGTAATGTTATTTCTGTAGCAGCTGTTCTTCTTCCATTTAAAATTCAGTAATCTTTTAGATCTTAACCTGCAAACATACCCTAAGTATTGTTATGTGTCTTGTGACAAAACTGAATGATAATTAAACAGAATTGTTTGCTATTCTACCTGCTGTTTCCGTAAATTTCCCAAATGCGTAGATGCAGAGGGTCACTGTTTATGACACAAGGTTAACAGAATGACACCTCTGTTACTAAGTATTTCCCTGTCTGTTTCATGGTCTGCTTAAAAAGTCCAATAGGTAAGAATGTATCTCTGGTTCCTCATTCTGTGAGAATGCAACAAATCCCCTTTTGGGCTTAAGGAGACATTCTGTCCCCATCTTTTTTTTCTCTGTCTCTGGGGCTGAAAGCCAGACTTGTTTGTAAACTATTAAAATGCATGTGACATTCTATGTGTTCATGGATTTATAACCATGTTGTTTTCTGATGTGATATGCTGCGGCCTAAGTGGCAAGAAGAATCAACTGTTTAATTAACACAAGCAGCAAATGGTGTGTGTTTTCTGGGTGCCCCATGGCTACAATGCATATTCATGCTTTATTTTTCAAATCAGATTTAAACTGCAGTGGAAGCTGTAGGCAGAAAAATGTGGAAATAACTCATGTTTTTATTGCTTTTCCAGACACACATACCTGTGTTTTTATCCTTATACTCCCTGTGTAGGAAAAGCAAATAGTCTTAAAATTAATGAAAAAATTGGTATTTTAGGCTTTTTTTGCATGTGGCATTAATTTTACCTTTTACATAACATATTCTCATGTGTTACAATCTAGCTGATAGTTTTGTAAATATCTTCATCTGTTTGAATTTGTCAATTTTTCTTACAGATGTTATTTGTAAAAGTGTGTTTGTAAACATCATCCATTCCCACTCAACCTTCCAAGACTGTTGGTTGACTCCATTTCTTGTTTTGATGTTGATTTGTCAGTTGCTTCTCTTTTATTAGAAAAATTCTTTACTTACTGTAGTAATTCTTAGTATCTCTAGAAGAACTCTAGTTGGATATGTTTCCTGTGGTAAAATAAATTATCCCCTTCTATTTGACTGTAAGAGCCATCTCAAAGAACCAAACTGTAGCCTAGATTTTTCTTCCCGTTTCTGTGAGCAAAATCTACATTCTGTTTAAAATTCTACTTTAAAACCTTGATGCCCCCTTTTTTTTTTTTTGCGCAAGGACAGCTGTGGGAGGCCTCAGTGTAAACTCAGATACCTAAAGTGATAAGAACTTAAAATATTGCTCCAGAAACAGGTTACATTTCACATCTGTTTATATCAGTATCTTTCCTGAAATATGAAGGTTAAACCTGCATGTAGCTTCCAATGATTATTTATCCAGTTATGATTATTGTAAAGAAGAAATCTAGATCATAAAATGACAACAAAAGCCTTAACAGCTTTCTGGAGCTCCAAGTGTGCTGTTGGCTCTCTGATCCCAAAATCCTCCCAAGAAACTTCTGCAGAGTTTTGTCTAAACATTTGTGGAGGCAGCTTCCACTAAAAATCAGGCAAAACTTGCTGTTTATAGGCTGTTAGAAAGTTCATGTTCATACACAGTGTATCCTGTCTTGATTGCATGGTTTAGATCCAGCTTGACATGAAATGCAAAAGCCATAGTAGTGGAAGTGTCAGTAGAGGGAGAGGTGGTATGGAAGTATGAGACTCTTGAAAAGAAGCTTCATTGTCATATATGTCGCCAAGAGCACGATCTGACACCTTGACCCTTAGTCATGGGGGTAATGACTTCATGGAGTCTACTAGCATTAGAGAAGAAGCACAGATGTGAGAGCAACTGCCAGGTCAGGTCAGCAGTTTCCGTCTTAACAACAGTTTCCATGGAACATAACTACAGTTTAAACCATGATTTAGTGGAGGAAGAGAGAGTATACAAGTTGTGCTAATGTTCTGGAAGTTTTCCATGAGCCAAGCATTCATGTATTCTGCTGCTAACCACAGTTTCATGTTAAATATTTCCGAAGGAAATGGGAACACAGTATGTTTATGCAGTCTATATAGAGAGTATAAAAATTAGAAATAATTGGTATGCAGCAGAGTAAGTTGAAAAAGTTGCCTTTACTGTGCTTTGCTGTTAAGTCACTTTTGAGAGCATTCATGCGATTTGTGCCGGGATCAGACTTCAGCAATATCAAACTACTTTATTTTGTTTTAGATGAAATCAACTGGCCTGAAAAGGATGAAGCACCACCTCCGGATGCCCAAGATCTAATTACTCTGCTACTTAGGCAGAATCCTTTGGAAAGACTGGGAACAGGTTAGGAGGCACTAATTTTAAATTGTTAATGTACTAGAAATAGCTTCTGTATTCAGCATTGGGAGCTTTTGTTCGCTTGTTTGTTTTGCTTGGGAGACATCTGTCATGACATGCAGTATGACAACATGCCATAATAATTTATAGATTCAGACCAGTAATATGAACTTAACATGATGATGTCCATCCTGGGTTTTGTGGGACTTACATGTGCTCATTTGCATGTACTCTTCTCCTAATTTGATAAATACAACAGAAGTTTCTCAAAGATCCTGTTTGTTAGTGAATGGGGTTTCTTCATGAATACAGTATTAAATTACTAAATACAGAAATCTAGGAGGGGAATCAATACTCAGCTTCCTTTTTCAGAAGTATCTTAGCCTGGCAGATTGATTCCTCCAGGTGTTAAGGTGGATGATGAGTACTAAAACAGAAATGACTGTCTAGGTTTGTGTGGTGAGAAGTCTTGTCATTATCATTTATCAAGCACTACTGCCTTCTATGAAAAAGAACTAAAATAAAACGGAATGTTAAGGAAGTATTAAGACTTCCATAGGCTAATGAAAGTACTGTGTGTTTTTGTAATAAGAGTTTATTTGTTGGTTGATTGACCAGGATTTATTTGGGAGTTTCTGTGAGACGCAGTAATGAATATTGCGTGTGATTTTTAAGCTTTAATGTATGGGAACCCTAGTCATTAACTATCATCTCTTCAGACAAAGCACTAGGTAAACACAGCAAAAAAAAAAAAAAGCCTCCTGTATAAAAGAGCCCAAATATAAAGGTATAATCTTACTTACAGTAAACATTGTATGCCATGAACAGAAATACATTTGGGATGCTAAGAAAACCAAGCTGCAGGTTGAGTCAGCATGAGAGTACTTGGCAAATTGCTCACAAAACTGAGTCCAATTGTGCTACATATTTTAAGGCCTAATTAAAAAGAGGCTTAAAGAATCAGTTCATAACTGGCCTTATCACAACTGTTCAGGGGAAACATGATTATAACCCAGACCCTGAGTACTATTGACATGGTCCCAAATGACATGTTTTCCTTCCTTCGGCTTCCTTCAAGTCATGATGATGTGACTGGTATGAGTCAACTGCATGTCCCTCACAGTCTGGATGTCTGGGATCTGTGTGAACAGCCCTAAGACTTCACCATAACTGATGGTCTGGACTAAGTGGCATCCAGCAAAGTTTATTGCTGTCCCTTGCCTCATGCTGAGCAAGTTAGGATTGAGTTTCATTACGTTCTTACAGTTGTTTTCTAACTTCAAACTAGTGTAATCATTAAACACACATTAATGTTATGCCCCAGTAGCTTCTCTACTTGCTGCCTGCTTCATCTGCTGCAGAGTGCACCAATGCCGAAGGCAAAATGAAAATCCACAACTAGTTTTACTCCTTTGTTTTAAGTACACTCTTTCCAGGCATTGTGTCATTGCCAGGATGATTTTCCTGATAAACAGTGTTAATTCAAGACTGTTGCCCTGTGAGAGGCTGGATCAGAAGTGGATTACAAATTCTGTATGTGTTGTTATACAGTTGATGGAGAAAGTGAATTGAGTGAGATGAGGCTGGCTTAAATACTGAATGGTCAGTTCCACAATATGAGGTACCTTTGGTGCTCAGTTAGGAACTGACATCTTTAAAACCTCTAAACTCTCTAAGAGTTGGCAGTCTGAAGAAGGAAATAAGGCAGCTATTTCTTTGAAGCAGGGGGTTCAGGAACCGCGACAAAATTGTAGGATCTTTAAGTGTTAGAATCAGCTTATAGAAATGGAGGCTGCAGTGTGACAGGTCCCACATGGGCAGTGAAAAATAGCATGGTTTATGCCAGGCTTTACCATGCATTTCAAATGACAGTCTTGTTTGTTTAACGTGTATTAGCAAGCTGCATAACACTTCATGAAAATCGCAATTGTTTATTTGCTCAGGAGACCTGAGTGGCAAAGGCAAGTTGAAAGAAGAGAGATGAATACTATACTTATTTTGAAGAAGAAGAACAGCAGTAAAAATACTTCTTTGGGCTTGAAGTGTGTGATACCAATCAAGAGTTGTACAGTTCTGATGTAATATCCAATTACTGTGCTCAGAGAAATATTCACTGCCTAGCTACTGACTTATGATGAGATGTGATTTTGGTCTGCTTTGGGAAGATTTGGCTTCTTTGAATTTTTCCCTGGTGCAGTATGAAAAGCGAAGAACCCGATCCAGGAATCTTAACACTGACTTAGAAACCAGTCCTGGAGATTTCATTTTTTTCTCTCGGTAGCCTTGACATAGAGAAGTATACATGCTGTATAAATGTGCTGAATTGACTCTGACTGGCCACTAGGTGCCCACCAAGTCTCCTTGAGGAGAAGAAAATATGCCAAAGGCTCGTGGGTTGAGGTAAGGGCAGGAAGTTGCCATCATGGGCAAAGCATACTGAAACTCAGGGAAGTTCATTTAATTTATCACCAGTTAACACTGTTGCTTTACTTCCTCCCTCCAAGCAGCGTGGGAGGACAGGAAACGGGGATTGTGGTCAGTGCATCACATGCTGCCCCTGCCACTCCTTCCTCCCCATGCTATTCCCCTAGTCCAATGTGGGTCCCTCCCACAGGTTGCAGTCTTCAGGATCAGTGTGCTCCAGCATGGGTCCCCTGTGGGGTCACAAGTTCTGCCAGCACCCATGCTCCAGCCTGGCCTTCCCTCTGCTACAGGTCCTACTAGGGCACTGCTCTAGCACAGGCTTTTTGCACAGGGTAGCAGTCTACTTTGGGGATTCACCCTGCTCCACTGTGGGGTCCTCCTTAGGCTGCAGGTGGATCTCTGCTCCACTGTGGTCCTCCATGGACTCAAGTGCAGCTGTCTCACCACGGTCTGCACCACAGGCTGCAGGGGAATCTCAGCTCCAGTGTCTGGAGCTCCATCTGCACTGACTTTGGTGTCTGAGGAGTTGTTCTTCTCACCTGTTCTCACTCCTGTCTTCCTGGCTGTTGTGCAGCAGTCTTTCCCTTTCTTTAATACATTATCCCAGATAAGGCTGATGTGCTGACAGTGGGTCTATCTTGGAGCCCGCTGGCAGTGGCTGTATTGGATATTGAAGAAGGCAGCTTCTCACAGAAGCCACCCTTGTAGCCTCCTCACTGCCAAAACCATGCAATATAAACCCAAAAGAAGCTGGCAGCAGGTCTTGTTGCTACAGGTTACTTGTCCAGGTTTTAGAACTAGATGCATGTTTATTAATGACATCATCTTCCACATTCCCAGGACAAAATTTTCAGTATTTCATTGTGTTCTTACAGTTGTTTTCTAACTTCACACTAGTGTAATCATTAAACAAGCAGGCAGTAATAAATAAGAGAAATGGTAGGATATTTCCTATAGAATTGTGTATTACTGTCATAAAACATTGAAAGGATCTCTTAAGTCAGCAATACTGTTTATATTGAGAAACTATTCAGAGTCATTCTGCATTACTTTATAACTTGTACTTAACTAGTGCACGTATTTATATTTGTAGAATTACATTTGATGATTCTGACTGATGTGTAGCTAACAGATTAGTACATCCAGAAAAATAAAAATCTTAAAAGGGGAAGATGATAAAGCAATAAACTGTTAAGAGAAATGGCATTAACAAAATGAGCAGGGAGTATTTCTGACAGGTTTAGGTTTTCCCATTCTAATGGGAATGGGTAGTGGATGTTCATGTGTACCATGATGGCTGTGCCTTTCCATGATTATTTACATTGTTGGCTGGGGGTTTAGTTCATTTAATGTCAGAGGATTTGGTACAGTTTCCTCAATGTTTTCCTCTGGCTCCTCCAGGTGGTGCATATGAAGTAAAGCAGCATCAGTTCTTCAGGAGCCTTGACTGGAATAGTCTGCTGAGGCAAAAAGCAGAATTTATTCCACAGTTGGAGTCTGAAGATGACACAAGTTATTTTGACAGTAGGTGTTTTACAATATTAAAAAAGTGATGAATGCTTTGTTTAAGTAATCACTGTCTTTGAATCTTGCTTACTGCTTTTAAAATCTCCTTTATCAGAATCACTGGCAGCTTGCATTTTCACCAGTGAATTGACACTTCAGCAGAAACAATCTTAGGAATAAAACTAGATTTTTATTTAATATTAAAACTTGGTATCCATTCTTCCCGATAAATTCAGATATTTTATTACCCTTGTCTCTAGCTCGTTCTGAGAAATACCACCATATGGAAACTGAGGAAGAAGATGATACCAATGATGAAGATTTTAACTTAGAGATAAGACAGTTTTCCTCATGTTCACACAGATTTTCAAAAGTAAGTAAAAATTTCTGTAATCTTAGTATGTATTGTTCTACTTTTACCTTATTTTCTCAATTAACTATGAAGTTAACTGAAATTGAGCAAGAATACAATGAATACCATTGAATCAAAATAGGGGAAAATTGTGTAGAAAAGTTACTTCTTGAATCTTTAAGATACTAATGGAAAATTATATAAATATGATGGTATTTTCTGTAAAAGACTAATCATAGCATAACAGAAAGTGTCAAGGAAACATTCTGTTAAATGCCAATACATGTTCTTTGCATTTATTCATAGTTTTCGTGTTGCTGCAGTTGTGTCCTAGGTATCTTGTAGGTGACAGCATAACAAATACTACAGTACAGTCACGTACTAGGTATTAATTAAATTACGTTTGACCAAAGGAAAAACAAGGTAATGGTTAGCATGTGTTCCAGTCATGGAGAAATGTAAATTTGAGGGAGTGATCTGAATGCTCTGAATTGAAGGTAAAACTGCCCAAAAGGTAGTATACTCTAGCAATTGAGATGAGGACTAATTATTGCTGATCAGAGATCTGGGGAGTGGGCATGCTTAGGCAATACAGTGGAGGGTGAATTGGCACGAAATAATGGAAGAGGACACCCAGGATTTTGGCTTTACTGTCTTGGTTCACCATATTCATGAAATGATGAGAAAACTGATAAATTCATTATGGGAGGAGGCTCTATTTGGTTACCCATACATGAGCCAAGAAAGCATTTTGAAAACACTAACTGTTGGAAATTTGGAAAGGTTCAAAAAGTTTGCGCTCTGAAATACTATATAAGCATTTAAAATCATAGAACTGTAGATCCTGCATATCTTTTTTTTTAAATATCAAATGTGTCAGTGATTATTCAAAATTTTAGTGGCTTTTTTTTTTCTTTAATAGGTTTTTAGTAGTATGGATCGAGTTATTCAGATTCAAGGTGAAGAAAAGGAAGATGCAGGAGACAAAACAAAAAGTGTAGCATTGCCTTCTGTGGAATCTTTAAGCTGGAGTTCAGAATATTCTGAAATGTAAGTAGAAGGGTGTACAGCAAGTAGTCTACATCCTGCTTGCCAGATAGCAGTCCTCATTTCATTAACTGCATGAGAGTTTGCTTATTTTTCATGCAGACAGCAAATATCTACATCCATCTCATCTGAGACTGACAGTAGCCAGCAGCAGCGCAGTTCTGGTTTGCTTCCAAAATTGTCCGTATCAGCTGAAGAGCAGGATGATTCCACCAGCTCACAGGGACCCCGGGAGGAGCAGGAGAAGTCTGCATTTGTGAATGAGGAAATAGCGCAAGACGAACCTGAAGTAACCACTCCAGCAAGTACCATCAGCAGCTCCACACTATCAGGTAGCTTGCAGTGGGTGTCTTGACTGATGATGATACAAACAGTTGCAGACCACATTCTTGTGGCAGTAGCATTCATAGATTTAGAAATCATGCATTTCAGAACCACTTTTATAAACAGCTGTCCCAACAGGGATCTTGTTTGGGATCGGATCAGATCTAACAGTCTGTACTACATGTCTGTTTTTAAGTAAGAATTCTCTTTGATATACATACACCCTTTCAGATTTGAGAGGGTTTTCTTTAACTTGTGGAAGTAATTTTGGGTCATTACAAATCTAGGAGGCTGTTGCAAACCATTCTCTACTTAATTAATTTCGAGCATCGTCTCCCTGCTCAGATACTTGTTGCATTTCAGTAGATTCCAGGGCCTTAGTTTCTCATCTACACATCTATCAGTCTTCAGCTTATTTCTCTTATGTATCTCACTGAATTTTTTTCAAGATACACCCTTGTATTCCCAAGCCTTTGATTTCCCATA
The DNA here is from genome assembly GCA_013397375.1 of Toxostoma redivivum. NCBI lineage: Eukaryota > Metazoa > Chordata > Aves > Passeriformes > Mimidae > Toxostoma > Toxostoma redivivum. Next base: position 90,094 of record VXBI01008181.1, on the reverse strand, counting down.
TAGTCTACATTTTTTTTCCCTCTCCCTCCTTTCTGTTCCTGGAGAAAAAAAAATTCCTCAGGGTCATCCATCTCCTTCCCGTGTCTAAAACCTTGAGGTTGATTGTGCTGTATCCCAAGTCTCGCTTGCTATCCCCCAGGTCCCATGTAATGGTGTTGCCATTAACACAGCAGTTGCAGTGATAACTCAGACCATATGATTCTCTTCTTTCACTTAAACAGTTATGCTTAAGAGTAATTCACTTTTTCTGTGGTCCATTAGGAAAAGGATATTCAGTTTTCCCTCAATGTCTTTATCCCTTCTTCTTTGTACAGTTGGCAGTTTCTCGGAACACTTAGATCAAATTAATGGAAGAAGTGAGAGTGTGGACAGTACAGATAACTCTTCAAAGCCAGCAGGTGAAGTTGCATCTCACATGGCTCGACAGCGATTGGAAAGCACAGAGAAAAAGAAGATCTCTGGAAAAGTCACAAAGTCCCTTTCTGCAAGTGCTTTGTCCCTCATGATCCCAGGAGGTAGAGATAAATACTTCTAGTTGAAATGTTAATGATTTATGCTATGAATAATTATGCTATAAGTTGAAACATTAATGATTAATGTTATGAAGGCTTATGATGCAAATTCAAGGTTCTGTATAGTCCAGAATTGATTCTGTGTCACTCTTTTTTGTTTCTCTTCTTCACTTGCACAACTAGTCGGAGCAATCTTGTTCAGCAAGTTATGATGCTCACACTTACAGCTGAAGGGCCTTCTCTGACAGGCAGAAGTGCAACTTTATGATGACTGCCTTGTTTGACCTTGAGCATGCACAGCACGATGCAACTTCAGTCATTGGCCCATCTGACAGTAGGGTTGTAGATTAAGTTTTGACTAGCTCACAAAAACAGGTATTTGTTAAAGCAGCACATAATTAGCTCTCTCTCATCTCCCATAAGAAAAGCTGATAAACAGGAGAGCAGTGTCACAAAAATAGAAATATCATGTAGCCTCCTACTTGTACTACACTGACTTTAGATCAAGTGCTCAAAATTTGGAGCCAGAAATAATGCAGTAAGTGGAGGAATAACAATAATATTGAGTGTTTACACATGAAGGATTGGTACTTTGCTGTCTTGTTCAGAACTGAAGTCCAAACTGTTGCAATTGTATTCATATTTGCACAAGCATGAGCACATAGTGCATTCAAAACATTAAAGTAAAACAAAGTTGGTATTATTAGTATTGTTGCAAGAAACTCTTGCGGTCTTCACATGATGTAGTAGAATGTATCAATGGAGCCTTGCTACAAACATTGAGCTACTGCCCTAGGAACCCAGTAGATACTGTGGTTTAATTGTAGTCTTTATCTGTTTTTATATATAACTGAAACCAAGAAAACAGTTATCAATTTGTCAAGCATTGCAGGATTACTTGGGGAATTATTTTGGGTGTACTCATAATAACATTTCCTACCCTACTCTGATATTCTTTTCATCAGTGTTTGCTAGGAAAAGGCTGAGAATTGTTCTTGCAGAGTTAACAATGAGTGTGTTTCCTGTGCAAAAGGAAAAAGCAGTCTGCATTAACCCTTGCATTAAACAATACAGTTTGTACTCCAGGGAAAAGAATTAAATTTAATACCTGGTTGTTGAACTTCTCATTCACTAATATGCATACCAGACGAGGAGGAGGAGAGGTTGTTTGGACAAAAGACAGGGATGTATTCTAATACAAAGATGTCATTAGGCTAAAATATTTGGTGTGTGCTCAGAGTGTAATAGGCAGATTTTTTTTTACCAGATGTGTTTGGTGTTTCTCCTTTGGGAAGTCCTATGTCTCCTCATTCCCTGTCATCTGACCTTTCATCATCCCAAGATTCTTCTCCCAGCCGTGATTCAGTTGCTGCTGCAAGTCCTCATCAGCCGATTGTAATTCACAGTTCAGGAAAAAAATATGGCTTCACCATCCGAGCAATCAGGGTTTACGTGGGTGACAGCGACATCTACACTGTGCACCACATTGTTTGGGTAAGAAAATGCATGTTTTCTTGCTGATGCATGACAAATTACAATGATATGCCCAGCAATTTTTCTTAGAATGAAATTTCTGCCTGTACACAAGAGCAGTGTTGCCTGTAGGGAAGACAGCAAGCCATCCTTAGCAGAAGCATTATCTACATGTGATGTTGAACTTCTGCAACTTCACTTTACTTTTGGCAAGTTTGTCAGTTAGGAAAAATAGTGTCTTGAGTTCAGAGTACTGTGTTTTAGAAAACCAGAGGCTTGGTGCAGACCCTCTTTGGGGTCGGGATCTGCAAATGTAGGAGGTTGTAAAAAGAAATAGTTGAAAAATAGGTGGAGTTTTTTAAACTGCATCAATTAAGGGATTCATGAAAGTCAGCAGTATTTTACTAAACACAAGGAAGCTGATCTGAAGCACTGATTTTCTGTTGTGTAGAAATGTGCAGATTGTTTGAATTGTGAGTACTCTCAAGGTTTGTATGGCACAGGAAAAAGATTGACTGTCTTGAATAAATCATGTATTTTTCATCCTCTCTTCACTACACAGTGGGAGAGAGGCTAAAGCTATTCTTTGGTTGTCATCCTCCTTAATTGTAAAATAATTATATACTTACATATGTAGATATGCATTAATTTTATAATTTATGTTGTAACAAATTATGATTTTAGATATTGTATAAATTGCACGTACATAAACAGTGTGTGTATATAAATTATTTCAAGTACTCTAAAAATTATTACAAATTTATCAAAAGACTTTAAGTTTTGTACACTGCTTAGTTTTAAATACGTATGGCAGATTTTGAAGTAGCAGTGCTGATGTAGTGTACTGCTCATTTTTTATTCGTATTGTTCTTTACCCCTTAGACCTATTAATCCATCAAAACATTGAATCTGGAGAACTGGGTACATTTGGTGGATAATGGAATAAATAAAAAAAAAAGAGATTTCTTGCCACTAGTGTAACATCCTGCAAGTGAAAGGAAGGGGGAAAATGGTACATTGCAGTAAAAGTTAATACTTGGGGTTTTTTTAAAGTATCATAAGTTTGTTGTTAAGCTCTGTTAGCACTGTAGTCTTCAATAGTGTCTGCATGACTTTAAAAACTCATTAAAAATATAATAAATTATTTAAACCACTTTCAAAATATTTTTCAATTCCGTTTGTTTTGGTTCTTTGTCAGTTTTGTCCTGCAACAACCCTTCTAATGGGAAGCCTAGTGAATTTGAACCAAATGGAAACAATCCTTAACCATATGGCGGAGTTAATTTTTATTGTGATTAGAATACTGCATGTGACCATTACCTTAATTACAGTAGTGTTTCTCACTCTTAGATGCCAAAATTCTTCACTCAGTTCCGAAATTTTGCAGTGGGTAGTGAACTACCCCTTCTTATCATACATGAAAACTCCGTGTTTTACAGGGCTTACATAATATCCATAGCAACAGCCGTGTTTCGGTGAGCTTTGAAACCATTCCAAGACCCACTTAAATATAAAGTTTGAGTTAGAAGGGATGGTGAAAGAGCTGAATGTATTTTTCTTCTTTTCTTCCTTTATATAACTGAGTATCTGTAAGTTTCTTTACTGCCAGCTGGATTGGAGTTCATCTTATGTATATTCTCTTCCTCTCTTTTTCAGAATGTGGAAGAAGGAGGTGCAGCTTACCAAGCAGGTTTAAAAGCTGGAGACCTGATTACTCATATCAATGGAGAGCCAGTGCATGGTCTTGTTCATACAGAAGTCATTGAATTGTTATTAAAGGTAACTCTTGGACAGCTGGGATACTAAAGTAATTGCTGTTTTCATCTACGATGGTGGGGTTATGTTTTTTTCTTGAGATTAGTACTGGATTTTATTGTTCTTAGAACTACAGACTCTAAGCACTATTGCCACAGATCTGGAGAAGGGCCAGTGACTTTCATATACCATGCTATGGTTTTAGTTTCTGTGCCATAGACTGACACTGATGCAGAGATAGCTGAAATAAATTTGAGGAAATGACACAGAGATGTGTCTGTCTCTCAAAAAGACATTCTCAAGCATGTTCCGTAATGCCTGCATCTTCATCAGATAGATCAGGCTTTTGATGATGATACTTCTCATTTTTCTTCTTTAAAAGTGAAATCAGTGGGGAAAAGTAAAAACAAAGAATATGAAATATTTCCTTGCCTGCTATACAGGAGGTGGCTTTTCATATTAAGGCCCAGAAGGTTTTTATCTCATATATACCCAGGCATGTCTGACAGAGCTTCTTTGATTAATGAAATTCTCATCCTGCAGCTTATTTAATGAATAGTCTGTCATATCTTTCTCTTGTAGAGTTTTCTGAAGTCTGTCTTATTAGAAAATCACAGTTTTTTTCATGGAAACAAAAAAACAACAAAAAAACCCCCAGCTTTTATTTTCTCTGTAGCTCATCATAGCTCATTTTTCTTGTAATCTTTTCAGTGTAAGCTAATGTAGGTCAGAATTACCTTAGAAAGCTGTGTATTTGCTTCCTATATTATTAACAATTTATGGTGTTATATGCAGAGCTCTTCTTGTCAAAGTGCGTAGTTCGTTATAAAAGAAGTAAAAAACTAGGAAGCAGTGAGGTGATGGGAAAATACAAAAAAGCTAAAGAAAGGTGCAAAGATACACTGTTTCTTCTGAAACCTGAAACTTCTTCTCTGAAACCAGGAGAAACTTCCAAGTTTTCCAGTTTTGCAAGAAATACGTAAGAGAAAATTCTGTGACTTAGGGCAGTCAGCTGTGCACTCAAGGCCAGATACAGAAAGAGAAACATGACAAACCTGCTCACTACTTGCAAGAGTAAACTCAAAACAAGAGATCACTGTTTATCCGTAACTTAATTTGTTGGGCTGTATCATAAATTAATTTGGGCTATTGTGATTTCTTTGAAAGGAAGTTAACTGTAGGGGTATACAGTGCTGAGCAGGAGATACAGACTTTTAAAACATAAAATGTCAGGAAATACCTATATTTTTTATTGAGTCATGTCTTTGTGCAATCAGTGCTAAAAAGCTTAGGTTAATTATATTTGTTAACCCTTCTGAACAAGATAAAAATATGTTTTGGGATTGACAATGAAGATTGCATTTTTCTCCTCTGTTTCATCATTGTAACAGTTGGTGTCCTGAGATGTGAATGGACCACTGTGAGAAAATCAAATGTTTTTGTGGAAGCCTCTATCTTGAATTTTTCAGTCTTGGTTAATTCTTGGTGTCCTGTCTAGCTACAAATACTGGAATTACTCCTTGTCTTGGAGCTTGAATGGAGGAAATAGGAAATACAGCAGAGTTTGAGAACTTCCCAGTCCTCATTTACTAACTATGGATGGCAATGTCTGCAGAAAAACTTCTTATTTTGGAGTTCATTTTAATTGCATTTGCATGTTGTCTTGGTTTAAGAGACAGGTATTTGCCAAGGAGAGGGATGAACCCCTTTTCCCGTAACCCGCTCCTTTTCAATCGCTATAATTTGAAATCNCGTGCCAGCCACGAGAGAGCCCTCCCCCCTGACTCCCTTCCTTTTCCTGGCTCCCCTTTTTTTTTTCCATCCGCCCCCCCTCCCCTCACCTTCTGGTGGGAGGCAACTAACTTGTAGCCGCAAGTAGTTAGCATAACAATAGGGAAAAATACCACAGAAAAGAAAAGGAAAGGAAAGGGAAAGGGAAAGGGAAAGGGAAAGGGAAAGGGAAAGGAATTATTCAACCCCGACACATGTATGGTGTAGATTCAGTTTAAGGCAAAGTCATCTTGTATTACTCGTATTACACTTAAAGCATCTTCCTTCATTTTGGCAGAGTGGGAACAAAGTCTCAGTAATGACAACTCCCTTTGAAAACACTTCTATCAAGACAGGACCTGCCAGGCGGAACAGCTACAGGAGCCGAATGGTTAGGCGCAGTAAGAAGACCAAGAAGAAGGAGAGTTTAGAGAGGTGAGTAATCCTTAGCTTTCACAGTGAAGGCATTTCTTTGTTCGTGTGTGTGTGTATATACTACCAAATTTAAGATACGAAGTTAATACAGTTTTCTCTCATCTTCTGTATTTCTGCCTTCTTTTCTGAGATTCTGTGGCCTTTCAAGTCTTGTTTTGCCCAAACTAAAATCTGCTAAAACAACCCCTAAAAATAGTGAATAACTGAGGTTGCATCTTAATTTGGCTTAACTATATAATTTTGCACTTGTCTAATTAAACTTTCTAATGCTAATGCCTATGAGAGTTTTTAATTTGATACATTCACGTGTATTTTATAAATATGTTGCTAGTACCTTATAAGTATTTCTTCCATTTTGATAGGTTGCTAAATTAAGAAAATAAAGATTTATACTTATAAGGAGGTAATTGTTCTTATGAAATATAGTGAGTAAATTTTAGTGTGAATAAAATTAGTTATGCTGTCTATCCCACCTGTTAACAAATCAGGATGTTTTTTAAGCTTCACAGTCTGTGGTGTGGTTTGCTTTTATTAAAGATAGATTTATTGTTCTCATAGTGTCAGCTTGCAAGAGTTCTGCCTGTGTAATAGTATCTTCTGTGCAACTTAGCATATGACTAATTCTGTGTTTTTCTCACACAAGGAGAAGATCTCTCTTTAAAAAGCTGGCAAAGCAGCCCTCACCTCTTCTTCATACAAGCAGAAGTTTTTCCTGCCTGAACCGGTCACTTTCTTCAGGGGAGAGCTTGCCTGGGTCTCCAACCCACAGCTTATCTCCTAGGTCTCCTACTCCGAGCTACCGCTCCACTCCTGATTTTCCATCAGGTGAGTGTGAAACAGTGAAGAGCAGAGGAAAAGGACTGGAAGGTTACTGTACCTTTTGTGTGCCCCCACAGATCTGATACACTCTCCTAAGAACAGTCAGCTCTGACAGACATAATCATAGAACTGTTTTCTGTCTGGAAAAGGAAAACAGATTCCTGATGTGAAACAAAAAGTGTTTTTATGATACAGAAGCACCTAAAAAGCATTTGTCTCTTAAGTTTATCCTAGTTTTTAAATCTCAGTCCAGTGGTTGAAAGTTGACTAATAAACAGTCCCAATTTGCAACAAAAGAAAGAATTTTGCCTAATAGAAGCTATATGATAAAACAGTGAAACTGGGGTAAAAGTTGCTGCATAATGGAACTAGGGTGGCACTCAGGAATGCAGATTCATTGCTGTAAAGATTAGCTGAGTGCTGAAATATGCATCTCTCTGACTCCTAAAAGCCTGTCCCTTTTTCCTCTTTTACTTCTGTCACAATTGTGATGTGTACAAAAATTGACTGCTATTGTTAATCCCTTGGCAAAGGTAAATTATCTGGAAAGCCTTGATCATTGCTTTGAAGTGTTAGAAAGCATTAGTTATTCTATTTAAGTAGAAGCAAGAGATAACTTAAAGGGGATGATGGAAGAGAGAGAAAGGGAGAAACAGCAAATGTTATTGGAATGATGCAGGTTTTGCAGCCTAAAACCTTTTGCACTTAAAACCTTCCAGATTTTGGAACACTGTGGCGGGAGACAGCACAGGACTTTTGTTCTGTTTCTCACTGAACATTTAGACAAGATGGAAAAAGTCGTGCTAGTCTTACATTTGCTTGGTTTTTTTGTTCTTTTTGTAGGTACTAACTCTTCACAGAGTAGTTCCCCTAGTTCCAGTGCTCCCAATTCTCCAGCTGGTTCAGGGCACATAAGACCCAGCACACTTCATGGCTTGGGTCCAAAGCTTGGTGGGCAAAGATACAGATCAGGAAGGCGCAAATCAGCTGGCAGCATTCCCCTTTCTCCTCTCGCACGGACACCTTCTCCGACACCCCAGCCAACATCTCCCCAGCGGTCTCCATCACCATTGCTGGGACATTCAATTGGAAATGCAAAAATAGCTCAGTCTTTTCCTAGCAAAATGCACTCGCCTCCAACTATTGTGAGGCATATTGTCAGGCCAAAGAGTGCAGAGCCACCAAGATCTCCACTGTTAAAGAGAGTCCAGTCTGAAGAGAAACTTGCACCCTCTTATGGCAGTGATAAAAAACACTTATGTTCACGAAAACACAGTCTGGAAGTTACCCAGGAAGAAGTGAATAGAGAATTGTCTCAAAGAGAAGTAACTCTTCAGAGCTTAGAGGAGAATGTATGTGACGTGCCATCGCTGACACGAGTCAGGCCTGCAGAGCAGGGTTGCTTGAAACGACCCATCTCCCGAAAATTGGGTAGACAAGAATCCATTGATGAGCTAGACAGAGAGAAGCTGAAGGTCAAGGTAGTTATGAAAAAGCAAGATTTTGCTGAAAAAGCGAATGCTGCTGTACATGAACCTAGCAGTGAACCAGAAAATCCCAATACCTTAAGACTGGAAGAAAGAGACAGAAAAGCATTCCAGAAGGTGTTAGAAAGATCAAACCAGTTTGAAACAAAAATTGTTACTGTGGAGACCCAGTCAGCTGGTGGCATACTCAAAGACACCCTTCAAAAGAATGCAAACTTGAGATCAAATGATGGTGTTGCTTTAGAATCACAGCTGTTGTGTCATGGGCCTTCCCCTAATGAACTCAGTCATATTTCTTACGACTTCAAAATAATTTCCCCTTCATGTACCCTGCAAGATGTGCTACCTCAGTCTTCTGACAAGATGCTAAATGGAAAAGGAGAAAACACAGATAAAATTTTACCAACAAAAGAATTTGTCAAATTTGAAAGATTAGATGGTAAACTTGCAAATATTGATTATCTCAGAAAGAAAATGTCTATTGAAGAAAAAGATGACAGTGTCTGTCCAGTGCTAAAACCTAAGATGACATCTAATGTTCATGAATGCCTTCAACTTAGTGCAGGCAGACCTGTAAACATGCAGCAGGAACCCACTGCAGTTGCAGATGGTAGAGCATTTATTGGCAGTGCACATGCTACTCAGATTAACTCAGTTTCTTTTGTTCCTCTCAAGACCTTGAGTGGCCGAGCAGACATGAGCATGGAAAAATCAGCCCTTATTTCCACTGAAGCTCCTGTCAGAAAAAGTCCTTCAGAATATAAACTTGATGGGAGGTCTGTTTCCTGTCTAAAGCCAATAGAAGGCACACTAGACATTGCATTACTTTCTGGGCCACAGGCTTCGAAGACTGAGCTGCCTTTGTGTATGCTGCCAGAAGGACAGAGCACCAACTGTGATGAGGGATCTCCTAAACCCCCAGTGCCACAAGGTAGTGGTGGGAAGGCTGAAATGGTCTCTCAGAAAGAGCAGTTGTTAGGCTACCCAAAATCTGGCAAAGTCAACATAACGGAGCCTCAGGTTCTGCAAATAGGCAAGAGTTCTCCAAATCCACCACTCATCCCTGTTGCCACAGAAGCACTGGCAGAGAAAAAGGTTTCTAATCCAGCCACTAAAGGCAGTATTTCTGTTGTTGAAACTGTTCAGAAGAAAGATACTTCCCCTTCAAAACAAAAGGACCATTCAATGGAGGTAAAGTCTAATGTTACTCAAAGTCAGACTTTTAAAACTACTCAGACATTTTCCAAACCTTCTGCTGGACAAAGCACTCCTGAAAAAGCTGTAGGAAAAGACAAGCAAATAGAGAAAGAGTTGCCTGTCAAACAGCCAGTAGCCCATAGAGGTTGTGATCCTGTCCCTGCAAAGGTGGAAGTGGTCAGGGAATCATCTCTGAAGGTTTCTGTCTCAGATGTCCTGATAACCTGCTCTAAGAGCAATGAAAAAAGTCGTGCTGACTTTGCCATTCCACCTGACATGCAAGGAAAAACGCAGTCAGCTGGCCCCAAGGTACAGCCTAAGGATGGCAGAGAATTACAGAAACAGCTAGGTAAAGATGACAGCAGTGTTTCTAAAAGTTTTGTGGAAAGGGACGTAACCAAGCAGAAATCTGAGTCTAAGAAAGTTGTCACAGAGGCAAAGAGTGACGTTCTTCCATCCAAATGGCAACCCTCAAGAGATTGTGATCATAAAACTGAGAAGTTTGCACCAGTTTCCTGTGTGCAGAAGGACAGTGCTAAAGATATGGGAAGGAAAGATCAGAAATCACTCACGGTTACAAGACTTCAAACTAGTGAGAGAGAGCAGTCCAGCCAAGTTCCTCGGCAGCAACCTAACACTTCAGGCTCCCCTGGTATGAAGGAGGCAGTAAGCAGACACAGGCCTATAGAAGTTCATGCAGGGGTTCAAGAACATGTGAAGCCTGCTGCTGCCTGTGTGGAAAGTAGCAGTAATAAACCCAGGCCAGCCTCTGATGTAAGTTCCTCCAAGTCTAAGTCCTTGGATAAACAGACATTGTCACAAAAACCATGTGCTCCAATCATAAAAGAGAAAGAAACTGTTACTCAGTTGTCTGTCAGCTCCCGGAAGGATGGAAAACAAGCCAGTAAAAGTGTCCTAGATCACCCTTCTCCTGTTACAGGCTCTTCAAGAAGAACGAACAATGAACATGTGCAGGCTGAAAGGCCTGTGGCTTTGGACCATGGCTCAGTGACCACTCTCCAAATGAGCAGCACAGCCCCTGACACCAAACCAAAATCTGCTGTGGGCCCACTGCCGGCAGGCCCAGAGAGTTCTAAGCAGGTGCAGAGGCAAGACACAGCAGGCCTGGGGCAATCTGCTGATCAAAAGCAACTTCGCTTCAGTGAAAAACAAACCACTGCTCCAAAGTTTTCCACTGTGAAAGACTGTCTCTCGCTGAACAAAGAGGCAGACAGAAGTCCTAGTAATGAGATGATCGCTGCAGACAAAAGACCTGAAGGAAAAATATGCACTGACGCACTTTACATTCAGCTAGACAGTGGGAAAGTGGAGCCTACCCTTTGTCTCACAACCTGTGATATCAGAGGCAAAGGAGCAGAAAAAGCGATCACAAGTAGCAAAATCTCTGAAGATATAAAAGGGAAGGGACAGGTTAATCAGAAACAGCCAGAGGATGCAAACAAGCAAATGGCAATAAAACATCTACCGGCTGCCAGTGGGCAAAGTTCTTGTCGTGTGACTGCAGCACCAGGAAAGCCAATGACTTATTCATCCAATTTCTCTGAATGTAGACAGGAAGTATCTGTTTTGTCTTCAGCCAAAATCGATGCATCTTCAGCAAAGGTTAAACCAGGCTCATCAGAGCTTCCTGCAACTTGCAAGGAACTAAGTAAGAAAAGCACTTCTTCCACAGGGAGCAGTAAGGCAGAAATGACTAAGAGTGTTTCACTGATGGCCTTGCACAGTGCCACTGTTGTAGCAGAACCCCACCAACCTGCTTCAAACCTTGGGGGGAAACCTGGAAATCAAGAAAAGCCTCTTTTCATTAACACTGTGGATGTAAAGGGAAAAGATGCTGTTCTGACTCAGCAGTCTGCTTCAAGAAAACAGAATGTAGGTAAAGATTTAGCTAGGTCAGCAGCCACACCTGACCGCCCTAACGCACTTTCAGATGACAAAGACTCAGCTCGGCAGCGTCGAGGAAAGGAAGTTTCGCGGAGCAGTGCTCACAAAAAAGCGTGTTAACTCTTAAGACGTGGCAAGTGTGAATTCAACACTAGCAGAAACAATTTCAATATGTTGTACTGCCTTTAAACCAGCACTGTGTCGTGTCTTTGTGCGGCAAAGCTTTCATGTCACTGAAGAAACAATATAAGGGGATATGTAAAGAGAGGACTTTTTTTCAAAATGCCTTTCCAATTGTAACCGGTAAAACTGTTGCCACATAGTATTTGTACAAAAATACCTTTACAGCCTAGAGCTCTTGAAAATACTTCTTCTGTAAATACTTAGCAATGTGTTTGGGGTTTGAATGTAGCATATATACTTTGCTGCTGGTTGCGTTGTTTACTCTTTCCCTTTTTAAGATAGTTGCTTTGCCACGTATTTGCCATACTCGAATATGAAACCAAATTACTAAAATTCAGACCTGGCATGGACATGCACAAGCATTGGTCTGACTGGGGGGAAAAAAAAAACAAAACAAAAAACCAGGCCACATTTTTACTTACTACAAATCCTAGATAGAGGCTAGAAAATACTAGTACAGAATAATACAGTGACCTATTGTGAGTTTTTACGTGTATTTTTAATAATCTGATTTTGATAGTACTGTACTTGGCTGACTGCTTCACCAGATCTAACACGAGAAATAACTGTATCTCCCTGCTGCACAAAGTCTGACTAGAGTAGATGTCCTTAAAGCTACAGGAAGACCACTTCATTATCAGGGCATCCCAGCAAGAGTCGTGTTCTCTGGTGAAATGATGGTTCTTGTCTTGTCTCATGGGAGTGTATTGTGTGACTTTCACCTCAGACAAGGCTGAAATTCTGAAGCACGTGCCATGTGCTTAGTTTTTGCTGCAATCCTCTCGAGTTCCTTGAGCTTTTTTAAATTCAGGCCCTTACAGTGTGAGGCACAAGTATAAGCACATGACTGGTAGTACTACTATGTTCATCCCTGTTCTTAATGCATTTAGAGAATACATTTTTTGTGGCATATAGGTCTGTTTAATTCGTGTCATACAGCTGGTAGCTGTTTTCTATTTCATGACAAGTAAAGTAAAAAGGAAAAATACACTTCAATATCATATCTTTAAAAACATTTAGGCTATCTGACACATTTTAATACATAGCTGGGGCCTTATGTTGTAGATCTAACTTGCTGTTTTTAGCAAGTAATCCTGGGTTTCATATTCATTTTGAAATGCATTGAGTAGCTCCATACATTTCATAACATAATCTTTTTATTTGAATGCAAAAAAATTCAATACTGTAATTATACAAGAAGCATTTTTTAACAAAGGAACTTGTTGGAGCTATTTGGTGCTAGAATGTTACTGTCTTTTTACTTTTGCTAAGCCTTATTTAAATTTTGTATACAGTGGAACATGTAGACTTTGATCATTTTTGTGTGGAGTATTTAGCTTGTTTTGAGGGATGAAAGGTAAAATTTGTACATCTTCTGAACATGTACAGAAGCACTACGAAATACCCTTGCAGGTGCATGGGTTTTAATAATTGGGGATCAATAGAATGGTCGTTTTGCTTATTTCTGTTTTCTGTAACCACAGTAGAGCTACACCCCTACCTTTTTCACCAGTGCTTATAGTTTGTCTTTCTGTCTCAGAAGCTAGAAAACTTTTTGTAAAAGCACAGTGTAATCTTGACTTGGAGACTTGTGTGACAACAGACAGTGTGCAGAATTAATTTCCCTCTGCTGAAAACTTTATTATACTGATTTGTTGAGTTGGATTACAGCAAACCTGTTAGGAAAATCCAGTAACAAACAATTCCTGATTTTTCATGTGGCACTAGAACATTTGTACTGCCGTTGATGCATTCAGAAAGGAGTTAGTAAGCAGTGGATAATAATTTTTGAGAAGTCTTAAAAATAAAATGGTCTCAACATTTACAGTTCATCTGTGCTTTGGCAGTTAATACAAATGAATGCTAATGCACTTCAAAATAACATTTCTGTCTGGGAGATATTTCCTAGTTTACAGTCTCTGCATTTTTTCAACTATCCTCTTGTTTCTTTTAAAACACATCTAGCTTTTGTTTACAGTATACTTTATGAATATTTTGTATTATCACTTCTGACAAATAAGTTCTTTGCATTTTGGAAGTGTAACAGTGCATAAGCTTGTGTTTATGTAGTAACTGTTTGTTGGTGTTTACCTTATAAGTGAGCTGTTAGAGATCCTCCTGCCTGTGTTCTTGGTCAGTCTTAATGTGATTATAGATCTGATGTGTTCTTTTTGTAGACTTCTGCAGTAGATTTCTCAGCTTACAAAAAAAATTTTAAAAGTTTAAAAAAAATTGTTAGGGTCTGTGCAATAAAGTGTTTGCAGTCTTATTTTCTCTGAGAAACTCCTTATGGATGTCATAATTGTTATATATTGAACACAATTATTTATACTTATGCAGTTGCATAACATTGAAATAAAAATTCAGCATGAAACTGTTGTGTTAGCATTTTTTCTTGAACTGCTTTCACTACTGAACTATAAAGGACATCTCTGCTGTACTCAGAGGCTGGAAGTTTTGATGTATTTTGGGATCAGCTCAGTGCACCCTTTAAGGCACATACTGGTGGAGGGTTTTGCATGCAGTCTGGTCTGGGGGCAGAAGAGGTGTGCATGGCTGAGTATCTCCATGTTTCAGGCTATGTCTGGATCCTCTGCTGAGCTGTTGGATAGGTAAGTGTGGTGTGGTGCTGGATGACATAGCCTGACTGCTGGCTTCTGTGGGCAGCAGCCTGTAATTTGACATTTAAATTCTTTCTGTAAAACACTTATCATTTTTTACTATAGGAGCAGCATATATTAAAATACACACCTCTTTCCTGTTCCGCTGCTTCTAACTCTCCAGAGCTGCCCAGCAGTTGGCAGTGTTTACATTTTATTATTGCTTTGTTTTGTCTGTATTTTTCCTCTGTACAGAACTAAGTGCAGCAATGTTACAGCATCACGTTGGCTGCTTTTCTCTCTGTCTGAAACATAGAAGTGAGGAGAAGCTGCAGTTCACCCCCAGGCTTTCCAGTTTGCTGCAGCCCACCAGAAGGCAGGCAGCCTTGAAAATCCAGTGTGCTGACGGGGTGATGGGTTGAGGAGAGAAGAGCAGGATTCAGCAGCTGGGTGAAAGGAAATTGGAAGAGTTGTGGGCTGACTCTCGTGCCTCTGCCAGCAAGCAGAAACCTGCATGCCCAGAGTGAGCCCTAGAATGTTGTGGGCCAGAGGAAAGGGGTGGTGTATGGAGTTCGTGTGAAGGGGGAAGTTGGGAGAGATGGGTTATCAGTGTTACATCTGGCATGGCCTGTCACCTTCATTTTTTCACCTTATCTGGGATGGAAACGCTTCCATGGTGTGAAGGGGAATGCGAGCTCCCTTCTTCAGTGCTGAACTCAGTTTGCTAAATGTCCTTAAGCTCCTTATTGTATGTAGTCTTACGTGGCCTGCAAGACTTCACAGGGACATCCAGCTTGATTTAGATCAAAACAGTGAGGGCAGATCAGAAGAAAAAGATCACAGGACAGGAAGATACTAGAGAGTGTATGGATGCGTGTCCTACTGCATACCTTGAGTTAGCAACAGTTTTTCTTACCATTGACTGTATCTGTAGTCCAGTAGTTGATTAGAACTGACCAGATCAATCTTCCGTGTACCTGCCAAGGTTGCATTTGGATGGAGTGTAGGAATCACGGAATGGTTTGGGCTGGAAGGAACCTTAAAGTTTCAGCCACCATGGGTAGGAAGCAATGCTAAAGGTTATAGTTCAAGAGACAAAATCTGGGAGCATTGGGGGACCTGAGAAGATTGCAGAGGAAGAAGACAGTAATGGTGTAATTGTGTTCTAGTACACATCAAGCCCTAAGAAATGCAGATCTGGAGGGGAAGAGGATGTCCAAGGGATTTAGAAGTGAAAGATGTCTTTTGCTACTGGGGGAGAAGAATTTCCATTGTTTTTGTCTGATCAGGGAGGTATAGTATAGACTGTTTGAGAAGGGACCTCACCTGTTCTTTTTCCAGGTACAGACCAGTGAATGACAGAGAATGTTCCATTAGCATCAGGATGTGTTTTTTGAAGTCAACATATGTAGAAATTGGCCCACTCAACCATATAATTCAGAGTGAGATGGCCCTTCAAAAATTGACTGGTATCTTATTGAGAGACCTTGCTTAAGCACAGTTAAGGAAATAAGAACTTGGCTCTGAGTTTTGGTATGTCCTGGTGAAATAAAGGTAAGTGCTTACCAGTCTGTGAAATAATGAAGATATGCTCAAGTTCCTTCTCTTTGTAAATACTGATAATTCTGTATTGTGGTGTTGAGCTGTACTGTGACTTTCAGGGATGTGTTGTCCAGGAGCTAGGGTGGTGGCAAGCTAAATCTTGTTAGGCACCAGTCACCTCAGACAGTTCTGTTCTCTCTGTGTGCTGGCTTCATAGCCATATTTGAAAAAAGTGAGAGATAAAGGCATGACGGGAAGCCAAAAGAGGGCATCACATCAGAGCTTGAGTAGGTACACAATTCTGTAAGAAAAAAATCTATTGCCTCTTTCTATGTATATCCTTGCTAAGTAATCCCAGAAGACTAAGTCTTTGAATTTAACAAAGTCTTCATACATAATCTGGACATTTTAGTGTATAATATCCAGAGAGAAATCTTTCAGAAAAAGGAAAAAGGCCTTGTATTTAGTGTTTGTGTATCCTGAAATATACAGCATATGCTGTTCAGCATTGTTTGCACAGTGTCTTATGAATGGCATTTTTGCAGGCAAATGGAGCAAAAATGACACTGTAAAGAAAAGAGTAAAATTAGAGTACCTGAAGATAAGGTCATCTAAAACAAGTTGTGAGGGGAGCAAGGGATAGATTGCAAGAAAATCTTAATACTCTGTGTGCAAATATGTATGGCATAGGGAACACATTTTACCTTCTCAAACTGAATTTGAATGTAGCTGATGTCTACACCTGAGTCTATACCATGACACAGGATAGCATTTCAGAGACGTGGTTAAATCCATTGGTGTTTTCTCCATGCCAAAGGGGCATTTCAAAATACCTTTCAGCCCAATATGCAGTTTTCCCTCCAGTCACTACTTTAGGTGGATCTCCCGCAGTTGCTACCTGATACTTGCAGAATTTTTTGGTGCCTTTGGAGTGTGCTATGCCCTCTTTTGATGTCAGTATTTTTCTAACACCTTCCTGAACCCACAATCTCAAGAGGGAAACAATGGAAGAAGCAAGTCTTTCTTGGGTGGAACACACACTGGCAATCATGCTGGGTTTTTAAGATATTGGAGGTCGCTCATTTAACCAATTGGATTTGCAGAGTGAGAGGAAAATGCACCTTGAACCTTGGTCCCTACCTTGCTCCCAAGGTCAGGTCATGGTGTGCTCAGCTCAGGCAACAGGGTTTGCTCAGGGACAGTTCTCTCCTGTAGCTGAGCCCTTGCAGAAGGGCAGGAACCCATGCAGCTTCAGTGTTGGGCAGCTGGAACACAGCACCTGCCCATTGCACCAGGAGGAGTCTTCAGCAGCCACACGAACAGGGAACATGGACCAGCAGTACAGAGAAGGCAGCATTTTAGTATGCCAAATCTTGGAGTGTGTGTAGGCAACTGGAGAAAAAACAGCCAACACCTCTCACTGCGTGCCTTCAGGCAGCACACAGCTATGGAGGCAGGAGGAGAAGCTGGGGGGTAGGGCAGAGATGTATTTGATGTAAAGGCATCTGAAAGCTGCAAAAATACATATTGTATGAGTCTATCTGCTTGCAGATGGTAAAAGAGGCTTTTCAAATGAGAGGTATTTCTTAGTGGAGAAGATCAATCAAGGGTTCTTGTCAGCAGTATCATCAGAAATGAGCAAAAACTTTCTAGTCCAGCAGGAATCTTTGAAATTTTAGCTAGTCAGCATGTACGAGAGGCAAATGTTGAGGAAATGCCTTCAGACAGCAGCTGAAGCTGAATGTGGAGTCCTGCATGGAAAGTGTTGAGAGTTGGTCTTCCACATCTCAGAGAGCAGCTGCAGCTCCAGCCTAACACAGCAGGGAGTGGTACTGGGCAAGCCTGCCCGTGGTGTGCGCTCCAGGAGGCAGGAAGGAACCATCAGGAACCATCAGGGTAAGCCTGTTCTTAAAGTAAACATAAATTACTTTATGGTGATACAGGACAGATGAGTAGGCCTGACAAGCTCCCATTAGATCCTTGGTCCAATTCACACGCTCTGCCTTACTCTGGGTTTATTCACATGTGATGGCAGAGAAGGCAATTTGGTTTTATATAAATAATAAGTTTTTATTCCTGCCTATCTGTTGCATATCCAATTGAAGCAGGGATCATTGTCCCTGAATTCACTCCAGGGACACATGCCAGAGGCAGCATGAAGTAGCTGCTGACACCAGGAGCACCTATGGGATGAGGTTGTCCAGTGCACTGCTCCCTCTGCAGCCTCTGATCTCACCTGGGCTGAGGCTGAAAGGAACTCCAGGCTGGCAAAGGAATGGCTCATATCTGTCAGCATAGAGGGGTTTTGCCCTGTGCAAGCAAGCAGAGTATTGGACCCAGAGATTACACTCACAAATCTACAATTTTATGGCTAAAAGTCATTCTGTCTTTACTTACTGTGAAGTTTAGAAAAGAACACAGGAGCAGGGCCTGCCCCAGGCTGAAAGATGGATAGACAGAATTTCAATGGCCAGGAATTCTCTAAGGATCAGAAGTATTTTAAAGAAGTTTTTTTTTTTTAAATCACAGAGGTGATACATGATGTTTCTGCCGGTCCTGCAGGTATGTCTTGTGTGACTATAAATCTGTCCTTTACAGGTAGTGGGGTTTGGGCTTTTTTTTTGGTTGGTTTT
>VXBI01008181.1:0-71742 GCA_013397375.1 Toxostoma redivivum | reverse complement strand
TTTTTTTTTTTTTAATCAGAGGCGGCTACACTACTGCCAGCTCTTACTGCTTTTCAAGGGAATTTGATAGAGGGTGGAATTTGGTTGTGGATTTTGGTTGGGGTTTTTTTTGTTTGGTTGAATTTAGATTGGGTTGTTTGGTTTGGTTTTTTTTGGTGGTTTTTTTTGTTGTTGTTTTTTTGGTGTTTTGTTTTGGTTTTTTGTTCTTGTTGTTTGGTTGGTTGGGTTTTTTTGTTGTGTTTTTTTTTCCCTTTTTGGGAGTGGTGTTGGTTAGGTTTTCTTTTTTTAAAGAGAAAGATGTTTGTATTTTGGCCGTTGAATTTTCCAAGTGCATTAGCCACAGTACTGGTACAAGGCTACCATTGAGTTGTAAGATATATAAGATTAATTTTCAAGATTCATGTCATAATTTATTTTTTTCAATTAATCATTTTTCTCATTATTTTTCTAGAAGTTTTAATATAGGTAGAGAGGATATTACAAATGCTAAGAAATATGTCACAGATTAAAACAGTGAGATGTCTTTCAGCTTTATACAGTTGCTGAAGCTATTTTCTGTGTCCCTACCCTAGACTTGCAGTTGCTGATAGTTTTGCTTGAAATAGTGAGCATCCCAAATGAAGATGGCACTACAGGATAAAACAGTCAGGACAACTGCAATTATTCCTGATGTGTCCTTCCCACTGGAGAGTGAGATGATGGCCAGCTAAACCCAGCTAGTAATTTGGGTTCAGAACGTCTTGTTCCTTCAAGGTCTTAAATTTTATCCAGATGTTGCTTGTACCAGGTGATTAAATCAATATTAGAGCAGGTGCAGTCCAGAAGGTTGTAGTTTAAATGGATTATGCAGTGGCCATCTAGGGGTACTAGCTGACTAACCTGGTACTAACCTGGTACAATGTTATGGGCACAACTGAGATACTCTTGATATTAGAAAATGCATCTGTGCTGAATGCAGTAAATTTGTTGTAACTCAGATCAGCATGCTGTAACTTCCTGAGGTTGTGAAGTACTTGGTTACCTATTGCTGTCAGTTCACTGGATGATAATATTAGCACCTCCAAATTGGATAGTTGTTGGAACAGTTTGTCGTTTGGCATCATCTCCAACTCAAAGTTATTTTGACTAAGGTCCAAGATCATGTGGCTTGAAAGAGATACTGAATGCTAGTATTAATGCTAGTGGGATGAGGAAAGATTCAGTACTTGCTAGACATGCAGATTTTGGAAAGGGCTCTGTGAAGTGTTGATATGGAGAGGCGTGAAGGGCAAGTCTAGCACCTCTAGGCTAGCACTGCTGTAAATGAACATGTCCTGGAGATGGAGGTGTGTGGCTTAGATTCAGGTAACAAAGTCTGCTCAAAGCTCTCAGTGCTTTGCTAGAGCAGTCAGAACATTCAGTGTGACTGCCTTAAATGCAAATGTTGAAGCTTTGCCAGTTTCTCCAAACAGCCAGAGCCTGGCTGCAGAACCTGTGAGTTACCCTTGATGTGGAGTGGGTGAGGGAGGGGAAGGCAGCAGAGCTGGTGTTGCAGAGGTACTCAAAGCAGCTTGCATTGAGAACATCTCCTCTAGCAAGCTCATGCCAATGGGCAGTGCAGGAATGTGAGTTTGGGCTAGGTCCAGCTTTTGGAGCCTGGTTAAGCACTGAAATGTGTCAGCATTTATATTTTTGAAGTGCCGTAACTGCAGATAGAGATCCTTGGCAGAGATACTGCAGATGTAAAACATCTGGATATATGTAGGCTCCTTTTCCACACCGTAAAATGTTCCCAGCTGAAGGGTCTGGGCTGTGGAGTTCTGTATCCCCACCAGGACCCCAGGGATGTCAGCACAGCCCATCAAGCCCCAACTGCAGAAATGGGACTGAAAAGATCCAGGTTCAATATATAAAATGTCATTGCCTTTAAGGATGAGAGTTACATCGCTGGTCTTTTGCAGAACTTGGACATCTTCTGCTGTGATTGCTTGTATGTTGTTCATTTGAAAATGGAGGATTTGAGGTTTGGAGTGGGGAAGTTTTGAGGAAGTTGCAGTGAAGAGATGTGATTGCTGCCCAAGATGAAGATACCTAAGCCTTCAAGATTTGACACTGGAATAAAGAACATATTTCTTATTCCTGTCTGTGTCAACATGCTCCAGGGAATGTGGGCCAGCAAATGCTGTATCAGACAGAAACATGAGCAGGTTTCTGGTCAGCATGACTGGCTTCAGCTGCCTCTTGCTGTGAAAGGCACTGTCATACACCCAGCTGATCTGACACCTTGAGAAAACAATAGAAAACTGCATCAGTGGCCTGTCTCACAAATGCTCCTGGTAATCTGATTGCACAAACTGCACCTCATATCTGTAAAAATCCAAGATCTGTTGTCATCTCTAGGGTAGAAGTGTCTGTCTTTTCCAGTGATGCTTGCCTGGTACTTTTAAGTTCCCATATAATTACAGGGTTCTGCTGACAAGAAAAACCTGTTCTGAAATGATGGATGTGAGGAGGCATGTGTGGGAGTCAGGAGACCTGATGTATTTAATGTCTAACTTAATAGGAAAATCACTTTTCCTATAAAAAAGCCAGCAACTTCCAAGGGCCAAACATGTCTTTCTCCAGTTTTTAGGGAACAATATTGAAAATTAATAACAATTTGCTGTCACTACTGCCTTAGAGGTGGTAATATCTTTNAAGAGGTTTTTACTGTTTGGTATTGTTCAATTCTATGCTGGGAGGTGTGTTGCCTGTTGAATAAACAGTTTTGTTTCTTTTTCCACTTCTCTCCGAGGAAATTTTTTTTTCCCGAGCCGACTGGGGGAGAGATTGCTTGGATTGTTTTTTTTCCTTCCCTGGAGGGACCCCATTCAAAAGTTTCCTCCCAAATTTGCTCTAAACCAGGACATATCTGGAAATGCATATTTCACCCACTGGACTGTAAATAATTGTCCCTAGAGGAGGAGCTGAGATATTGCCCAAGTGGATCAATCTCTGCACAGCAAAAAAATTCACCAGCTGTCTGGAGGTGCTGAGAGTGGTTTCCTTGTGAAGGCAGGAAGATCCTGCTGTGGTGGGCTCCAGAAGTCTCTGTCTCTGACAGGGACAGGGGGCTTCATGACTGTGATGAGCAGAAGTGAGGATGCTCCTTCCATACCTTGTTAAGTCCAGGTAGAGAAGAGCATTCAGGCCAGAGAAGATTGAATTCTGGAGGGAAGGGATTGAAGCTGAAATTAAGGATTTCTGTTGTGACAAGTGGTCACAGAAACCTCTCTCAGTCCTAAACCTTTCCAGCTCTAGTTTTTATTTTCTGTAGTCTGTGGAAAATACACAGTGAAACTGAAATAGTTATGTACTGTGAATAAAAATAGGAAAACACGGCACTTGGAAAATCCTGCCTCTCCCCGCCCCACACCCCGAACTAACACAACCTACAAAATAACCCAAAGAGAATTTTGAATTATTTAAAATGCAGCAGCCAAAACTCTAGGAAGCCTCAACACAGGCTTGCAATGCATAGCCCTGGGGTTTTGGGGACTGTATTTTTAAAATTAATGCATTGAATCTCTCTTGTATAAATCTGAAGTGTCTCACCTGCTGTACTTTCTTATCAAAGTTAGCACATATAAGGATTGTTTACTCCTCTGGATGAATTATTAATCCTTAAGAAAGGATCCTCACAGGGTAGTTTTAAATTGTGAATGTCACAAGTCTTGCAACAAAACTTACTCTAAGAGAAGCCTTAAGTAAACCTTACAGAGAGGAAGTAAAAAAGAACAGGTCTGGAAAATGTTTGTAGAAGGAATGTGGCCAAATTAATTGGATATGAATTCAATAACACACTGCAGTCAGGAGACAGCAGGAATGTTTAGTTCAGACTAGACAAAGATCATGCCTGATATGCTAAGTCTTCAAAATGTCTACAAAGGCTTTTCAGTTTTAAGCGAAAATAAATCCATCTATGACATAGAGAAGTCAACTCTGTGGATACCAGGGAAATGCACTGAGCATGTGTGGCACAGCTGGCCACCACGAGCACTTCAATGACACACAGCTATTGTGCTAGTGGGTGAGAGCAGGGCAGTAGATGTGTGTCCAGAGTAGGACGCCCTGGAGCCCGTGAGGTGTAGAGGACAGTGCAGGTGTGTGCCCTGTGGGTGGGAGCCTGTGGGGTTTGTCCAGGTGCACGTGTGGGGGGAGCAGGGCATGGGGCTCGGGTCTTGCTGTTGACACAGGTGTGAGTATTTGAGGCTAAACCTCGACTCTGCCTGTCTCTGGCTTCGACAGACACAGGGCTGTGTCCGCACTCAGTAGCCTCAGGAGAGGGAGAAGAGAAGTAGTGTTTGTTGCAAAACACAAGTCTGGGTTTGGTGAACATTCTCTTCCTTTCCTTTAAGCACAAATCCTGCTGCTGAAGGGTGCCAGGGAATATTAGTGGAGGAACATGGGTCCCCACAGCTGCAGACAGCGCAGCGGGGCAGGCAGGGGCAGAGAGATATCAGCAGTGTGGTGGAGTGGAAGTGGAGAGGGGCTGCCACCACAGAATTCCCCATCTGGATGAGGAGCACAGCTCCTCAACTGTCCCGCTCCTTCTGGCGTGCTGGGTCTCAGCTGGAGTTCGGTGCCAGGCAGGCAGCACCCGGGGACAGCACCAGCAGGGGGGGATGACCCAGCTGCCCATGGCTGAGCCCCCACATGTCGATGCTTGGCATGACCTGGGGGCAGAGAGCCAGCCCAGCACCTGCTGTGATGACTCTTGTGATGGCACAGGCTCCACCCCAGAGGCATGATACAGGCATCTACAAAAGGGACAAAACATGGACCTAGAAAAGTCGATGCTTTCAATACAGGTAAACAAAGGAGAACCTGTGGAGCTAACTGCTGCCGTGTGAAGTTTAGACAGATAAAAATAATTTGACTGTCACTGTAAGTGAGAAGAGTGCTTATGTTTTCCCATTCAAATAAAACAATGAGTAAGTAAGCTCTCTCCATATGTTTCAGGGTGTGGAGTGGCTCTCCCAGTGAACTGAGGAGAAACTATCCCTAGGGGGATCCTGTTGTGCATTTGTAGATTTAATTCAATGAAATATTTGCTATTAGCCCCAGGTGTGCATTTCATAGGACTGCTTTTCCATTGTGCTTCTTCCCTGAATCAAATACCTTGCTTTTTTTTTTTCTTTCTTCTTTCTGTTGTCTCCCACTTGGCATAGAAAAAATTAGATAAAAGAAAAAAAAGAGAAGAAAAGCCAAGATAAAAGAAAGTATTAAAGAAAAAGCTTATTAAGTCAGCCTTTTCTCCTGGCCCTGAGAGTCCTGGTCCTTTCTTACTATTCTCATGTGGTACAGCATACCAAACAAATAGCAAATAGAGACATTGTGATCCCCCCACTGTGTACAAATTCATGTATGAAGAGCACAATACAAGACGTAAAATTCTTATACGTCTCCTCTGTCATACCTGTCCATACCTGTCATACCATCTCCCATACCTGTTAAACACCCCTGGGAAATTTACCATCCTTCAAGCTATCTGTGGGATGTAGAGTGCTGGTTTGATGGGCTCCCAAAGTTCCCATCAGTGGTGGGAGAGGCTGTGAGAGTGCACAGGTGTGAGCAGGGACAGTGGCTGATGTCCCTAAGCATATAGTGAGACTCCTGTCTTACTCTTCCCATTAAGCCCTTCAGATTCCCCTAAGATAAATCCCGTGGGAGCTGTAAACATTCAGACATTAGCAGGCCAGCATTTACCCCAGGTGTCTGCAGCTCCTGCCCATGGGCAGGGATGGTGGCTGTCACTCCACTCCATGCACATCATCCCTGCAGTGCTGGGTGCCCTGAGCTGGCACAGGTCAGCGGTGTGAAAATCAGGAGAATAAATCCCAGGCCATTGTGGAGAGATGAGGGTTATGGCATTGGATGATCTTGTGCTGTCTTTGAATGAATGTGAGGCTGAGCACAGAGCTCAAATGGGGGGAGTTGGCTGTAAAACAGGTTGCAAGGAAAACAGTGTGAGAAAAATAGTGGTTTCAGAGTGAAACAGGAGCATGCCTGCTCTAAATATAGTCAGGTTACTGTGCACTGGTGCTTTTCTGAGGCAGAACAGATTTTTGAAAAGTGGAAACTGAGGAAAATTGGTCTTCATATTCATGTGGACTGGAATATCTGTGCTAAATACAGAATAGTGTAAATGAGACTGTAACACACTACCAAAGGGGAATTTAATGTAATGGGAAATTTGAGTTGAACAAAATTTGATTTATCACTTAAGAAAGGCACAAAATCCTGTAAACCAGCTGCCAGAGCTCTTCTTTGGGGGCTGGTGTTAGTGGTATACTTGGCAGTATAAATTTTACAGTGGACTCAATGATCTTACAGATCTTTTCCAGCCTAAACCATTCTACAGCTTCAAGATCTCTGCCTACACTTTTGCAAATAGATTGTGTTGCTGATGCACAGTGCTGATGCACAGACTATTGCAGTACAAACAGTAAAGCTAGAAAGCAATACTTCAATATGAAATTTAAGTCTTCTTCTTGTATTTAGGTTGCAGAGAATGATCCATTTTTGAAGGGGACAGTATTTCTAACCATCCCTAAGATGAGTGCGTGTGCAGCAGCTGCAGGCAGGAGGGGATCTTGTGCTGCCCAGACAGAGGGGTCAGGTCCTGACTGCCCAGGGCATTGCTGAGCACTGACTTCAGCCAAACAGCTAGACCTGTCTTTTTCTTCCCTTCCTTAAACGACTGAGTTATTAGCTTGACAGCTTTGGTGCCTTAAGTAGCACTCCTTCTTCATCACCTAGGAGAAAAAAGCATGAGGAAAACTTACAGGACCAGAAAATGTGTCCCAGCCCGACAGAGCCAATCCAGACCCTGTACCCAACCGGGGAAGCTTCAAGTGATCAAGATGCCATTCGGGGTGCATCAAGGTCAGCATGCAGGAAGGTGAAGACACCTGAAGTTCTCTGGTGCCAAGGATACACACAAAATCAGTGACTTCAGCTCTGAAGCAGTGTATGAAGGCCACAGCTGTGCTGGTAGCTGGAGCTGATTTCAGGGCTCACGGGAACCCTGCTGTGCTCATTCCTGCAGGCAGATAAGGAGAGGAGTCAACAAGGCAGGAGGAAAGCTGCCAGAAGTGCAGAGCTCACTCCGTGTTGCATACTTGCCTACCCCTGTTGGGGCTGGCACACACCGAGAGGCTGCAAAACAGTGCCCTGCTGCTGCATTTGTCTGCTGCTGGGATGCTTCTGTGCCAGCACAATTGGCTGGAGTTTATCCCCTCCTCTTTAATGTATATAACTATACAAAAGAAAATACCTTATCTTAATGACAAACTGAAAAGCTGACTCCACATTCAACTAACAGCTCTGCCTCTTTCCCAGCCAGTTCTGTGTTTGCTGGAAATCCTGCTTGCCCTGCAGTTGGTCACAAAAAGTTCTTAATTATTTAATTGGTATGTTTGCTCCTTGTTTATCTGCCATTTTCCATGTTAACACTCAAAAGCTAAGGCTTGGTGTATCCGTGGGCATTGGATTTGCATGGACAGGTTTTGGTAGTGGGGATGCACAGGGATGGCTTCTGTGAGAAGCTGCTGGAAGCTTCCTTCATGCCCAGCAGATCCAGTGCCAGGAGGCTCCAGGATGGAGGTGCTCCTCCCCAAGGCTGAGCCAATTAGAAATGGTGCTAATGCCTCTGTGATAACAGATTTAAGAAGGGAAAAATTATTGTGCAAATGTAATTGCAGCCAGAGAAGGGCAGAGTGACAATGTGTGAGAGGAACAGCCCTGCAGACACCAAGACTGGTGGAGGGACAGGAGGTGCCCCAGGTGCCAGAGCTGAGGTTCCCCTGCAGCCCCTGGTGCAGCCCATGGGGAGGCAGCTGTGCCCCTGCAGCCCAGGGAGGGCCATGGGGATGCAGAGATCCACCTGCAGCCCCTGGAGGAGACCCAGGCCAGAGCAGGTGGATGCCTGAGAGGAGGCTGTGAATTCATAGGAGGCCCATGCTTGAGCAGAGTCTTGGCAGGACTTGTGACCACACTGGAGCAGGCTGTGCCTGAAAGACTGCACCCTGTGGAAGAGTGACCCACATTGCAGCAGTTCATGGAGAAGTGTGTCTGTGGGTTGGGCTTACATTGGAGAAGTTAATGAAGAACTGTCTCCTGTGGGAGGAATCCCATGTGGAGCAAGGGAAGGACTCCCCACCCCGAGCAGCTGCAAGAACAATCTGTGATGAACTGACCATAACCCCTACTCCCTGTGCCACTGAGGAGGAGGAAATAGAGTCTGAGGAGGGAGTGGTGGGGGAAGATGTTTTTAAGATTTATTTTACTTCTCATTATCCCGCTCTGATTTAGTTGGTAATAAATTTACTTAACATCCCCACGTTCAGTCTATTCAGGCTGTAATTGTGTTTGTTGAGTGATCTTTCTTGTCCTCATGTCAGCTCATGAACCTTTGTTATATTTTCTCTCCCCTCTCCAGCTCTGGAGGGGAGTGATAGAGGGAGTGACAGGTGCCTGGAATCCAACTTGGGTCAAACCTTTACACCCTGTGATCCCTGCTGTGCTTTCCTGGGGTGAAGCAGTTTGGACTTACACCCCATGACCTATTTTTTTGCAGACTGTGAGCCCTGGTGGCACACATACTTCCTCAGACCATCCATACCAAAACCCTTAAATTTAAGATGAATGAGGTATTTTGTAAGAAAAGTTCTCTGAATCAAGAAGGGCATCAGCCAAAGCTAATCCTGTTTCATTCTGCAGTGCAGTGAAGCCTATTATTATGCATCATGGAACTTATGTGTCATATTAGAAAGCAGGAATAACTCCAGAGATATTTTTGATTTTAGTAAGTTTTTGTTTTTGTTTTGTTTTGTTTTGTTTTGAAGTGGGGTGGGTGAAAGAAATGGGACTGTTGAGAAAATGGGAAGATTTATTATCCAAATAATGACTTCTAGGGCCTAACTCAATATCATAGAATCAGAGAACAACCTGAATGAAAAGTGATGCACAAGGATCTTAGAGCCCAGTGCTTGGACAGTCCCAAGGATTACACCATGTTCCTGACAGTGTTGTCCAAACACATTTGAACTCTCTCAGGCTGATGCTGTCACCCCTTCCCCGGGGAGCCTGTTCCAGTGCCCAGCCACCCTCTGGGTAAAGAACCTTTTCCTAATATCCAACCTAAACTTCCCCTGACAACTTCAGGCCATTTCCTTAGGTCCTGTCACTGCTCACCAGAGATAAGAGATCACTGCCTGCCCCTCCTCATGAGGAAGTTGTGATTGCAATGAGGTCTCCTCTCAATCTCCTCCAGGCTGAGCAGACCAAGTGACCTCAGCCACTCCTCACATGGTTTCCTCTCCAGGCCCTTCACCATTTTTATTGCCCTCCTTTGGACACTTTCTGGTAGCTTTACACCTTATATTGAGGCTCCCAAAACTGTGCACTGTGGATAATAGAGAATTAATTATTAAATTAGTATTGAGTGATTGAAGTTCCTCTTCTTGACCATATGCTCAAATAATTGTTGAGCTTAGTAAAACTGACTAATGAGTAGGGATATTTGAATTATTTATTATGTGTACCTATCAGATTAATTTAGATCTTGGTGCTTTTAAAGCAAAATGGGGAGGTGTAAAAATTTATGACCATAGCTAGTGGGAGTGGGTTTTGATATTGGCAGGGGGCTTTGCTATGGATACCCACCATAGGCTCAGGTAGGTTGCAGACCCTCTGGGACAGCCAGGGCTGTTGTAGGCTGATTCACTTCCCATGTTCAGTACTGCTCCTCTTCTGCATGCTGATGTTTGCTGTTCCCAAGTGCTGGGTAGATTGTTTCTCCATCACTGCATTCAGCGGTGTTATCAGACCACAGTCCCTCGAGAATATGTTGCTGCTCCTAATTTTCTCAGTGCTTGGTCAAAACTCCTTCCACTATTGATGAGGGGGAAAATTTAGGAGCATGCAAACACCAGCAGTAATAATTGACTTGCCTTGCCATTGAATGCTCATGAGATGCTGCATGCTGCAGAGGGCTGAGCACACTGCTGCCTCCACTCTGCCCCTCCAGTGCTGTGGCACTTCAGCCAGTCTGCCCTGCAGCCAGAGAGTCCTCCAGAGAGGTTCACTATTCTAAACTGGTATCCTGAACTAGACAGGAGGAACAGCTCACAGAAGTCACCAGAATGCAGTGAGTCACACCCACAGTGTCTGCCCACAGGTGATGGACCTTCCCTCACCTAAAAACCACCAGGGATAGAGTGTGAGTCGTAGCAGGGGCTGTGGCAGTGAGGTGCTGGTGTGCCCCTCAGCTCAGCCCAGGGCATGGAACCACAGACCCGGCATCGCGTGGATTGTTGGCACAACGTGGAAGGCACAGGATGCCAATTCCCATCCCAACACAGAAGGGTGGGTCCTGTTTCTGGTGGGATCCTGGGTCCTGCAGAAACCTCTCCACCCAGGTGGAGAATGGCTGGCTGGGTTGAAGGGAAAACCTGTGTGAATCCAGCTGGCTGACCCATCAGGAAGGGGTTCCAGTCAGATCACTGGGCGCCACACCTCCAAAAAACCCAGGCACTGAGGGATGCTGCACGTTGAATGAACCTGAAAAAGATGTGTAATGACTGTAGGAATATGAGAATCAATCTAAGACGTTAAAAATAAAAAAAAAACTAGAGTGCATTGAGTTGCACATATATGTTAAAAATACTTTAGTACCCTCTGAATCCCTATGAGATATTAATTCTCTCTTTTCAAAAAGATAAATCATGTCAATCTCAGGGCCTTCCACATGTCTGAAGAGAAAGGGATTGACAGCCCAATACAGCAAGGCTTCCAAAATACCTGTAAATCCTATACAGGATCAAAGGATTAAAATAGTTTTCAGCTATTTCCTTCAAGTACGGATTTCAAGATTTTCCTCATTTGTTGTTTTCTTTGGTATTACAAATAAGATAGAAATCCAAATGTTCGAATGCTGGATGTTAAGAACATGGGACTTGCCTTGGAGCTGTGGGATTTGGGCTGTGACTATTCCCCTGCTGTGGCTGCATGGTACCACGAAAGGGTGAAACATGGCAGCTGGGGGGGGACCAGGACCATCTGCTCTAACTCAAACCTGCATTTCCCAGCAGGAAAACCTGCATGTGCTTTGCTGCCAGTGTAGCAGGTGCTGCAGGCTCAGGCTGCGGGCTGTGACCTAAGGAAAAGCCTAAAACAAAGTAATGAAGCAAGAGGATAAATCACTGTCAGGAAGAAACAGCTGCTGTAAAACATGTCAGACCTTACCAGTCTTTATGTGAAACTCCTTTGCTTCATGCTGCAGCAATTGATCTTTCTGAAATCCTAAACAAGGGCAGGAGGTAGCTGCCAGATGTGCTCTCCAGCCCACACTCTGGGCATGTGAGCAGTGTCCCTTTGCATGTCCTTGGGGTGGTAGGGACACAAGTGGACAAGAGCTGCAAGACTGCACCTTTGGTGGCCTCCTAGCTGGGTATCAGCTTGCCCATTGGATTTTTTGGTCAGCCAGGAACCAAGCTGCAGCATGCCCCTGCCCCAGAGGGCAATCCTCTGGTTGCTACCACTCCTTGGCAGGTGACCAAACCACCATTTCCTTTCTCTGGAACTGATGGTTGAGGTTAGTGCCCACTGGAAGAAAGGGATGGTGTGACCAGGGACATGGTGTGATCACTGTGTATAGAAATATTCTAAACAAGTGAAGTGAGCATTCCTCTGGTTGCCTCTCCACTGCTGGATTGTTCTCTAGTGGATTTTATTTGTGGTAACTTTCAAAAGGACTGATGGTGCAGGCACTTAGCCAGGGTACTACTGCTGCTACTTTGGAGGAGGCAGCAGTGCTATTTTTTAGCAGACAGGATGAACAAACTTTTAGGTGATGACTGTGGCTTGCTTGAGGGCAGGGGACAAAGGGCTTCCTGGCCCCTGTGCCTTCATCCTGAGCACTGATGGTGACCAAAAGCTGAAATTGCCATGGCTGGGGCATGTGGAACTCTGTGAAGTCCTATCAAATGCAGACTAAAAATGGCCAGAACCAAGGTACTAAGTGGGAAGGAGATTGCTGACAAGATTAATTACCAACAGATTAATTACTGGTATTATGTTCATCCATGCTTCTTCTTCAAAGGGGAAATATCTCCTATGCACTCCCTGCAGACACTGTTTCTGTAGAGCTGCTGCTTCTGTGTTAATCTCCTTGAGTAGCTTGCGATTTTTCAAAAATTCTAAAGATATCTTGAGGATCTCAGTGCTGGACCTCCCTGTTACTCTTTGAAACAGTTTTAAAACTTTTCTCTGTCTCAAAAATTCAGCCTCTGTTCATTGCAAAGCAAGCAAAGCGCTCAGTGTTCTTGGTCCCCATGGGAATGAGTACTTTATAGTACTGTAAAGGCACTATAAAGCCAAGATAAAATGCAGATTACAATGATTAGTAAAAAGCCATGATTCTTCTCTCCAAACAATACAGAATCTTACAAACTGGGCTGCACAAGTCTAAAATCGTAGATTTTAAACCAACAATAGAGAAATATAGTAACTGCAACTGTTCTGACTTAAGTAGCAAGTGAAAAATCAGAAATAAAACTCTTGTAAGCTTCCCTTTTCCTTATTGGTCTCTATTGGGTGTTGCTTGGTGTGGCTTTGGGGAAAAAGAAGTTCTTAGCCCTTACGCAGTGAGGCTGGACTAATCACTGGAAGTTGCATTTTTGTTGGTTTTGGTTTGGCTGGACACAGACTTTAACCTTGAAATGGAAGGAAATCAGGCAGAGATAAAAAGGAAAAGAGTGAATCTGAGAAAGCTGGTGTGAGTTCAGACTATTTAAAGAACTTCTGGCATGCAGGCTTTGAAATAACAAAAGAGCATCTTAAAAGGAAGCCCTGTTGCTAAGCAACATGAATTCTTGTATGTAGAACTCCAGGAAGATAAGAGAAAAACCTTTGCTGCTTTCAAGGAAGAATTGCTGGTGAGGAGCCATAGCTGCATCCAAAGTGTGTTTGAAGTGTTCCAGCCCCATCCTGTCTGTGAGAGGGTTTCCACAGTGTTTTGTCAGGCCATGGTGACACTGTGTGAGCAGGTGGGAGCCCCCTCTCCTCCTCCACCTGCTGAAATGCAGGAGCACTGTGCTTCTGCTCAGGGTGGGAGAGAATAATGGGAGAAACCTGAAACTGCTATAGTGGCACGAAAAAACCATAGGTCATGCTGAGCCAGATGTTTTGGGAATGTGAAGTGATGTTTCAGTACAGTTTTGATTGCTTCAATTAATTTCTCAAATTTCCCTCCTCTTTCTCCCCCCTTCCTATTAACAAATTCTCAATTTTTCATGGTGATGGTCTTTGCCTGATGATCATCCATCCAACTGCCATGTAACTACTGGCTATAACATAATGTAATGGTGTGAAACGCATTCTCCATTCAGAAATATGTCAAAATAAATATATTTTGCCACAGCATAACATTTGTTCCTTTGTCCTCTCCATGCTTCAGGGATGGGGCTCACAGTGGTCTTGCCTTTCTTGTCAAGAGTGAATCCTTGACTGATCTGGTTTGCTGATGGGAGAACAAACCAACCTCTTTGCTAAAATTCAGGATTTCATTCTTCATGCAGCTGCTGGGTGTTGAGGCTGCAGTTGGGTGCTGCTAATAAGCTGTCTCTATTAGATGGCTTTGAAAGGGTAAATTCTTGTAATTCAGCCAGACTAGAGATGGGGGTATGGGATGAGTGGTTCCATGTGTGCAGAGCTAGTCAGCCATGATCCCTCTGTCTACTGGCCTCAGCAGTAACCAGTGACCTGGGGCCACAGGTGATTTCTTCTGTCAGATACTCACTCCTGAAATCCTGTCTGCTCTAATGTCAACTTTTATGTGGTTTTCTTTTTATATATGTACACCAGATACCTAGTCCCTGTTTCCAAAACTATGTGCAAGGAGAAGAATTTGCCAAATGTTGAGACTTGTGGAGTTAGATCCTGTTTTGCTTCTCAGCCCCCTGCAAAATCTCTGGATGGTTCTACAGTAATGCCAGGGGTAATAGTCTGCAGGTTGGTCATTAGTCTTCTGAAAGGGTTTCACCTAGCCACTCAGTCTTGGGCAAGGTTTTATTTTCATCAGAGAAAGCACAGCAGAGTTTCACACTGCAGCTTATCTGAGTGTTAGTTCTTTGCATATTGCCATCTCTCCAAAATACCAATTTCCTACAAAGGAATGTCAGAAGCAAGCCAAAACCTCCTCTTGGTTTTCTGAAATAACTTTAAAGAAACGAGTGAAATTCTCAAGAGACTGTACTCCAGTTCTCTGTGCTCTCCTGGGGTGGCTGGGAGCAGCTGAACAGCCACATCCATAGCAGGGGAAGTGTGGGATGGCTAATCTCCCTAGCCAAAAGGAAGGGAGCAGTCTGGACTCCCTCCTGCCACAGGCAGTGTTGGCAAACTCTCGCTGGGATGGTGTTGGCTGATAGTCGGTGCTTCCTCTGCCACTGGGGCCCGTTGTCTATCACACTTGCTGTCAATTACAGGCTTTTTCCTCTTGGTGTAGCTGTGTTTTCCTTGCTCTAATTTAATGTGTTTCTTATTTTGCTTTCCTTCACTTAACATCATTTGCAGGATCTGCAGGCTGTTGGCACTGCAGCCCCCATCCCCTCTCCTACATTGATTCTCACCTGGTCAGAGCCATCACCCTCATCTTGTGGGGACAAAGACATGTTTAAAGACACCTTCCCAGAAGGTGTGTGATTTGTATTTGTCACTTTGCTGTGCTGATCTGAGCTGCATTGCTTGGAGCAGACATGGGTCTCTGTTAGTCTGCACTACACTCTGGAATGTGTATTTTCCTTAGGTCATGGAAGAGTGGTCTTAAAGAAACACTAGGGTCTGGTACTGGCACTCCATTTTAATGAACAAAGAGGAAATTTCAGATGTGTTGGTGTGATAGAAACAGCAGTGTCTCTCAATGTGCTGCTGTTTGTGAGTAGTAAGCCTGCCCTGGGCAGGGTTTGCCTGGTTTGATTAAATGACACAAGGCTGGGTGTGGGCAATAGGACTGTATAAATGGACTGGTTTACACACAAGTGGAAATAATTTCAGAAGATGACAGTGGGTTGAACAATAACAGAAAGGAAAAGTCCTATGATCTTGATGAGATTTCCAAAATTTGCCTTCATATTATCCTTTTACCTTTCTTTTCTCTTTCAGATACGTAAGCAGCAATTGCTATGGACCCAATCTTGCAGGAGTCATATCCAGCATTGCAGAGTGAGCAGGACCTCGGGGAGCTGGAGTTTGTAAGAGATTTAGTTGGCTGCCTGCTACCAGGGGAAAATCTAGCCAGTTACTTGAGACACAACCATGACTTGTCTAGATTTTCAGTGTTTTCCATGGCCTTCTTTTCGAGCTCCCATTTCTGAGCTGCTGTCAGCCTGGGCCTCATCATGTCCAGCTGTATGGGATCCCTGCAGTGCATGCTGCTGTGTCTGTCAGCAGCTCCAGCTCCCATGCCTGTGTACTGAATGCCATGTTTGCTAAGGCAATGTGGGATACCCTGAGCATGACAAGACAATGAAGAGTTCTCTTCAGGGTAATCCATCTTCTTAGCATTATTTAAGTGTGTCTTGGGGTGACTGTATGATGCCTGTATCCCCAAATCGTCTGTTCTGTTGGTGTTGAATATTAAATTCTGCAACTTTAAGACTGGTTCCAGGAGTGAAGCGGGGTGAAAGAAGAAGTGCAGAGTTTGTTATCAGAGACTGCACCAGCTCCCCTGCATTCCTGCTGGNGGGAGGGATTGCTTAAATTGTTTTCTTTCCCCTTCCCAAAAAAAAACCCCATTCAAAAGTTTCCTCCCAAATTTACTCTAAACCAAAACAAAGTGTTTGTGCACCTTTCAGGTGAGTGCAATTTCATCTGAGGAGGTTGTTGCTTCTATGTTCAGTGATCTGTGCTGGTGACTTTTTGATATATTTTATGGGATGTTTGTTAGACGTCTTAGGCCTGAAAGATTTTGTCATCACTTACATGATTCTAAGTGGTGGTGCAAAACCAAAAGAACACTTCAAGCAGAAATTCACTTCTTGTCCTTCAGGATATAGATTGAACAGACTTTAAAAGGAAAGTTTTAAGTGACTTTTTTATCTGAGTGTAAAACTCAGAGTCTGGATACACAAGAGAATAAATCCAACAGTACCTTAGGAAAGAGGGAGTAATTATTATTTTAAAATGTAACATCACAGATTTCTTATCTAAACTGGAAAGTCCTAAAAGACAGAAACATGTTTGAACGCTGCAGTGCAGATGTTCCCTCCGTTTAACAAGTGCACCACAGGGGTACAGACAGAGGCAAACTACACAACAGAGATGAGAAACACTGCGAGGTGCAGACACAGCTGAAAATGAATCAATGGAAGCAGGAATGAGGGGGCAAGGGAGTCCCTCTGGGAGACAGTCTGAAGTGGAGCTCTGGGTGACAGAGGCTGAAACCAGCACACAGCCCCTGAGCTTTGAACGTGATCATGGAGTAACTGTGTAAATGTTATATGTCAAAAGTCCAATAAAATATGCCAATTATGTTGGATTTACAAATAGATATTTTTGGTTGTTTTGGTGTTTTTTGTTTGGTTGGGTTTTTTTGTTTGTTTGTTTGCTTTTTGTTTTTGTTTTTAAACCTGAAGCTCGGGCTGAAATTCTGGGAGGAAAGGGGCTAGGAAAACCTCTGTGGTTGGGAACCAAAGCTGCTGCTGGCACACGTGGCCAAGGAGCAAGTTGCCAACATTTCCCTACAATTTTCTTCCAGATCGTTTGCTCCCACTGCTGCTACTTGTTTCCACAAGATGGAGCTATTCTAACATGGATTTGGCAGCAGACCGTGGGGAACGAGTGTGCTAGTGCATATTTTATATTTATATATTTATTCTTTTTAAAATTTCCATGACAGTATTTCTGAAGTGGGTAGAATTTTATGAAAAATCATCATCCAAAAAAAGGCAAATCCCAGAAGCAACAGCTGGAGCTCAATGCATATTTGGATAGACTGTGTCATCAAAAGACCTCTTGCAAAAACTGTTCCCAAGGGATGGAGGTAAATACCCTCAAAGTACAGCTTTGCCCCCCACTGGGTCAGCTACTGGGGCGTGCACCCAGCCTCACCTTCTGGAGGGTCTGTTTTGCCATGGCTGAGGAGATTTCCAATGCCCCATGTCCTGAGCACATGCACAGTGGCTCTTTGACGCCCATCAGACATTGCCTGTGGCCCCAGTCTGCAAGCATTAGCCCTCTAGGGCAGCAGACTGCCTTTGCTGAATCATGATGACCGTCTCCTGAGACATTTCTACCCTTTTAAATCAATTTTTAAAAGTCTTGCTGTGTCTGTTTCCATGTGCCATCTTCTTCCACTGCAGCATCTGCTCATTCCCTCTCTGTTTTACCCTCTCCAGCCCCATTCTCCACTGACTCACAGTGGAGACAAAAATTCATATAAATACTGTTGATTTATGATACATGTTTGAAAACCCCATGGCATGCCTGTCTTTTGACCAAGTCAAGCCCACAGAGCCGAACACCTCCTGCCCTTGTTGGAGCATACCTTGTCATTGTAGCCCCTATAAACAGCAGCAGCTCAGGGAGAGGCCTTTAAATCTGGGGATTTTCAATGGGAGCTGTCAAAGCTAGGGCCAGGTTTATATGCAATGCTTGTAGTGCTAGGAAGCAGGGTATCACGAGCACCCCTTGCTCACAGCTCGTTGGGGCTGTGCTGGCACTGCTGTGAGAAGCTGGTGCTCTCTGTTGGCACACAGGAGGTAAGTGCTGTCTCTGTGATGAGGTGTTGCTGGCAGCAAGAGCCTGCCCTGAGTCCAGGGCCACCCAAGGAGCCAGTGGGCAGAGGTTCTTTCCCAAGCAAGTGACACAGCAGAGGGCCAGCCAGCTGCTGCTTGTCAGCCACACGGGGCCTGAAATCCTCACTGCTGCGGGTCCCGGCCTGGAGGAAACCACAGCAAGGTAAATAAGGGTCAGCTATCTAGGCAGGGGCTGCCATTGCCAGATCTGGTGATGCTGCATCTGTCCAAATTCCCACATGAAACCTTAATTCACAAAGACTGGAGCATAAATATTTTTGACAATTGTTGGTTAGGCTTTTTTTACACTATGGTTTAACATCCATCCTTTCCTGCCCCCAAATCTTGCTTTACAGTGGAGGGAGATTTGGGGGAAATATAAAAGTCTCTTGTAAACTCCCAAGCAGAGGATTGTCCTCTTGCAGGCATCCTTGAAGCAGACCAAAACCTTTGGTACACTCTTAGCACAGAGGCACTTATCAAGCACCATCTGTCTTTTGCTTTTCAAGACCAAAACAGAGACAGAAGCAGCATAACTTCAATTTCTTTAATCTGATGACCACCTGGAGCAGCTGCTAAGTGTGTCTGGGAGGCCCCAGAGAGCAGGCAGCCTTCAGCCATTGCCCCTTCCAAGGAGCACCTTGCTGTGTGTCCTGCAGCTGAAGTTTGCTCCTCTTCCTCCCACTCTCCAGTCTCCAATATTAGTTGCTTTGAAGTGATTTTGCTTGAGCTGCTTCACTGCCACTATACCACTTGTCCTTTCAGAGTCTTTAAAGTCCTCTAATATAGGTTATTTAAACATAGCTTTAAAGGTATAGTTTTCATAAAAGTGTGTGTCTATTTGTGCATGCCTAGCATGCACTCCATGCATGACCTGCCTGGCTCAGGCTTGCATGCACCCATCTGGTTGTGTGGGAGCACAGGTGTGCCAGGAGCATGTCCAAATACAAACAGCATTTGCTGTCAGCCATGAAAACCTGCAGTGTGCAGTTGCCTGTGGATGACAAACTGTCTGTAGCTCCTTATGGATTGCACTGATGTGCAAATTCCCTGAGACCAACTGGTTCAGACTCCAAGGCTCTGGAAGCTGTGCTCCTGGAAGGTTCCCCCAGGTGGAGGGAGAGAGCAGACTGATGGCTGTGTGTGGGAGCGTGGCACAGCCAGCACTGTTCCAGGAGTCAAAAATGAGTGGCCTAAAGTACATTATTGTGCTTGCATGCGGGTCCTGGCTTTGGTCAGGGAGCCAAGCTGGAGGACAGCAGAGAGGGAACATCTTGTTCGCTGTCCCCTGCAGGCCCACCATTAAGGGTCAGGGAGGGCTGAAATCAACCAGTGAAGGGTGCCTGCTCGTGGACACCAACAGCTCACAGAACAATAAATGATCATGTTTCTTCAGCACCAAGGAGATGAGGCATGTGATAGCTCTTGCAAGCACTGGTGCCACAGATATTTGTTCCTTTTACATGAGAATAAAAAAAATGCCAGAAGGACCTAATAAATCACAGTATAAATGCTACTATTTGAAAGATCTGGGCTAGA
The DNA here is from genome assembly GCA_013397375.1 of Toxostoma redivivum. Lineage (NCBI taxonomy): Eukaryota > Metazoa > Chordata > Aves > Passeriformes > Mimidae > Toxostoma > Toxostoma redivivum. Next base: position 52,387 of record VXBI01008181.1, on the reverse strand, counting down.
AATTAGTTGAACTTTCATGAGTTTCACATGTCAGGGGTGTGGGTGATTTAGGCTAGTGATTATTCAAGACACAGGGTGTGATTGGACTTTTAGGATTTGAAAGGGTTAGACATGCTTGTCAAGAGGGTGTTTAATCTCTCTTCAGTTATAACTTCAGTTTGTAAATGTTGAAACTATAAATCATCACACCCTTGGTCCATGGTATAGGACAAACTGTGCTGATTTCCTCCCACCTCATTCAGCTTAGATTTACTGCTTTTCTCCAGTGCTATTAATGCCCTCCAAATTATGATTTTTCCTTTTTTAGTGCATGCTGTTGTGTGCACACACACATATGCAGGCAGGCATGTGTTTCATAACAGGTTTTTGTGCTTGTGACTCAAAGCTGAACTATTAAACCATAACACATGGCTGACATCTGGAATTCTCTCAGATGTTTTTGTCATTTGAATATTGGTAGCCATGGCTTGCTACTCTCCTTTTCTCCAAAATGTAACTTTCTTTATTCTCAGCTCATAAAAACAGAGCTGGAAGGTTTTACTGAACCTTTTAGTGTCACTTGATCAATATATATATGCAATATTTTGTCCAAGCATGCTTTAAAGGCACATGTGTTCAGAGAGTTTGGCAGAAAGATCTTACTAAAGAAAGCCTCTGCTTTATCTTTAGGTTTAAAATGGTTGCATACTATGAGAACATTCAGAAAAATAATTTTTTTGCACAGCAGGAGTCTGTGGTTGCTAAGAGTCAAAAGCAGTCACTTGCCAGCTAGCAAAGTGGGGTAAGATTTGCAAATGGATTGGCTTGGTGTTTGAATATAATTATTTACAATAATTCCTCCAAATGAATGCCACCCATTTGGCTGGTTTTAGAGCAAGATTAAAATATGCTGGTAGTTGCTGTAATGTGGAACATTTTGTCTTACCTGTGTCTCACAGAGTGTTGTGTGCTATTCCCAGGGCTGTTTGCCATGAGCTAGTATGGTCCTGCAGAGATTAGGATTTTACATTCTTCTTTATATATTGTAGAGATACCACTCAGAGTGCTGCAATTAAGGACGTGTTAAATTTCACGTTGATATCAAGAATGCAATGAAAATTTCTGTCTATTTGCCACTGTGACAAGTGTCAAGCAAAAGGAGTGAACTTGGGCAATTGCTCCTGGCTTTGGATTAGAAAATCATCTAATCTTGGTTTTCAATTCAGTGGTACAAGCATATTTTTAAATTTGAGGATTGTCTGATTTTCTACTGACATTGAGAAGGATGCAACACTGCTTTACTGATGCTTCAGCAAGACAGGAGGAGCATTGTCTGAAGCCTATGCTGTTCCCTCTAAGAGTAAATATAGTATGTCTTCAAAGCACCTGCTTTACCTGGTGAGGGGCTGCAAAAGAGGGGTGACTGCTGTTGTGTTTTAGATCTATGTCTCTTTTGTTTACGGTAGCTGAGTCAGTGGTTGAGAAAATAATTTTTGCTCTGGCTCCATCAGTCAGATCCCTGACTGCTACTGCTTTTTAGTAATGACACCATGCCAAGGGAGTCTCATTGTGACCGACTTTGACTCTTAAACACACGATGGCTGGAAGAGCATTTTTCCCAGCTCACAGCTGCACTTTCCCCACTGACTGGACAAGTGAGTACACTCTTGTACTCACCTGTCATGATTAAAGTGGAGTCCTTTGAACCTCTGCAGACTGATTTCTTCATCAAAAGCCTGTTGTGCTAATGAGGCCCTGAACTGTATGTATCCTTGCAAAAAGGTTTTTCAGTGCACATGGATACATATCCACAGGTTCAATAAAGGTAAGTCATATTTGTGCAGCCTCATTGCCTTCTGTGATCTAACTACCTGGATGGGTAAGGGGAGAACAGTGGGTGTTGTCTACTTGATGTCAGCGAGGATTTCAACAGTCTCCTAACAACATAGACAAACTCAGGGATGTGGGCTGGATGAGTGGACAGTGAGGTGTATTGAGAACTGACTGAACAACAGAACCCAGAGGGTCAAAATCAATGGCACAGGGTCTAGGTGGAGGCTCGAAGGTCCCTAGTGCTGTTCCTCAAGGTCCAATGCTGTACTGTTTAACTTGTTCATCCATGACTCGGATGAAGGGGCAGATTCCTGCTCAACAAATTCAGAGGACACAAAGCTGGGCAGAGTAGCTGATACCCCAGAGTGCTGTGGATCCCTTCAGAAGGACCTCAGAAGGTTGGTGAAATGGGCACTTGGAGTGCTGTATCCAGCTCTGGGCTCCTCAGGACAAGCGAGACATGGAGCTCCTGGGGTGGGTCTAGCGTAGGCTACAGAGATGAGGGGTCTGGATCATCTCTTTTATGAGGAAGGTGGGTCTGTTCAGCCTCAAGGATATAGAACTGAGAGGGGACCCCATCAGTGTGTACAAGGATATGAAGGGAGGGCACCAAGAGGACGGACCAGGCTCTTCTCAGTGGTGCTGAGCAATAGAACAAGAGGCAATGGACAGATAGTGATGCCCAGGAAGTTCCACCTGGACATGAGGAAGAACTTTGTTACTGTGCAGGTGACCATGCACTGGAACAGATTGCCCAGAGAGGTTGTGGAGTGTCCCTCAAGAACTGCCTGGACACAATCCTGTGCCATGTGCTCTGGGATGACCCTGCTTGAGCACGGAGGCTGGACAAGATCTGGTCCCTTTCCCACCTGGCCCATTCTGTGATTCTTTATGTTAAATTGACCCTGGTGGCTGTGCCCTGATTTTAGTCTAAGGAAAGGTGGCCCTCAGTAGGTGTGGCCATGGCCAGAGGAGTAGCAGCCCATCTGCAGCCCAGGGCAGGCAAGACCACGCAGTCCACCTCCTTGAGCTGGTATGCAAATGTTGTTGTATTTTAGCTGCTGACAGCTCTGCTAATGGATTATGTGGGCACACAAAAGTGATGTGCTATAAACAGCAATTAAAACTATGTTGTAAGAATGTCAAAATCAACCTCAATTTTTTATATGGCCAGACATACTACTTGTTTTCTCATTATAAGGGTTAGAGCTTATTGTTATGTTATCAGGTGCTTCTGACAGTCAGATTCTGACAAAGTATGAGACTCTGAGTTGACCCTGAGACTTCCTCATCAGATCTCTGAGCCAAGCTGAACTGGGTCCTCACTCACCCTGGGTACTTAATGACATGTTTTCACTAGAAAAAAATGGTAAGATCACATTAATTAAAGGCTATGCCAGAATGCATATGTACAAGGGGGGCAATTGAAGAATGCTGAATGTCTGCCAATTTGACATTACCTAACTAGCTTGATTTTTCAACCACAATAATGTTCTCATATTTATGTATTTTTTGGGATGCAATATGAAAGAAAAGTATTTAAGCAAAATAGCATACTGAGCAGAGTAAATTACAACAGTAGGGTTTCTTGTTACTCTGTGCCTGATGGAGAAAATTAAAAAGGATAGTAAAGGGAGCAGGGAAGCAATGGTTTGTACATCATACATAAAAATATACTGTAACAGTGGTGATCTGTCTGCTGTAGTAATGAAGTCAAACTTCTGGAATAATATAATTTCACAGCAGGACAGGATAGTAGAGCTCTGTTGAGCTGATTCTATATTAGATGTTGTTAGTTATCTACATAAAGCTAAGGATAGGTTAAATCTTAATTTTATTAAATAGTGGGTCACAGCAGACAGGATCACCTTATGGGTTTTCTAAGCTCCTAGCTTTTCTTGTCTCTAGCTTGTTATTCATTAGACCTCTTGCACAGCTCTGTGGGCTCCATGAAGCACTGGGCTTGCAAATTCATGGTGCTAGCCCTCTTCCCCAGGCTTCTTACTCTTTTACTGTGCTGTCAGATGTAATATTCAAAGACATGACTCTCTTTAATATCTCTGGTTTCTCTGTATATATCCCTGGTAACAATTCTGCCGTCCTGCAGCTAAGAAGCCCTGACAGAAAAGTTGCTTTTTTGACAAAATGTGATTGGGTTTGTATCCCCAGATCTCCAAGTATCTTAGACCACCAGTGCCTAATCTGATCTCTGGGACTGTTCCCTTCTTTCCTTGGGCTGGCACCTTATGGCTCATTTCTTCACATCTCCCTTGAATTTCCCTGTGCTGTTTTGACTTACATTTCTGAACTAGGTCAAAATCTTTGGCCAGGTAGTTTCCAGTCAGAATTACTTCTGCTGGGACACCTCTGAGGAAAAAGAAAAATCTGATTAAACATGGGAAAATCAAACTGAACACAATGTGATTATACCTGAATCTGTTCAAAGGTCAGCTGATTTTTCACATGATTTAAAACCATTAAATTGAGCAAGAGCAGATACGCATCATTACTCGATCTTATCTTCATTGCCCTGGATGCCTTTGATCTCCATTTGTCCTTCCCCTGTTTGTTTATGCTCTTTCATGCCTTTCTTCAAAGCAGACTGAAAAGCCTTTGGGGACAAAGAACAGTGGTGTGTCGGTAAGTGGGAAGGACAGACTGACTCCTTCATCTTGCCCAGTCTTAACTGTGGGAAGTGAGTGAACACTGCAGTACTGACAGCAAGAATGGGTAAATAATGTAAATGGGTAAATGAGTATTGAAATTTACCTGTGGAAACACTATGCATGGGGACGAAATTTGCCTGAGCATCTTATCTGGATGCTTGGTGGCCAGGGGAGTAGTTGCTTGGGGCACCTGTGCAGCTCTCAGGAGCCAGCCTGGCCAGCACTGTAACCTGTTAGTGACCAGAAGCTTTGGCTGAGGGACATCAAAAATCTATTACTAAAAAGAAATTAATCATAGGAACATCACATGTTTGTAGCCTTAGGTTTTGTATAATTTTCATTCTATTCATAAAGAGTTCCAATTACTATTACAGAAGCAATGCTCTTCAAGATAATCTCAAATTATTATTATTTAATTATTAAATTAATTATTGTCAGATTTTACACAAACAAAAATAATATTATGAAGAAGAGCTAGAGTTAAGACAACCAGTGGAACAATATCAAAAGATTACCCTAGAAATTGATCTTAATTGATCTTAATTGCATTGATCTTAATGTTTTTAATTGTGCTTAGTGCTTCAGGGAATATCCTATGTGAAGAAGTTGTTGTAACGCTAAATAAGGTAGCAACAGTTGTGAGAGAGATGAGTCTTAAACACCTAGCACAATGCAAAAGCCCAAACTGAACCAGAAATGCTACTTACAATGCAAATATAAAACAACTGTAGTTGTTTTCCCCAAAGACTACTCTCCAGACTTTGTTACAGTGGTTAGGGCATATCTTAACTCTTCTTGATGTTTTACTTTCCCCTTGCTTGTGTTTTGGCTCTGTCCATTGCTGTGAGGAAGAATTGTGTGAGCACCTTAGTGCCTGTGTCCATGGAATTATTAAAGATGAAATGTGCTAAAACCCAGAAGAAAAGTGGAAGCAGTGGCTACCAACGCATTTAAATGAGAGATTTTTTCATTTGGGTTGGTAGCTCCTTTGGTGCAGATTTTTACAATTATCTCATAATAGGCATGATGTCTTATTTTTGCAAAAATCTCATCCCTCATTAGTGACATCTTTATTTCTACCCCACCACAAGTAGATATGAAAGACTGGACTGTGTTTTTACAATCAGAGGGGAAGTGTAGGTGGATTCATTATCAAGAAAACTGCCCTACTCAACAGGGAGGCTGAGAAACTGGTAAATCAAAACTGAAGATGGTTGTGAGAGGCTTGTCTGAGTTTGGTTTTTGTCCATCACTACTCAGCATTTTAGTGGAGTAGAGACAATTCATTAAATCTGCAGATAACAACGAGGTTAGAGTGCTGAGATCATATTTCAGAAGAGGTTTGAATTGTAAAGGATCTCAGTGATTTAAAGGTATGGGCTGATAAAGGATGCTGTAAATAAAGACAGTCCAAAGCTCTGTCTTCTCAGAAGATATTAGATCAATGGGCACAGGTAGGAGTTTGGAGGAAAGGTATTCTGGGGTATGTAGTTTCAAAAGTGAACGTGAGGCAACATTATCCTTCAGTTGCAGAGGGATGTGGAAAAAGTGCCAGTAAGGAGAGCAGTGTGAGCTCTAGGAGGATGCACTGAGCCTGTGACAAAGCAGCTCAGGAGCTGTGTCAACAGCAGAGAAGCTGGGCAGCAAATGAAAAAGGTCCAAAAAGAAAGGATATGGGATGCAGCAAATAATGTTTGATGGTGAAAGACTGATGGTTTTCCAGTGGAAAGAATGGGAGAATGAAGATGGAAGAAATAAATATTTTGCTGCTGCAGAACTGCTGTAGAGTAAGGGAATGGTAATTTGTAGCAGTGAAGAAGTTTCTGATTTTAAAATAGGAAATGCTTTCTGGTGGTAGTGATGGTGAACTGCAGGGATAGGATGACAGTTTTTAAGAACCACAGAGGGACACATATCCCATAAGTGACACTGGAGCAGCTGATTCTGCCTTAGAGCAGAGGGAAGAAGTCCATAGCTTTTCAAATTCTTTTAAGCTGTGAGTCTACAACACAAATATTTCAAAGCATTTTGCACTGAAAAAACTGAAAGAGAGGAAAACATGGCTTCAGACTTTTCTTGGTATGTCAGGTTGTACAGCTTTTCCCTTCACAGCAATAGGTATCTTGGCTCATTTTCAAGGATGGTTGTGCAGAATGAAAAAGAAATATAAGAAACTTGTATTCTGAGTTTCTTCTGCAATTACTTGTGGGTGCACTCTGACATGGGATGAATGTTTGGAATCTCACTGCTTCTAATGTGGCTTTGTCATGAGCTCTAAATGTCACTGCTTCCTGTTGACTCTCATTTCTATGTGTGTGTTGATGAACATAATACTAGACTTTGTAGAATGTAGCTTGTCTGAACAAAGGTAGTTGTCAAATGCAACTTCTACAGGACTTGGTTCAAGCTGAAGCTAGATTTGGCAAATAAGGTTTTGTGAGTCAGTTTTGTGGTAACATGAACAATGCAATTCCTACAGGGAAAACAAAAAGCTAAGAATAGTGTTACTGAGAATGTGGTTTTGGTGGTTTTTCTTAGTAAAAGAGGTGATGAGCAAGATGTAGCCTGCAAAAAGGAAGAAAAGATGTGTGAGTGGGTATATGGGAGAAATTGAAAATTCCAGGTGAGATCTAGTGGTTTGTGCATATAGAAAGGTTGATTGGATTGGCTAACTCTTAATGCTCAAAGAAAACTTTGTACTTTAGCTGCAGCAGGAATTGTTGTCTCAGATAACATTTTTTTGCTTCTCTTGTGTATGTACTACAATTGAATTCTAAGAAGTTATCAAGGGCTATGTCAAATACATTAAATAAGCATCTGAAATATGATGCTTCCAGCTTCCAAGCTTAGTGGAATTGCTCTGCAGTTTTATTACAAGGAGTTTCAGACATTTTTCATAGGACATAGAAACACCCAGCTGGAGAAAGAAATTTCAAGCATTTCCATTGAAATTGAAGAGTTCTATGAAATCAGGTTGATTTTCCTGGAATTTCACAAAGAAGGGGAGCAGTAGAATAGTTTAGCATTTTTCTGATAAGACACTTTAATTATTTTAAAACATTTCAATAAACTCCTCAACCTTCCTCCAGCTGAGCATTAAATATTGCAGTAAAATACATATACTAGGATGTTTTGATTTTATTGATTTCAGAGTGTTCAGATGACTGGAAAACAGATGATGCTGCAGAACCACTAATTCAAAAAGTAGTAACTTGAGCGGTGTGCTGCAGCCTGATATGAGAGACAGGTCTTACACAGCTCTGTTTGAAGGCTTCCTCACTTTGTGGTTTTTCCACATCAAGAAGATCAAAGCGGAGAACAAAATTTGCCCTAACAAGCTAGATTTTTTAACCAGATAGAAACTAAGCCAAATGGTATGCAGCTTCCCCAGGCTTCCACCAACTAGTTTCTTCCAAAGAATGAGATTCCACCCCCAGCTGGCCCATTGTTCCTCTGGCACTGCTCTGGGTTATCCCCACTGCCTGCAGTTGCTCATTGAATGTGATCAGTAGGGGACTACACCACGACTCACAAAAGTATTTCATCCAACGCAGTATGGACCTGAGTTCTCTCATGTCTGTTTCCCAAGTGGCAGAGCCTGTGTGACTCTTTGCTGCATGCAGAGCTGAACCCGGAGGAGCTGTGTGCTGTTTCTGCCACGGATGTTGCTCAGCAGGTTGCCATGCTCTGCTCAAAGAGCACTTCCCCAAAGAAATGATGGGATTAGCGTGGGCTGCCAAACCTGAAAGAAAGGATCCCATAATAGAACAGGACTAGTTGACAGCTGTGGCATGTCATTTCCACCTCTTCTTCATCAGTACTAGCTGAGCTGTTTATTTGCAACCCCAAGCTCCTCCCTGAAAATCTACAGAAAAGCTGGTACAGGAAAGCACTGCTTGGTTGATTCACTGGTTACACAGAATCAGGTCTATCCCACAGAACCCCATTGAGAGGGACTTTGTGAAGCTGATGCAATTACTTTTTCATCACATCATGCATTTGAAATTACTGCATCGAAAATCTAGAAGAAAATTACCTAATTCTCCTGCACCACTTTCCTTCTTTGGGGATTGCAGCTTCCGTAAGCTGAAAAATGATAGCTGAAGACATTTAGTGAAACAAAACAGGTCCCCTGTTTGCCTCCCAGCAGTGAGGTCAAGTTTAGGTTGTACTGTTGTTTTACATCTGCTGTGTTCCACTAAGCTTGCAGTTCTGTCAATCCAGCAACTCCAGTAGTCTGATCAATTATTTCTTCATAAGCTTGTGCTGTCTGCTATCCAAATCTATGTTACTGTTAAGTTCAATACTGTTAATATCTTCCAATTTGTTCCTCTCCAGATAAAGCAGAAATTTCCAGAGTCCTCATTTGCCTGCTGCCTCTCAGATTTAACATAGCACTTTGTTTCAGGGGAGACTGTTTGGAAATAAAAGTGCATCTCCTGGGTAGCTTCCCAGCTCCCTGGACAGGACCGAGACTCATAAAGTCAGATATTCCTCACAGGAAAGAACAAGGAGACTGTAGAGCAGGCCTGAAAACTGGAGCCTCGATGTATAGGAATGCAAGAGAAAGAGGGTTGGACTGTATGTTCCCTTTGCAGCTGCACTTCCACCCTGGTATCCCAGGTGTTCCAACATGGGAGCTCAGACTCAACACACCCTCTGACTGACTTACCACTGCAGGCAAGAGGTTGGGCTCCTCTCTCTGGTAGCTAGAGCTCACAAACAGGTTATTTCAGTGAAATATTTTTCTTGAAAAAAATAAGTGGTGTGCAAACTCTCTTTTCACTCACACATGCCTGTGACCTTGGCACTGTATTTATTACAAAGCACCCTGAAAGCTGTATCCTTCAGCTGCAGCACTTGCACCAGGGTTTCTTGTCTGCACATCAGGGTTTCCCTGCAAAGCCTGGAGCTTGGTATGCCTGTGTCTCACTGTGTTCCCTTGAGGTGCTGGAGGTCTGGTTTTCAGATCCTTTCCTGAATGAGGCAGAAACAAGACTTAAACCTCAGCCTGTTGCTCTCCTGGTAATTATTTTAAACAAAGGTTCAGATTGCAATGTTGTGATTTCTCTCAAAAATGTTGGTCTATTTTTCATTCTGATATAAAATGTTTGAGATGTTTTAATGTATTAGGGTTTCCATCTAGCCTGAGGGAGGTGGTCCATGGCACGGCTTTGTAGATCAGCTGTAGGGTGAGAGAGAGCTATTAGGCCCTCAGAGAGCTCCACATCAGTAGTTAATAGTTAAGTTAATAGTTAAGATAAAGATTATAGCCTCCCACATGCTTGTTAGAGTCCTGTTGTCTCTCTTTTTCAAGTAGAGATGATGTCATCAAAAAAAGGTGTTGGTTGCTAATGTGGCAGAGTAATTCTGTGTAGCTTCTGCTTCCTAAACCATCTCTCTCTTTTTTTTTAAAACTTTTTTTTCTTTTTTTATTTATTGAAAAAATGTTTGTTGAAAAAATGTGTCATGTTCTCCCTTCTCTGCAGCTCCTAAAGACCCGTGCCTCTGTTTGGCAAACCCATATGTGGGAAGATGGAAGCAGTCAGAAGCCTTTGGAAGGGACCCGTGTGGCCTGCATACCTCTGGGAGACTGTCTTCTGCAGAGGTGTCAATGAGGCTGCAAATATCAGGTAATGATAAAGATAAATGGGGTCACTCAGCTCATATTGCCTTCCATAGAGAACATCAAGTTATCAACTCATAATTCACAAGTGAAAACATGTAATTAAACTTAATCAGTGCTCCCTTTCTTGATTTCTCTTCACTTTTTTTCCACAATTTGATAAAGCACCTTAGTAAAACAAATTTGATATTATCCCTTCTTGTTGTCTTATATATTTGTTGAGGTTCATGTAATGACAAACCTATGTCTTGGTTAGAAATTATATCCATTCTAAAGTATTTAAGCAGACAATAGGAATTGTGGAAAAGGAATATGAAAGTCCTGAGTAATGAAAGTTTGGACTGAACTATGTTTCAGCTGCCATGAAGGGAAGAAAAAAACAAACCACATAAGTTTGGGTACTGTTTTTCTTTCCAGTGAAATGTAATAAAAAGGAAAATTTTACTTTGGAGATACCAAATGGGTTACTTTCATCTTAAATGAAATATTATTATTTTTACACCTTAAAAATATTACAGTTTATTTAAAAATTATCACCCACCTTTGTTTGGCTAACTATTTGTCCTGAATTATGAAAAGACGAATTTTGGTCACCTCTGAAACTATTTATTGAGTTGCCGTTTGGTTTGTAATCACCTGCCACACCCATGAATCTCTTTCTGTGGACTCTGAAACAAAAAAGGGCAGAAACAAAAAAAGCAAGGGACTGCCTATGGCCAGAGTGGTTGCAATTATTTACAATGTTGTTGAAGGTCCATTGTAGAAATTATGCAAGAGATACAGATTTTCCTTTAAACCAGGTAAGGCCTTGGTGTTGCTGTTACCCTGCTTCATCATCCCTAGGAGGATTTATGGTCCCTGCTCCTTGAAGGTACCTCAGGTATTTCCACAGCAAACTTTCTGTCTGTTACTGCTGCCTTTACAAAGCAAGTCCTCTGTGTGTAAGATGATGGCCAGCAACTGGGGTAAAAAAAGCTGGATTCCCTCTATGCTTCAGTAAAAATGGTCCTAAGTGATTTAACATGGAAAAATGTAGTAGTACAGACGACTGGGTTAAATAACAGCAAAGCAAGACATGCTTTAAATGAAAACAGCCCTCTTGACACTGGAAGGAAAATGATCTGGAAGACATAGTACATCTAAACTTCAAACCATCAGCCAATATCTGGCATCAATTAGAAAAGCGCAAGGACACTGGGCTGCCCCATGGGACACATCCTGTCCCTCCTTGCAGGATAGCACCAAGCACCCAGGACCCTTCCAGGGGAAAGGTAGAGCAGACTTTGCCAGGGTTATATGAGCAGCTAGTTTACAGCACCAGTTAGGTAACTGGTAGAGAGCTATGATATGGGGGTAATAAAATAATTTGCTTTTGAAGTCTTGCATTTTCTCTACTTATCTTTCTCATGTTCATGCATGTGTAGGTATTGTGTCTAAAGGTGAAGGAAACCCTGATTTGTGACAAAGCTTCCTCCTCATATCCAGTCTCAGTCTGCTGCTTTCCAAACACGAATGGACAGGGTTGAGTGCATCTGAAGCCAGAGGGCAAATCTGTGTGGCACAGATCTGCACTGGAAGTGAAGCCAACATTTACAGCAGCAGTCACATGTAAGGTGTCTCTTTGTGGAAGTCACTCCAGCCATGTTGTGACCGTGGGTTGAGTCCACAAGGAAATTGTCATAAATTTCATTGAGCCTAAGAGTGGAGAACAGTCAAAACCAGAGCTGGAGGGTAACTGAAGCTTGGTGCAGCTGCCCTTCCCCCCCTATCCCCCAGTACACCTCTTAGCTCTGTCATGTTGGCTGTGATGAGAAAACTTCCTTGTCATTCTGGGAGATGTATCTCATCTCCATCACTGAGATTTGCAGCAAGACAGATCCATTTTCTCTCTTAAGCTGCATTTTGGCAACACGCAAAAGCAACAGATCCAATTTCTCGGTTTTTCTCTGGGGCAATCACTCAGTGCAACAGTGGCAAACAACCAGCAGGTACCAATGCCACAGCTTCAGTTCTCCATTTTCTGAAGAACACTCTTTGCCTATGAAGTCCTGAAGATGAGCCTTAGCTGGCCAGAGTGCTGACTGCCAAAGGCAAGGCTGCAGAGCAACCTGTGGTCTAGTCTCCCCATGGATTTTTCATGAAGCAGAAGGATGGTTACATCTGTAGGAGCATTTCAGACACTTGCTTTCCTTCCTGAGCTGAGTCTGAGGCAGTTTTAGCCTCTGGAGGAGGATGTGGCACTGAGCATCACAGCTGATAGCATCCTAAGAGAGCTGAAGGATGAAAGATAGATAGTGAGATCATTTGATGTCTTTTGTTTTCCCACAAAGGCCCTGTGACTTAAAGAAAATTGATTCTATTTTCAATTTGGTCAACACCAGATATATAATTTTTAAAAATAGTAAACTGGCTTCTTCTTATCTGACCAGAGAGAGATGATTTTTGAGCTTCACATGTAATTGAAAACCAGCCATCAGCTATAACTCCTACCTGAGGTACTGAGCTTTGCAAGTGAGCTTGAGCACTGGGAACTCAGGCCACTCTGCAATGACAGTACCTCACTCATTTTGGCTGCCTGCCTTCTTTTTTCATCAGCTCTTGGGATTTCATTAAAGTACAAAATCTGTTGTGAAGAGATGATGGCTAAAGATTTTGCCATGCAACTCAACAGTTCATCTTTCATTTAAGTATAGCTTTTTCCCCTCTTTTACAATGACTCCTCATGCATAAATAATATCCATATTCCTGCTTTCCCTTGAAACTTAGATATTACTTCTGACTGCATCATAATTTTCTAATTTTGAGATGTTTCTTGCTACAGAAGAAGGGTAGAAGGCACCATTCAGTACTGTCTGAAGCTGTTTAATGGCAATGGCAAAAATTTCAGTTTCCATGTATTCAATCCTACCACTTGCTATCTCCTCCCTTTTCTGATCAGTCTCATCCCCTCATCCAAAGACATACTTAGATCTATTTCTACCAGACCTAGTCTTTTCCAACTTTCATGTGCAGATCTATTCCTTAGCAGGCATTCAAAATCAGGCACAAACTCTTCTTCCACACTCGTGTTTGACTTCTGACTGGGAGCAGGTCTGGGCTACACTTTCATCATCTTTCCCTTTGTATAGATGACAAGAAAGAGAATACAGAATGAAGCAGGGCAGCCGCAATGGCCTCTGCTCAGCCAGAACAACATTAATGCATTGGGTTTTGTAATTTCTTCAAGGGAGCATAGGCCTTTCTTCATGTGCCACCGGACTTTTATCTCAGCAGGAAGAGAGCATTTCCCTCAGTGCTTGAGGCTGACTATAAGGGCTTTCATACTCTTTAAAAGAAGTTGCTCTGTAGAGATGTGGCAAGTTCTGTAAACAGCTGGGGAAAAAAACCCATTATCTCTTGCAAACCCTTTTTTTCAGAATTCCAAAACCCCCAAAGGGCCCCATAGCTGAGCACTTTGCAGCACTAACTGCTGACAGGCTCCCAGTTCAGCCTGAGCACAAGTGAGGCCTTTGCAGCCTCACCAAGCCAGGCAGCTCTGCTCATAAACAGGACTTCCATCAGGGCTGTGAGCAAAGTTGTGTGCTTTGCCATTGACATGCTGTTGTTAAGCCCTGGGAGCCTGGGTCCCTGGGCAGTGCTTGGTCCTCAGCTGTTGGTGTCCCAGGAACATGGGTTCCCAGTCCCAGCCTGGTCAGCTGCAGCAAGATCTGCTCTGCTCATTGCAGTGTGGTTGATTCCCACCAGCTTTGGGAGAGCCCCTGGCAAGCAGCTGGCTGCCCTCTTCCCCTGGCCAAACCCTGTGCTAGTCAACAGCCATCTTGCTACTTAATATTTCAAATATGCGTGAATAATCCACTGAATTTCAGTATCCTGCTATTTTCTCAGATTCTTTGTGGTCACCATGGGTCACAGCTCCATTTCAGACTGCAGAAAAAGCTTTTTTGTTTTTGTTTTATTTTTGTAACTGTGTTAGTCTAATAAAATATATTCCCCTCTGTTCACAGAACTTGTTGCTTTGTGTTCTTAGATTATTATACCCCACATCTGCTAGCACCACCCTTGCCAAGATGGAGTAACTCTGTTTGTTATTTGTGTTGTGACTGAGAGCTCAGCATGTCAGTTTGCTAGGGTTATGGTTTTTCTGAAGCAGTCTTGAGGGAAACAGCTAATCTAGTGCCCAAAACACCTCTCCCCTTTTCTGGCTTTCAGAAAGAGCCTGTATTCCTTGAGTCACACATGCATCCTCCCCTCAGGGCTCCTGCCACCAACTCGGATTAAGGTAATTGCTTGTTTACCTTAGCCTGCCTCTCTACACCTGCAAGATTGGAGGACTGCCGCTTGTTCCCTGGTTTGCTGCTGCTGCTATTTCTTCTTTTAGATGAAAATTCATTAGGTGACAACCTGTAGTTTGTTTTGGAATTCAGATTATTTACATAGAAGCCAAGCACAGGTGTTTCAGGTGGTTGCAGTGGGTGCTCTCCCATTTCAAAACTATTTTCCTTTATTCCTTTGGGCTGGAATAGGGAGGCGAACTACTGTGCTGAGGCAGAGCAGTTGGACATTGTGGTTAAATCACTCCTCCCCTGCAGACTGTTCATCTACACAGCAACACGTCATGTTGGTATTGCTAAGGTAGGTAGAGTGAGTTGAAAAAAATAAGTGAATTTTATATTTATGGTTCATATTTTCTAGTAAAGCTATTTTTAGGGAAAAGACTGGGTCTCAGTCTGCTGAGATTTTCCAGTCGTCATAGTCATAGATTCACAGAATGGTTTGGGTTGGAAGGAACATTGAAAATAATCTAGTTCTGAGCCCCCTGCCATGGGCAGGAACACCTTCCACAAGAACAAGTTGCTCAGGGCCCTTTGAACCTCATCTTGAGCACTTCTTAGGATGGGATACCCACAACTTCTTTGGGCAATCTGGTCCAGTGTCTCACCAAACTTACACTGAAAAAATTCTTCTAATACCTAATCTAAATCTGCTCTCTTTCAGTTTGAAGCCATTCCCCCTGTCCTATCACTGCATGTTCTTGTGAAAGCCCCTCTCTGTCTTTCCTGTAGGCTCCCCTCAGGTACTGCAAGGTCTCTCTGTAGCCTCATCTTCGGGCTGAACAGCCTGAGGTCTCTCAGCCCGTATTCATAATCAGATAAATTTTAACTTTGTTCCAGGTTTCAATTTTTGTTATGCCACAAGTGTGGGTCCTTCCTTCACCTTGGCTGTATTTTTAATGTATAGAATCAGCAGTTTAAAAGTCCCGACTTGCTGTCATTTCAAGCTTTTATAAAACTTCTTAGTGTTTCTGTTGGGCTTTTATCATCCCCGAATGAGCTTCTCATTATGTCAGTTAAAGAAATAGTGTGGCTCCTCCATGTCAGCACCAGAATGGGAGGGCTGTGAGGGAGTTCAGCTGGGGCACAGGTAGCTGAGGGAAGGGGAGGGAGTGAGTCCTTGTTTTGGAGAAGCTGTCAGGGTGTGTGGTGGAATGGCATGGGGGAGCCAGGGAAGGAGAAGCCTGGGGGAGAGAGGTGGTAGGGTCAGGATAAAAAAATATTTGGAAGTGCTGACCCACGGAAAATGTCAGTGCAAGACTTGATGGCTGGGCTGACAGGTAGATGAGAAGCACTCTCTGAGGACAAGCCCGGTTGCAAGCCCCTGCTGCTGGATATTTCCAAAGTGGGGCAATATATCTGGGCACCTGGACTGATGGTAGAGAAGACTGCAGCGACCACACATAGGTGTTACAGCATGGGGACTTTCCATTTCTTCATCTCTCTACTGCATGTGTGGAGATCTTAGCAACAATTTGAGTGAATAAGTATTGCTGCCTTTTCAAGTTTTAAAGCGGAGTGAAGAAAGCAGAAGTGCAACATCACCTGCATCTGGGTATGTGGCTTGTCAGAGAGCACAAAGTACAAATAAAAATAATGAGGGGAGTGTGGGGGAGCTGGAGGTGGAGGTGTTGCAAGAAGTGTGCTGTGCTGCAAAATATTCCTGCCACTGACAGTGTTATTCAGTGGTAATGTCTTGGCACACTACTTTTAGACACTGTTTCATCTTATTACTCCTCTCTTTCCCTGTTGTAATTCCAGGATAGCTCTGGGCAGAGAAGATGAAGGCAGAAGTGGAGGTGTGTAACATTGTCTACGTTGCAAGCCTGAAGTGTGTCAAGCATTAAATGGATCAATGAATTGTTTTGAGTTCCTGCATGGTTGAGACTCCAGAGGAAATAAGGGAAGCATTGTCTGGGTGGTCTAAGGGAAGCCCACAGTGGTAAAGCTTGTCCTCTGGCTCCTTGCCACACAAGGTGTCCTTCCTCATCAGTGGAGTCCCTGGCTTGGTTCCCAGGGTGGCACAGCCGTAAGCTGTGCTGTGAGGTGAGGAAAACCTCCTTCTGCCATGAGTTGTTCCACACCTGTAGGATCTGCAGTGTCAGCAGGGCTTTGCTAGCATGGTGGTTAGCTGGTCACAGCAAGATGTCAGAAAGGCTTGTCACTGCAAGGTGTTCTGCACCTGGGAAGCTCATCATGATGATGTAAATTATGCACCACACCAGGGACTTGCTCTCTCCTCACTAGGCTCAGCAGGTAGCTCACAGACACTGGATTGTGCCAGCTGGAGTATGAAGAGATCCTAGAAGTGCATTCCCGATGAGAAACATTTCTTACCAAAGCAGAGTTAACCTGTTTTGTCTGCTGTAAGTTCCCATACTGGACCAGTGCAATGTCAGGCATGCCTCACCTTCCCTGCTGGCTTAAGTTGGCCTTTCTTTTAGGGCAGAGAACTGATCTTTTATTTCTGTTTGTATTTATTTGTTTTTAAAACAGAGGAATTTCTTTAAAAAAAAAGCACATGGGCTCTAATGTGACCCTTCCATGTTTCTGTGCAGTGAGGACCTTCTTATTTCCTGAATGGCTTGCTCCGCACTCCAGTTAACTCACACCCTGGATTTCGTCCAAGTACATTCTGTTTCTTGATATGAGGCCAGGCTTTGCTGAGTTGTGGTGCCATTTTCTTCTGCCTGCTCTCCTCCCAGTTCTTCTATTATCATTCTCATTGCTGAGTGTGACTAGCACCCCTTAGCCCAAGGGAAGAGCAGAGCCCATCCCCATGCCTGCTCCTGACAGCAGTCGGAGCAGGCAAGCTGGAACTGCAGCGAGCAGCTCTTCAACAAGCCCGTTGGTTGAGCTGTCCCCAGCTCAGCCTGTCACTGAGAGGTATGTCTGAAATCAGCTGAAGCAGAAAACATTTGAACTCTACACCCTGCCAAATACCTTCCAGATGTGTAAGATGTAGCCTTGCTGTGGACTCTGACTGTAGCTCTGCCAGCATACGTCTGCACATTTCTGGTGCACAGGGAACATGAAAGTAGATATTTTACAACATCTGCTGCCTTTTCCTAGTTCTCCCTCCCTGCTTTTTGCAGTCCTTTTCCTATATTTCATCCTTCCAGTTAAAAGAAAACAAACCTATAAGTCTTTCTACTGATTTATTGAATCCTCTTGAATCCCCTTTGCACATTTTGTACGTTTTTGTGCCAGCAGTGTGGTAAAAAGGGAGGGAAACAGAGAGACCTTGTTCTTCTGCCTGGAAATCAAATCAGTGCCCAGAACCTTTAATTATTTCTGTATTGATTCAAGGGTGTTCTTCTTGCATAATCAAGTAATAAAATAGTATAAAATTCCATTGAAAAAGGACTTTGATAAAAACAGAGCTTTATCTTGCTTTCACAGTAAGAATTATTTCCTTAGTCCTGCCGTCACCTGGGCCTGAAGGGTGTCAGAGCAGAGCTGTCCAGAAGAGGGAAGGGACAGAGCAGAGAGGCTAAGGATTAGGTTAAATATGGAAGTGATAATTCTCCTTTTATACAAATAAAGAAAATTATTGGGTTTAAAGTCTTACTTTTAAAGTACTCTTTTGGTTAAGAAAATAGAAGCCTTGCTTCTTCATTGTTTCCAAACAAAATGACATAGACTCGCTCTGACTTCTTATCTCTGACCCCACAGGTGGTGGTTATTTTCTGACCTTTGTTGCTAAAAGCTGTGCATTTTTTTAGAAATAATAACCTTTGGAGGCCATGGCTGTGTTGGTGTTATTTGCTCTTGAAAGTTAACCAGATGCAGGCCTGGGATCTATTTTGATGAGAGACCACCTTGGAGTCACAGAAGCCATCTCCATACGCCAGGCAGTTGTGGTCACACTCCTGGCACACAGTAGACCACAGGAATCTAATGAGTGGAAAGACTTCATTTGGTCCCATCATCACTGCTGAGATAACTGATGGGGCTGAAATGCAGCAATACTCACATACCTATTTCTGTCTTCTTGCTGTGACAAACTAGAGTGTGAGAAGCCTGTCAGTCAACTCATTGGACTTTTACAGATGAAGATGTCAAACTGAGGTTATCTGTGTAACTGTGCTTATCACAGAACTGGGGGAGGGAGACAGGCAGATGTGGTAAGATGGAAAAATGTCTTCCCTATTCAGTCTGCCTATGTTATAGACTGCCTTCTTTTGTGAACCTCAGTTCAGAGTAGCCAGTGCAGTAATGTTCACGTTTTGCTACAATGTTTGTGATTAATCTGCCTGGAGGGGCACTTGGCCCTGAAGTAACACATAATTTTGTTGGGACAATATCCCTGAGAAGTGCAGTTGTCACCAGGACTGTTTACCCAAGTGTGAAAGCATCTTCCTGACTTTGGACAGGTGTCTCACTGACATGTTTTGTACCAAGCATGTGTAGAGGGACCTACGAGTAGCCTGGCAGCTAACCTGAAGGGGTGATCTCTCTCTGACTGACTTTTGATGACTGTGGGGGTCTTTTCTTAGAGCATTTTCTACTGTGAAAGTCTCACCTTTTGCTGCTGGAAATGTGTGCACCGCACCTGGTTATAAATCTCATTTAATCTAGACTAAAGCAGTTTGACTGATGATCTTAAAGGTCTTTCCCCACCTAAATGATTCTGTGATTCTCTGAAAGCTGTTTTAGTGCTATGTTTTAAAAATTATTTATTTCTTAAATTGGCTTCAGATAATTGAGATGTTTCTATACCTCAATTGAAGATGGTTAGGGCCAGAAGGTATGAACACAATACTGAAGAAAGAAGGTTTTAAGAACTAAAAGAATGATCTCAGTTCACCCCTTCTTCCTCAAGTGCTACAAATAGAGTAAAAAGGGGGCCTTTATATTGGCTGCTGCTTCATCTCTTGATATGATTTATCTAACTATGTGTAAAAACTGGAAAGATCTGGATGAAATAGCTTTGCTTTTACAGAGACTGCTCCTCAGCAGTTAAAATCTTAGAGACAATTTTATGTTGTGAAGGGTCTGGAAGTCTCCTTGGCTCCTTTCCAGCTCATTGTCCTATGGAACATCTTCCTTCAAGTGCCCCCAGTGAGTGACCTCTAACTCTGTGCCTACAGGATGAAGCAAAGCATCTCAGCTTCAAAGATCCTGAGCTCCTCTTGTGGTCCCTGACTAAGTATTTTTTGAACAGGAAAAGAGAACAGGCAAGTAACAGCCCTGCCTTGTCAGTTGCAGAGGATGTAACTTTATTTAATAAATAGTACCTCTGATACAATCATTCTGAATGCCAGCATTACCATCTCTGCTGGTTTCCTGCTTGCAATATCTCCATGGTAATCAAGGTAACTTTGTAAGCACAGTAGAGATAGTACAGCAGACAGTAAAAGAAGCTAGACTTGCTTCAGTCTTTGTGCCTATCTGCTCTTCCCTTTACTCAATTAGCTTTGGATCTGACTTGTTCCATTCACAAGTCAACTCTTTGATCTACTGCCTCAAGTACACCCTAAGCCACTTCTGTCTTCCTTCTCCAGTTTCTTATGCTTATATTATTGCTCCCTGATGGCTCTGATCTCATATTTTTAGCTGCTTCAAGCCTTCCTGATATTCCCAGTGTAACTACAACAATCCCATCTCTTCAATCTAAGGTGTAAATTTGATCTCTATGTTAGTCTGCCATCTGACTTCTCTGGAGATTTCCATACCCCACAGCTCTGTGTGTGTGCTGAGACTGAACAAGAAGATAGTGTAAATATGGGAGATTACAACTATTTCATATCTGAAGTGATGACTGTTTGCAAATGAAGAGCTTTCCTGTGTTGTGTATGATATTCAATAACCCCAACATCAAACTCCATGCTGCTCCCAGTCTCATGGAAGTCAGTCGACTTCCTGGGTGCTCTGGGAGCTACAGGTGTTGGTAAGGGCAATGATGCAGGACAGCAGGTCTGGGACCCTTGACTCTGTCTTCTGCTAGGAGCTTTTGGACTAACAGGAGGTGAAAAGGTGTTACCATTAGTGGAAAGAAAATCCTGCTTTAACTTCCTTTGTGCTTTTTGCCTTTATCAGACAGTGACTGTTTCATGGAGGGTCTTCCCAGATTTCTTCCTAGGACTAAGTGAGTAGAGTGGTTAACTACTTTTCCAGAGGGTGGACTCTCTGCATGACATTCACCTTGGTCATTAACATCATGGTCAGTTGTGGTCTGTGATGTAACGTCTGTTGCCTTAAGGGGTGGCAGGTCCAACTCAAAGTGGAGCAAGTATTGCAAGTCAGAGGACTTTAAACCTATGATAATGAATACATGTTATTTATATTATTATATTGCCATCATATGTTATTATTTTGAATAATAATTTACATTTACATAAAATCTGTGATACTTCCATGATCCATACAGGCTTTTGTGGTTCAGCTATGGTGGTTGAGGTACCACTTCTTTAGTCCATACAAGTAAGACAGAATGTCTGCAGCACAATTTGACTATCAGAGAAACACAAGACACTTTAATACATGACCCAATATTAATGATCACAAATCTTATCATAACCATATGGAGATTTTTCATTTTACCTTTGTTCTTTCATGGCAAGAGGAGAGTTTTAGAACAAGAACTAACCAGTGCAGACAGCAATCAGTTGACTAAATTTTTTTCTTTTATTTGGAGGGAGTTGGTTTAAAGTTTTTCCTGAGGTGGTAGATGATTGCTGTTGAGAAAATTATTTTCTTACACAGCTGGTGGAATTACAGCAGATTGATTACTGACTCCATATAAGTCTGATTTTTACTGCATTTGTATATCAGGGCTTATGGATGTTCCTATTTAAAATTGTGGCTAATTGAATAGCTAGCACATGTAAAATGCATGAGGAGTGAAACTCCTGCATATAAGAAGCAGTCAGCTCAAATGCTCCTGAGGCTTATGGGCATCTGCACCTTGAAACATTGATTTGGTTTATTATTTGGGGAACACATGCCATTTAATGTGATGACCTCTGCCAGTAGCTCCATAAATGTATTCACTCTGGTGTAAATTATTACCCACTTAATTATTATTATTGTTGCACATACGGAATGGATGTATAATCCAGGTTTTTACAAGTAAGTGCATAGTCTGCTGTTTGATGGTATTCAAAAGTACAGTGGGCAAATGCCTCAAGGAAATATATTCAAGTTGCAGTTCACATGATTAGGAGATATTGAAAGCAGAAATACTTATTTCCTGATACAGAAAGAAGAAAGAATCCTATATAACTACTTACTGGCTGTAGCCAGAGCAAATGAACAGTGCCCTCAGTGTCCTTGCCTGAACTAGCTTCAAACTTAATCCTGAAATATTCACAAAAACTCTTGAAGGGGAATATGGTAGCATGTTCCAGTCCAAGAATAGAGCAGTCAACCCCTCAGTTAGGTAAAATAATGCTCAGCTAAAAAGCATTAAAGGATTTACTGGAAAAACAACAAATAGTCCAGGTTCAAGGTGTTCTGTGGTCTTGAAAACAAATAGAAAAAAGCACATCTCAATAATCTCCACTTCATCCTCAAAGCCCTGAAATACAAAATGCGAATGAAATTTCTAAACTTACCCAATAATTACACAATAATTTATAAACAGAAAAACAGACAGCTAATGAATTGCCAGAGATTTCAGAGAAGAATATTACAGGCTTACAGTGCAAATGAAAATAAACAGTGGGACCATGCTTCATAAATGTTCTACACTATTCCTTGAAAAAAAACCAAACAAACAGTTCAGAGAAAGAGGAGAATGGATGGGCCATAATGGTCTTCTAGCTCTGGGGAGAAGAGCAAGCAGAGAAACAGCAAAGATGAGCAGTTTCTTTGGATCAAATATTTTTAAATCTTTGGATAAACCTCTTTAAATCTCTCTAATCCTTACTTTTTAGTATTTTTGAAAGAACTCTGTATTGTAGCAATGATCCAGTCTGCTCCAGTGGCAGACAACCAAACTGAGAGGTTTATTCATCTGTTTTATCCCTTTTATCAATTTCCAGTTTCCAAACAAAAGAAATGTGATACTTTGCTACATAAGAAGAGACCTGATTTGAAAAATGGGTTTATATTCCCTTAGTATTATGTGCATGCCATATCAGAACAGAATATTTATTTATTTATGTATATTTTATATGTAATTAGACATTTCCTCCATATCACTGAAGCTTTACCTTGCCTTCTCATCCTCAAGGAATTTTAAGCAATCACTTACTTGTAGACTCTTTTTCATTCTCTCTTCTATTCTTACACTGTCTGCTGGCCATTTTTAGAACTGGGACAAAGTTAGAAAAAAAACAGTCTCTGGAGTTCATTGCTGGTCTTTTGTAGTAGAGTAATTGTCACACTTTTCTGTAAATTCCTAAACATATTGAGATTTTGTTTTGTGCAGGGTTGGAAACTTTAGTCAGCTTCTTCAGGAATTTTTGAAACACTGAGTAAACTGTAAGGGACAGAATTTACAGGGTTATATATCATTTATATGCAGACTGATATTATGAACTTGGTTTATTGGCATTATCCTTTCAGTTAATGAAAACTACTTTTTTTTTTTTTACAAATGAGAAAAAGTATACACTGGATAGAGCTGTTAGTATATCCAAAGACTGCAACTCCAAGGAGTTAGGCATTCAGAAAGCCCATCTCTCCCCAGTTTCCTCTCCAAACCCATTCACCTGACTTTGTGTCTCAGAAGTCCAATTCCAGCAAAACTAATATTCCAGTCTCTTCTTTTGCAATATGTGGAAACTCTCAGGTGGAATGGCTTAGCCTTGACCTCTTTCGCAATTTAATGCCTTGTAAGGCAGCTCAAAAAAGTTTTTTATTATATAGAAAGTGATTTCATTGTTCCTTCAACTGAATCTAAAATGAGCATGGCAAATCCAGTGCTTTAATGAGGAATGTTATTGTCTTTTGCTCTGAAATTCATCTCCTGGCAGCCATTAGGATCTTTCAGCAAACACCACCAAAATGGCATCCTCTATGCACCTAAGGGCTTGATCAGCAATTGCTGCACAAAATCTTGTATAGCCTCCAGGACATACCACCCTGCCAGAGAGTAAATTGACAGGGAGGTGTTTGGTCATCTTGCTTGTGCTTAAAGACCTAGAAATGAGCTTTGCTCTGTAAATGAAATGTCTTTTAACTGGAAGCGAGGGGTTTTAGCTCTGCATGTCAGATAGCCATAAACAAGCAGGTAAGGAACATGTGTTTTGCAATATAATTTGTTTCTGACCACTGCTGGAACAAATAGGTTTCCATAATCTTTCCAATATGCTTTCAACCATAAGGCATTTGCCTCCATATATTGTTAGACAAATGCCAGCTAGATCAGGCTTAAGTGATTTCCCAGAATTCAGGGATAGGATGTGCATTTCGGATACTTCCCAGAAGACTTCTTTTCAACAAACATTGATAATATTACATATCTCATTATGAAGGCTTATTTTCATTTATGGAAGATAGTGTACAAATAATTGCCACTTATTAAGAGATGCAACGATATTTCAGTGTGGGTTGTTAGTCTCAAATATATACATTATTCTTCACTTTGGACCGTGCATTTCCTAGAATGCAGACTGAATGACCCTCTTTCAGGGCAGAGGAGATACTGAATAGTAAGCAGCAAACAGACCCATACTCTTTTTATTTTTGTTCTCTCTCTTCCCCCTCCCCACCCCCACACTCCATGGCTGGTAATGCTCAGCCACAGGATATGAGAAATTAAGTCTGAATATACACTTATGCATATTTATATGCCTGCCTATCATTTCCTAGGCATGCACATGTTGCCTCAAGTACTTTGCCCAAAGAATTTTAGATTAGCCAAAGAGCACACATATCTCAACTCTACCCAAACAGCCTGCATCTCCTGGATCTGTACTTTGTCTGGTTAAATAGAAGGAAAAAGCTTATTCAGGATGAGGAATTCAGAGCCAAGTTCTGAAGATGTAGTAAAAGAACATTTCCTAAATCCTCTTCTATACAGGAGGCCCTAAATTCTCCCCATTCAAATGTGAATTTCAACTAATGAGCCTGACTGATAAAAACAAAAGAAAAAAGGTAGAATGTGATATGCTAGTAATAAATCCAATTAAGAAAAAGCAGCAGGAGTATACACTGAAGTCATAGGAAATAACTTTGTAGGATCTTACCTTCACCAGAGTATCTGATAATCCTGTTCTCTGTGGAGTCGTATTCTCTGAAATTATTATAGTAGGTTATTGTCAGGTTTCCTTAATTGTAAAATTTTCACATTAAAATGCCTCAAAACCAGCTCTAATCCAAATATATATCCCTTTGGTGGACAGTCTGGACAGTCCTAACTAGTAATGACCACTTTAGTCCTTTGGCTTGGGTGGTAGGGACTTCAGGGCTAAAGTTGTTGATTTGAGGTGATGCCAGCAGGCATGTAATGGATAGACAAATATATCCCCTGGAAAACCAGAGAATTTACTTACCTAGAAACTAAGTCTTAAAGACTTAGAGTCTTTTCTCTACCTAAGCCATGACGTTGGATGTGCAGAGAAAGACACAGATGTCCTTTTCTGCAGGGCAGAGGAGGGGGGAAGATATGTGCCTGCAGCTGGGCCAGCCTGCAGAAGTTCCCTGCCCAGAGTGCAAGTATGTTTAGTTTTTAGTACATTTTCTGTCCAGGTTTGCATTCACCACTCGGTGTTACAAATGTTAGGGTGGCTTAAATTAGAAAGGCTGCCTCACAAGAATCCAGCCTGCCTCACCTCTTTTTCAAAACAACCAAATGATAATCAAATTGTAAGGATGGTAAGTAGATTCTTGTGCAGGAATATTTGTGTCCCCCTAGATGAGCCTTTAATTTACCCACTTCATGAGAAAAAGCATTTAAACCTTTAATCTGACTGATTATGATGTTAGAGGGGCTTGTCTCATGCATGTTTTTTTGGAAAGCTTCTTGGGGAATGTGTGGGATCTCTGATGGATAATAATTTTTGGTGAAAAAACAAGAAAGAAAACAAGATACTCCTTAGAATTTAGCTGTCTTTTTTTTATTCCTTTTTGATTGGCTTATAATTTCATGTCTGCATAATTTTCAGGCTCTTATTCACTGTAAGATAATAGGGCAGTACGGAATCTTGAGTTTCTAGCCCTGCAAAAGTGTAACTCATTTATTTTAATGACTGGATCATCTAGTCAGTTAACAGGATGGTCAGGCTCTTGTTGTGAAGTGCTGTAACATCAGCAAGGGTTTTTCCCCAAACACTTAAAAATACTTATGTTGTAAAGCTCCTTCTGAGTGGATGGATGCAGTCATTGAGTTGTTGGTGTGGTCATTGATGAGTGCTTTTCTTCTGTAAAATGATGTTTTTGCAAATATTCTTTTGTTGTAAGTTTCTTCTAAAAAATACCCAAATCCTGCAGTTTGCATAAGCAGCAGTGCAAACACCAAACATTGGGATGATACCTGCACACTGATTTGGTTACTGTGGGGTCTGGAGAAGCTTTTTACTACACCCATTTTTCATCTCTATGTTGCATTTTTCTGCCATAATTTGTGTAGAAAAATATGGTAAATCAGGCACAGAAGGAGAATTCAGCTGTGACAAGATAAATTCAACTGAAACCTTCACTCAAGGGAACCAAATGACATGAGAGTAGGACCTGTCTGGTGTCTGCAAAGGAGGTTACTGGTGCAATGCTGCTGCTGCTGCTGCTGTTCACTCTGCTGGGTATCTGACCCAGGCTGCACTTGCTGGGGTGGCTCCCTGTCATGGACAACATTTTGGATACATGACATGGATGTTGTTTGAACTTTTCCATGAGTTGAAGTGCTTCCCCCCTGTTCACTCCACTGCTACAGAGCCCTAGGGGCACAGCCCCATGGAGTCACCTGGCAAGTGGGACAAAAAATTACCAATGGAGCAAACCATGCAGCTATTGCACAGCTGTGGGCTAGCTGCAAGTGAAGGCATAAGAAGATTTTTTTTCAGAACCTTGAGGCTTAAATCTTAGAGATTTCCTGGGTATTGCACAAGGCACCCATGTTGGCATAGGGCTTCTTTAGTACTAATATGTTTGATAAGAGGGAAAGCCAAAAAAGTGTTTTTTCTAAGATTATGATAGTGAACTTTTGGTTGGCAAACTAATCCAGGGCACAGCAAGCAGTCTTCAAAAACTGTGGTGGAAAAAGCAGATCACAGGAGAGGAATATGTGCAGTATGCCAGCAGCAGGAGGAGGATCACAAACACCAACCCACAGAGAGCTGGAGGCTGCAGAGCAGTGTGAATACAACTGTAGTTTCCTCTCAGTATGAAAGAGGGAATTTAAAGATCTCTATGACTATTGTGCTGTCTGTCAGCAGGAGACTCCTGCAGCCTGTGGGAGATGCTGCTGAGCAGTCAGGGCTGCCTCACAAGCAATGGTCCCGTCAGGCATTGTTTTCTGAGAGACAGGGTACCACAGGAATGGAAACCTCTTAGCAGGGTTGCTGGTTAGTTATTCCTAGAGGCAGTAAGCATGAGTAGTGGTCTCTCAATATTTTTTTTTCTGCATATCTCTTTAGTGAAATTTTCTGCTTACTGTGTTTAATTGCCCTTTTAGACTGGAGACCTCACAAACTAAACTGGCTGATTTTAGGATGTATGCAGCTGCCACAGAGGAAAAGAACAGCCATTTTATACTTTGTAATTCATACCGTGTTCCTTTGTTCCTTCAGGCTCTGCCACCATGATTTAAAATGTCTAGCATGTAGTTGTGCCTTTGCTTTTCTTGATTCCTATGGAGTCTGGGGTATTCCACGTGAATGCAGCTAAGCTCAGAGTGCTAGCAAAATATGTTACTCTGCATAATACAAGTTAGTTTAAAAAAGGATATATGTGTATGCATGTATGAGAGGTGTAATGCAGCCATGCTTTCTGGTTGTTGCTCTGAAGTCTGCACACCAGAACAAGTGAGTTTGTTTTATGCCTCCCAAGAGGGGTCTTGTGCAGTGTTTGAGGTACATGCTGAAAGACCCCATTGATGATCCAAACACTTCAGCTGTCATTGACTCATAAAAAAGCTCAGAATAGGAAGGTCTGTAGGAAATTGATTTTCTTTAATTCCTTTGTGAAATGCCATGTGGAATATTGATCACTTTGGTATGAATGATTTAAATCTCCCTCCAGCATCAACTGGAAGGCAAAGAGGTTTTCATTTGAGATATTTTTTTGGTTGAAATCTTGTGCTTGTCATTTGAATATTAAGATGTTTGGGATGTTTACAGACCCAAAGGCAGCAGAACTATGGTTTCTCCTCAGAAATAGTTGCTATTTAAACTGCTGGAGATCTATTGTTTCATGCAGTGTTATGCCATATATGACTATTTTAAAGCTTTACAGTGAATAACTAGAAACACATTGTAGGAGTGTTACTCTAAATATAGTATGCTCTTTGGAGAAGGATCAAGATGACTCAAGATTCACCTAGCATCAGCTTTATTAACTACTTTATTAACTATCAGCTCTTCACTACTAGAATTTATCAGCTTGGAGCATATTTTGCAACTAATATTAATTATGAGAAATATGGTAATGGAAAATCCCTGTGGAAAAAGAAATCAGTTTTAAAATATGTTTGTATTATGTTTTTACAAGTAAGTTACAGTTCTGTGTTAGAGCTGAATTTTTCCAATTTTTTTTCTCCTCTACCCTCTGTAAAGGCAAATTCATGAGTGCATAAAGTGCAGAGTGCTCTCTGGGTGGAAGGAGGGATAGAACTGTAAGGCACCTTATTTGTTCGGTATTTAGAGGGAATTATTACTTTGGTCCAACAAAATATTAGCTTTTGGAAATTACATTGCGTGATTCACCAGGAACCAAGCAATAGTAAAAAATGTCTGTTTAAACTTGCTGTCATATGAGGAATATTTTGACTTGAAGACAGTTTATTTACCTAAATAACATATATTCCCAGAAATTTTTAGCAAGATAAACCAGTGTAATCATAAATCAGCAGACTGTGATATTCACCTTCCCTTACTCCTGATTGCTCTGGCATTTACATTGCGTTATTCTGTTAGATCACCACAAGTATTATCTCTGTGGGACTAATCTATTCTGCTGTGCACAGAAGCAACAGGAAATGTTTAAAGAGCTTCCACTACGTGTGTATCTGTGTGCATGTGTGTGCTGTCGAACTGTAATGGAGAGTTGCACAGTGAGGGTCTTCAGGGCAGAGGGGGATTAGGGTTGGAACTAGGGATACCCTAGTCCCAGTGATGTGCTCAGCTGGATCCAGTCTGAAACTGTGATGTAGGTTCCTATCCCCTGTGAAATCTTCAGGAAGTTCAACTGCAGATCTCATCTATATTCAGCACATTGAACTCTCCCTCAGCAGCACTATTAACCTCACTATCGCTCTCTAGGTTAATGATGGGTATCTGATCTGCATAACAATCTTCTCTCTTTTGCCATGTTCACCATGGCTTCAGCTATGTTATTAAGTAGCAGAAGTGAAGCATAGGATAATCCCTCACAAAATAAATGACTGTAACTGTGTCAAAATATGATTCTTAAGTAATTGCAATGAATCTGATATGCTGGAACTTGATGTTACCTTTGTCACCTGTCTGTGACCTGCCCAGGGGACTGTTCTTGACTGAGCAGAGAGGTAATCAGGGCTCCACAGCAAGGCTCTGCCTCAGACAGAGTATTAGTAAGGGCATCTCACCAAGCTGTGAACCCAGCATGGCTGTACCTGGGCTGCTCCAAACACTCCCGTCCTTTCTGCCAGTCCTGGTATCAATACACCATTTCAGTATAATCTAGAATCTGCTGGAATATAGAAACTGAGGCTTCCTTTCTCCTGGAAGCTGATTTAACACAAGTGCCCCTGTGTGGCAGCTAATTTTAAGGAGATGTTGGAAGGGCTGCTCTGCAAACTGGTGAGGTGGGCATGGCTAGAGGCATACTTGCTGGAGGTGCTCCCAGCAGTGCTGTCATGTACTAGGACCACCACCTCCAGTCCTGGACTCCAGCAGTGCCCCCACAACACTGCCAGCACCAGGCAGAGCAGAACCAGAGCAGATGCTTCTCCCCATGGCACTGCCACCAGCCTTGTGAGTTCAGGGGCTAGCTGCTGCTTGAGAGGAGGAAGTGTGGTACTGAGTACAGCAATGATCTGGCAAACATACAAAATGGGACATAAACCAGCTGGGGTTTCCTGGCTGGAAATCTTATGGTGCCTGCAGGAGCTGCACTTCAACAATTAACCCAAGATGTACTACTCATCTGTGTTTAAACAGTCAGTCCAGCTTAACTGCACTTTGGGTATCACCTTGATTTGTTTGGT
Organism: Toxostoma redivivum; assembly: GCA_013397375.1. Lineage (NCBI taxonomy): Eukaryota > Metazoa > Chordata > Aves > Passeriformes > Mimidae > Toxostoma > Toxostoma redivivum. The sequence continues at coordinate 22,660 of VXBI01008181.1, read as the reverse complement.
TCAAAATGGCACAGTTGCAGTTTTAAAACAGCCTGCTACTTTTTGCTTACAGCAGAATTCCTGTTTTGTGAATACAGTATTATCTTCTTGCTATTTTTAAGCAACTTAATCTTTTCATAATAGATTTTTCTCACCTATCACCTATCTCACCTTAATGCGTGCATACAAACACACACTACATGCATGGTTTTGCTCTAGTGATAAAGCTATCCTGGGTTTCTGACAACCTTATTCCCGTAAAATGAGATTGAGGTCATAATATTCACATACGTCACTCAGACATAATTTCCAACTTTCAAACTGAAGAAGGGAAACTAAGGAACTAGGCAGAAAGCTCAGTTTTAAATACACATCAAGCATTAAAACATCTATGATTATTCTCATAAAAACAGAAATCTTTCCTCACTATGCTACAACTGTGTGAATTCCCATGTTCCTCCTGCTTGATGGAACACAACTTTATTTTGCCCTTGTGGCTGCAATGAGATGCTTCTAGAGTATCATTGTTAAGTTACTGTTTACCAACATGGTGATGCCACTGTAATTCATCATTGATGGACAATTTCTTTGAGCCAGATTTTTAATGTCATGAGGCCTTTTTTCCCCTGGGACTAAGAATTTCAGGGTGCTGAGTGTGTTGGTAGGTGCTGGAATAAGGTCTGGACCATGAAGTGCTCAGGTGTAGATCTCTGGTTGCAATAGTGCATGAGCAGTTTTCCAGACTGGAATCTTTGTCCTGGAGCAAGGGAACATCAATGATGGCTCCTGGTATCTGAGCTACTACACCAAACCATTGGTCCCAAAGGGGCCCAATGTGGTCCCTGTGTGTGTATATGGGGATTCATCAGTCTTTGGTTTGGAAATCCTAATTCAGTTGAAGGTTTAAGCACAGCGCTACTGGCCTCATATTTTTCATCATTTTTTTGTTTAGTTGAATAATTAATGAATAATTTGGAAATTTATGTAAGCAAAGCAGAAATAAAAGTATGTAAAAACTTTTGTTTAATTGAACTGAGATTTTGAGTGTTATTCTGTGGTACAGGTAAGTTGTGTTCAGTATAGGATGGAGCTTTGAGGGCTGAGAAAGATTGAGGAAGTTTTTTTTTAAAAATACAAATGGTACAGAGAGGATAACCAGGGAATGGCTGTTCACTGGGATCTCACAGTCTGAGACACTCAGTGGAAATACCAGTCAGTGGATTTAAAACAAAGAGGAGGAAGTTCTTCTCTGCACAATGCATGTTTAAATTTGGGAACTCGTCATCGCAGGATATTTGGGAGGCCAAACGTATGAATGGGTCACAAAAAGGGTCACAAAAAGTCAAGCCTATGGCAAATAGGCACATGTGAGAGCTGGGGTGTGAGCTGTGGTTCAGGAAATGTCTACGCCAGCGAGTGCTGGCAGCCAAGGCTGTGCAGTGGGACATGTGAGACATGCTGCTTTCCACTTTCCCTTCCTCTTTTGACTTTTTATGGCACCTCATCACATCAGCTCCAGGCTGTAAAATAAAGAGGAAAGAGGAACTGAGATGGCTCTCACGTGTTCTTCCCCAATACTTTTCCTGGATGATGCACAGGCTGAAATGGATGGTAGAACAGCACACACACCTATGAACTCTAGAAAGCGTGGGCTGCAGTTATTTCTGGCAGGAAATGTTCTGAGAACTGTGGTATCCGGAGGTAGTTTGGTAATGAAATGTGAGAGAAAAAGCAGCACAGTGGTCACTTATCTGACACAGGGATCAGAAACATTTGGGCCAGCATGTGACAGCCTTGCTGCTGGGAAGAACACCTAAAACGGGGTTCACTTAGGTAATTACTAACAAAAGCACAGCAGCCGACAGGCAAGAAACAGTGAGGACCACTGTATGCAAAGCCCTCTGCACACAGGTAGCTGCTAGAAATGAGCCCCTCAGCCATGCATTGGAAATCTCAAGATGTAAGTCACAGGAGGAAGTGCAAGAACCTGCTTTCTTTACATACAGCCATTTGCATCACACATTTCTCAGACATAGCAGGAAAATATTCTTCAACTATCCCTAGAAGTCCTTTAGATTGAAAATCTAATGCAGCCTCATAATTCTGGAAACACTTATTGAATCCTTTTATTAAAAGCACAAACCTACAAATAACAGAGTTGGGGGAAATTATATATTTGATGTTTAGGATAAGCAAGCTGGACCTGTACCATCAGGCTCTGACATGGCAGGTTGATCAGCCATTTTTTAGATAATTCCAAAAGAATTGTGCCTTCTGGACCAGATTCATTCTTTATTTTCTGGAAGACTCCTGAGTTGCTCTGTTTTTCTGGTAAGGAGGTTCCAAAGGAGGTTTTTAGAACTTAGCTTGAGTTTTCCTCAGTGAAAGTACCTGCTGGTGTCTCATAACTTACTGCTCAAGGACAGATAATGGGACTTTGATGTCTTGGAAGAAAAGTAAAAAGCAAATTTAATTAAATAGCTGTGAGTGAGATTTTGAAATATATAATACCTTGAGCAGCTAAAAGTGAATCTCTATCCTAGGAACAGCCCATTTTAACATTTCAAACTTTTATTGCTGTAGCTTTCTTTTTTTTTTCCAAATTGAAGTGCTGACAGCTAAAATGCTACCCCATTTAGTCAGCTGACCTCAAATGCTTTCATTTAGCCACAATGAGCTACTCCAATTAAAGGAAAAAAGAGCAGAAATAATGAATATGACAGCATTTTTGTAAGGGACATGTAAACATAAAATGACTAACGTCTGAGACAGGGAAAGGAGATTTCTCATTTAAAGGCCTGGCAGATAAGGAAAAATCATTGCAGATGCATGGAACATAGGTCTCAGAAATACAGTCCCAGCCTGTAGTCCCCAAAGCTGTGCAAAACTCCCTTTAGGACTGTGAATACCTCAGTGGAAATATTCAAGAACTATCTGGATGCAATCCTGTGCTATGTACTCTGGGATAACCCTGCTTGAGAAGGGAGATTGAATCAAATGACCTACTGTAGTCTCTTCCAGCCTAACCCAACCTGTGATTCTGGGATCACACATGGGATTTCTGGGGCTTCAGAGGTGGGTTCCATGGACTGTGACTCAATGCCGAGGATGGTTGGCTGACAAATGTATTGATTTCCTGATGAGAGGTCTGGCTCATGTGGTGTGGCTTCAGTATGTACAAAATTCAGCTTTCTCCATGTGTTGGTCTGGATTGAGCATGGGGCAAGGACCAGTGTCATCTCACGAGAATGAGCATGCAGCTATCAATTCTTCTGTCTGTGGTAAAAGTGGATGGGCTTAATCCTGACTGGGATGTGGAGAGCAAGAACAGGGTAGGTCACGCTCTGGGGGGACATCCTCACCATTCCTTGACTGTCCATGTTGAGATGAACACTTTTTTGGCTAATGTGCAAGGGGGTGAGGCAGAAAACCATGCCATGGGTTGATTTTAATACAGATATTTGGATCTCAAAGAGGTTTAGATGCTTAAAGCTCTGCTAGAGTGGAAGAGTGAGGCTCTGCCCTGTCAGTCATAGAGTTTTTGAGAGTTCAAGTAAAATTGATATGCTTTACTCTGAAGCAGTGTTGGAGGGTCATATTTACATAGAGGCAGAACTTGGTAAAGCTGTGTTGTGCCTGGGCCCCAAGTAAGACAGTTGAAATTTCCCAGGTACACAGTTTTGAATGGAAGAGTTGGCACAAAAAAGAGATAAATAATAATGACATTGGTCCAAGTAACCCTTGGCTGTGCTATTTGACTGTGTTTAATTTTAAAAATGCATTTTTCAGTCTGGACCACTGGAAACATTTCTGTTGAATCCCTGTGATATTTTCCCAGTTCTTGCTTTGCTGAGGTATCTGGTGCTTTGAGCCTGCTTGCTTGTTGAAAGGGCTGCTTTTTGTTTGTTTGTTTGATTGGTTTTGCTTTTTTTGCTTGTTTGTTTTTTGGTGGGGTTTGTGTGTGTGTGTGGCGGTGTTGTTGGGGGGGTTGCTTGTTTCAGGGTTTTTTTGTTGTTGTTTTGCCTTTTTTTCTTTTTTTCAGTTAACACAGCAAATTGACAGTACCAATTAATCATATGACTCCTAAGCAAGTGTTAGCACAAAACTCTCAGGAGCTTTCAGAAGGGCTGCAGAGGTCTGGTCTGCAAAGTCCTGTTTAAAACAAAATCCCTTAGTAGCTCTCAGGAGCAAAAAGCAATGTTTTGTAGGCACAAACATAAATTTTCCATGAAGACAGTTAGCAGTTAGCAGTATGCAAAGTTTGTTGTTGACTCAGCACTTTTAACAGTTTTTAATGTGATTTCTTGGAAGACTTACTCTCTCCAAGCTGTTGAATTAGTTGATCTTCTGAGAACTTCATATTTGCCCTCATTTTGAACTCCTTAGTCAAGTTCCATGAAATGCTAATAGTATGCAGGGCAGAGTGCTTTAAAAAGAAGGCACCATAACAGCTGCAGAGCTTATATTTCTGCAAAACATATATATTTTTACATTAGAACTCCCCATGTTCAATATCCAGGAAATGTGGCCCAGCAGCAACAGACTTGTGAATAAGGGTGGAAAAGAAAGATCTGTGAGCCTGAGTTGGACAGAAAGGTTCTGCAGCCTGCTGTTAGAGCTTCTTATACAATTATCTCTTTTAGAGCTGCTTGAATAGAAAAAGTCAAAGTGAAATGTGGGAAAGAGAACATCTGTGCTACCATAATGACTATTCAGGGTATTTTTATTTGATTGTCAGTTTTAGTTTCCTGACAAAATATAATTTACATGTAATTTATCAGAGAACTTTATTTTTACTCTAATGAATTCTTTCCCTTATAATAAATTTCCCTAACCCTAACCCTAACCCTATTTCTTTTCCAGAGGAACCCTGAATGTTAGTGAAACTTCTGTGACTTGAAAAAGGCAAATTCTATATTCCATTGTTTTTGTATTTCTTAATAAAATTAAATATAATTCTAAAAGTCAGGTCCCTGATTAATTTCCTTTGGGAAGGAAAACTAATGCTCTAACTGTGGCTTCATTTCAAACCTTGATCACAATGACAAGTAGTTTTTTCCAAATAAATAAAGCTTGTTCAGATGATTTGTAAACATCATGTTCATTGACATTTTTACTCGATTTTGGTTCATAATTGTTTGCAAGCACAGCTCCTGTGCTGCGGTTATCAGGGGAGAGGGAGGAAGGGACTGGCACTACCAGGGGACTTTCAGACCATGGGCTCACTGTGCATTTCTCATCCTTTCTCTGCAGCCTTTGTGGCGTGCTTGTGTGGTCAGGGGTTCTTGACCTGAACAGGTCCCTGCTGAAGCCCCTGAGACACCCCACTGGCAAGTAACAAAGGGGTTTTCTAGCATAAGGGAGATTCTTTGCATGACAGTGCAGGATTTCTGTTTTTAAAAAATAAATATTTTTCTCAACATGTACTTGACTAAAAGGTAAGAGGATGTGTGCTGGGGGGGGGGGGGGCAATGAGGGCGATGTGTCAGCAAAGAAGCAAACTCCCAGGGTCCCCAGTCAAGGGAACTGCCTTAACAAGGAGTCAAGCCTTGGTTTTGCAAAACTGCTTTCTAGGGGGAGCTTCCATCAGTATATGCCTCAGGAGAGAAGCACTCCAGGTACGAGGACAAAACCTGTTGGATGAGTACAAGGCAGCTTCCTCACAGATTGGCAAAAGTTTCTGCCTTCTTCCTTTCTTGAAGACAAGAAAATAGTTCAAGATACGTTTCTTCTTGTGAGTTCTTCAAACTCACATAATTTTTTTTCTTGACCTTTGCTTCACATAGTTACTGCCTGTCCTGTTATTCAATGGAAAAATCCTATCAGAGGTGTTACAAATACCTAGAAGTTAAATCAGATGCTGTCATGCTGCTATTTTTCCACCTCAATTATACAGAATGGAATTAAAAGTACCTTAGAATATGACCCTTACTGTTTTATGAACTCCAAACCACAGTAAGAATGTTCTACCCAATGAACTCTATCTGCATGTAATTACACTCTGAAGCATTCTTAAATCATTTGCCAAGTTACTTTTAGTGCTCTTCCATGGTAATCCTAAATATCTAGGAATTACTAGGTTTATTACCTTATTTTCTGGACTTTTCAGCTAGATACACAAGTAATTCTGTGCACTGATACTTTCAGCATGCACTGTTATCTTTGACAAATCTGATTTTTTAAATAAAGAATAAAATTGCTCATTAGCTAGTGTAGAGATATGTTTATCATTCCTCTTTAAAACTTCTAATAAATAAAGAACCATGTAAAAATGTTTGTCTGTAAAAAAAATCCATGCTTTCTTATGCTAAATCTCACTGTGTATTTTATGCAATTTTATGATCCTATTAAATGATCACACTTCTGGAGTAAACTTCTTAATAGAATTTGAACTCTACTTCTGCTGTATGTGCTGTCCAGAAGAGAGTGAGTGGAAATAGTCATGTATGTGCTACAGTTCAGCACAGTGGTTCCATTCAGCAAATAATCACTACCTCATTAGACATTTCTAGGGAATAAGATGTTACTCCAGGAGCCTGAAATAAGCTGCTTCTTAACTCTGAGTTATAAGTAGCTGAACATGGATAAGGGTATTGGTGGATAAAATGACTAGCATGTGATAGGCCTCTGTCTGTAAAGCAAGTCTAGGGCATTAACCTTGTTTTCCAGTTGTCTTGGGGGGGTTAGATGTTCTCTGTGCAACCTAAGAATAAAAAGTGTTTTGAGCTGGGCTAGGTGTGCCACAAAGGCTGCATTGGCCAAAATCTTCAGTCAGGCCAAAAGAGACCTTCCTGCTCCCAGTTTGACCTGCCTAATGTGGAACACAGCTCCTTACCAAGTGGTTATTGCATTTGGCTTGTGACTCCAGTGCTGATAAGAAGAAATTTTCCCCATGTCTTTTATCAAGGTCCATCTGCCTGAGAAAAACTGTCAGCAGAACACTGGGAAAAGCACAGGAAGTAGAACAGCATTCTTAATAAACTGTGAGAAATACTCAGAAACATTATACACAAAAAACCTTTCACAATATTATAGAAATTAAATACAAATAACCCTTCTGCTCAATATTGTGTGTACAAAAAAAAGTTTTTTTTGTTTTTTTTTGTTTTTTTGGTTTTTTTTTAATCTGTGCTGCAGCAGCTGTTATGAAACTTCCCCTACTATTTTGATGTCTAGTATTTGATGTGAAAGTATATGGTTTCTTTCTAGAACTAGTTAATTCAGTGGCAGGTTGCAAGCCAACGAAGTTTTACAGAAATAGTATAAAAAAACATTTGTGGTTTTTTAAACTGTATTTATTGAAACTGCATCATGCAGTTTCCCTGCTTCATTTTTTCTCCCCTTAAATTGTGTGAGTTTCTCTTAGTGCTGAGTATCTTTAAATATTGACACATTTTTTCCTGTCTATAATCAAAGGTGTTAGTTTTTATTGTCTTTAAACAAGGTTTGTTAACGGTGTATAAAACATTGTTAATGCCATAATACACTCAGCTCTTTAGCTTACCCTTCAGTAATCTCTATATCCCCACATGGACGAAGAAGGATGACTTCCTGTCATCCATAGTGATGTAATCAAATGCTGGAATATAGTGAAAAGATCTTGTTGAAGAGCTAAGTGCCTCTTAGGGACATTTGCGATGTGTTTTCAGAGATATTTTTGCTTCTTGTTTATGCATCTCTCTGTATGTATATACGCTCTTCTTTGTAAGCTGGCAAACTGGCTCTGGACATATTAATCTGTGTTTGGTTTTGCCTACAGGCTCTCAGATATGGCAGCAATAATAACACATTATATGAAGATGTGGGTCAGGGCTGGAAAACTCCAGAGGGATACAAATGTTTTGAAAATAAATTTACAATCTCAAATGACACGTGCAAGAAAATTTGACTGCTCTGTGAACTGAATAGACATCTTTCAATTCTTTTTCACTTTCCTTCCTCTGTCTGTCCAGACTAAGAAATCTCCTCAAAGCCAAAATCCTGGCTGGTAAATGGATTAGGAGTAGCAGATGCAGCTCTACTACTCTTCTTATACTCACTTATTAAAAATTCAGTAAAGCCCCTCTTTTATTCCACCTTTCCACTTGCTGGCATTTTGTTGATGGGACTGCTATAGGTCTCCAGGCACATAGTTACAGTAAGATATAGTCAAAGTCTTTCTAAGTACAAAAAAAGACAGAGCTCCACTGTGATAACTCTCAGGTTTCATCAATATCCTAATGCTTTTAGGAATTTGCATTCTTTTCTTTGCTTAGCCCATTCTCATTTTTCACTTTTTTTCTCTTGTGTCTTCCTCTTTCTTTTTCGCCCATATGCTGTAACCTCAAACTTGAATGTTACTTAAAAAATCACTACCTTTTCTTCAAGAAAATATACAAAATGTCAGCTGACTAAATAAGTTTTAGCAGCTGGGATGAGTAGTATGGCTGATCCCAGGGTTTTGATCTGATCCAAGCAGATATTTGTAGTAGGAGTTATAGTAGTAGTAGTAGTAGTAGTAGTAGTAATAACAACAAAAATAATCATTATCAACATTATCACTATCCAAGATGCAAATGTTACCTTTCTAGATTTCCAGTACCTCTCAGTTAGGACCAAAGGCAAGTAGAGATTAACACTGTATTACAGGCAATACTTAATTTTCTTCTTTTTTTCGTTAATGCCGTTTACCAAGAACTTCCTTTTATACACACTTTTGTTAACAAAAATTTCACCCACTCACTGTTAATCTGCTCAAGTGCTGTATGGCCCAGCCATGAGCTCTGTGCTACAGGATAACACAGATGTACAAGTTCATGTCTGGAGACAGAATATGTTAATGACAGATAAATGCACCTGGGGTTACTCAGTATATAGGAATCACCCCCACCTCACTGTGCCCATCATCCCTGTGGTACCAGATGTTGTGACATTAGTTGGGTCAAATATCCTACAGAGGTGTCCTTACCTGCCACCTTCTATGGGCACCTGCTTTTGGCCACTGTCATAGAGAAGACTTTGAGCCACAGAGATCTTTCAACCATTCCAGATGGTCTCATATATGGTACTAGGTAAGCTAAATACCCTTTTGATTTCAGCAGACACCTTTCTTTGAGTTTGAGCTCTGAACAAAACAGAGTGGGAAAATTTCCTACAGTCTGAGGCTGAAAGGAAGGAAATGGTCTCAGTCTTAATTCCAGTTCATTGTTGAGAAAACCTCACTTCAGTAGGAGCACGGGATGGCTTGGAGACTTGTATAGTGCCAGGGCTGGAAGTCCACAAAAAACCTGTAAGAGGATACTTCTGATGCTGTGGTCCTGGGTCCAGCAGAGTACCCTTCGAACCATACCCAGAGCTCTTGGACGATGCATGTCAATCAGCAGCTGAGGAACCAAGCAGCTTTCCTGCTTACTGGCAGCCAGCTGAAAGATCCCAGGAATGAAGAAGGTGAACTGCTCACAGACAGACACCTGCTGTACTGCCCAGACTTAACTTTTCAGAGTGCAGTCCTTAAATGTGAAACATGTGGTATCATCTGTGCTGAAGGCCAGCTGAGATCCAGTCAGATAAAATAAACATCTGCTTGAAAAAGGTTTCTGAAAATATGAATACAAGGAAGGTCATTTTTATGCCTGCCTGACTGAACAGAATACAGAAAAGAGGATGAAATGTTCTATCCACAGCCTTAGCAGTGTGATTAGGTTTTCATTTTTATTCAAGATTCATGTATTGTGTTTCTCTGCCTCTTTTTCAGTGGCACCTAATTCTCTATTTTTTTGGTTTTTTGTGCTTCTTTAAATTTGAATGGTATCTTTCATTGAAAGGGTCTCTGCTCTGCCTTGGCAGTCATTTTTCCTCAGAGGTTTGGTTTATTGAGGCTGGGCAGAGGCAAGAAGCACACTTTGCATTTCAAACGTCAGTGAGCCTGAGGATTCAGGGATTGTAGCCATAATCACTAGTATCACCTGGTGTAGTATGTAGTACATATCACAGGATGTGAGGATGGTGCATGCTCAAATTCCTTATCAGTGTGACATGGGGGACATGCTGCTGAAATCCAAGGCTTTGGAAATACTGAAAATGGTCCATTAACTTAGCAAGTTAAAGAGGAAATCTTGATATACCTTTAGGTTCATGTCTTTGAAATGCAAGACTTCTTTTCCTGTCATGGTTTAATACAGTTTCACAGGTCCACAACAACTGGAAATGTGAAATGCTAGGGATTTGTAGATTTTGGTGTGGACATGTGAGACTGCATTTCCAAAACTCTAAATAAGCTCACAAAAGAGGAGTATAAAATGTAAGTCTGAAAATACCACTGATAAATTGTCTTAAATGTCCCTGACATATCAGGAGGTTCTTAACCCAAAGGCATAACAATCTACTCTCCTTTCACTGTTGCACATTAATTCTTGGGGCAGATTGAGTTTGTGTAAATAAGCCATTTGAGGGAGGAAGGGGGTCATGAGGGTGCACTGACTAAACTAGAAAGGAAAAGAAAGTCCAGACAGCTTAGCTTTGACTTTCAGAATGGTGTCATTTTTTATCTCCTGAGACCTGTCACATGAAACTTAAAAGTATTTTCCTTCCATAATAAGCTGTAATATGGCTGTGACAGACAACACTTTTCTTTCTAACAGCCAGATGTTACATATATTCAGTGGCAGCTGATACTTTGACATCTGTACCATGTAGGAGCTTATTCTAGCAAAAGCACTTGCTCTGGTGGCAGATCTGATTATGTCTGATGCTAGGCTAAGCAAAGGTAAACATATTTATGTCTGTGAAGATGTGTTTTGGGAGGAGTGAGAGTTCTTTTTTTCCATGTTTTTTCCCCCTGCTTTGTTGCAAAAATTTTTTTCACCAGGTAGGCTGAGATTCTATATGTTACAATAGATGAGCACTTTTGTAAAGACATTTTTAATTCAATATGAAATCATTGGATTAGACTGTAACAGTACACTTTTACACACTTTCCATCAGTAAGGAACTTGGGTCATCTTGGCTTTTAATGAAACCAGAATTCAGTGGTCCTGCTTCCTTTTAATTTCAGAGCTTTAACATTCAGGATAAGAATTCTGCCACACCTGGTTTATCAGTTGGGTGTATTAACCAACATAATAAATTATTGACCAGTGGGTGATATTTAACACTTTGACATGCAATATGCTAAAATAATTTTAAAAAAATTCCTAGGCTGAGAAGGTCTTCCTTCCTTCTTGGTAGAGAGAGTGCTTGGGGCTATTTAACCTTTCTGTCCTTCACAGTATGGAGGCCAGAACAATTCTCTAAGGATTTTATGTTCTTTGCAGTCATTAGTTCATTGACCACATTCCGTACACATGCCTTTATCTGTCATATATACTCCTATAAGTATCACATACATCAGCTCTTGCATATGAATTTGGCACTTCTACTACATGAAGGTTATCTAATTTGCAGTAAGGAGTGAATTGCTTTAAACCTACATGAGTGTAATTTAAATTGGTAGTATGTTCTAAAAGCTTCACAGAAGAAATAATCGGCTACTGGATTTTATATGAAATCAGGTTTTTTTACTGTGAGGGAGGGACAGTTAAATGGATTCACATTTCTGATGAAGTGCTAATGAAATGGATTTCCCATAAGGGGAGACATAAAGTTTATGAGGATACTTGTAATTGTTCCTATAAATATGTGCTTATGTGTCCATCACAGTGATTTAATCTAGAGGTTCATTTATTCAGGAGAATATTCTAAGAAGCAGTTTAAGCTGACTGACAGGTAATGCATGAAGCCCTACGACAAAGCCTCTTCAGTCATTTACAAGAAACTACAGGGACAAAATTGTGTCTCAGTGGAAATACTCAACTTTTTTTCTTATATATTCATTAATTTTTCTTACAAAACATTCTCTCTCCAACAGCAGCAAATGGAGTCCACGCAGGCTTGAGAGGCTGAGATTATTTCTCTTCCACCTTGAGGCACTATGGACATAGTAAACCTAGTGAATTAAAAATTTTACTTGATTTTTTTACTTGTCTTTTCCACATGTTGATTGACTTACATATGAATATAAAAATGTCTCTCCATCTCTGTAAAGAACTTTTTGTTAGGTAATTTGGCATGGAAGAAGCTATATAAATGTAAATTTTATAAGATCATACAAGTAAGTCAAACATCTTTTCGTATAATTGGATCTACAGTAATAAAAATCACATTATAACTAAAAAAAAAAACAAAAACAACCCCAAATACTTCTTTGGCACTTTGGCACTTGCACAGCTAATAACGTCATGCTCAACATTACACACTAGCTTTCCAGGCATTATGGAAATTAGTCTTTTTAGGGGGCTATCATTAAGCCTTGCCAAACAAGAAAATTTTCTCCTTTGTAATTTATTGAAGAGACTCTGTAAGCACTGGGAAATGGCATAGGTTGTACTCTGTCTAGATTGATTTCTTTTAATTTCTGCTTTTTATAATTTTCTAGACTATTAGTACTGCAATTCATTAGCTTTCCAGTAGCTTAAGGGGGCCCACAAGAAAGCTGGAGGAAAACCTTTCACAAGGGCTTGTGGGGAATGGCCTTAAGCTGAAGGAGGGCAGGTTGAGATTAGATATTAGAAAGAAATTCTTTATAAGGAAATAAGGTGGTGAGGCACTGTAACCAATTGCCCAGAGAGACTGTGGACTCCTCATCCTTGGAAGTGCTCAAGGCCAGGCTGGATAGGGCTTTGAATAACCTGATCTAGTGAAAGTCATCCCTACCCAGGGCAGGAAGTTGGAGCTAGATGATCTTTAAGGTATCTTCCAACCCAAACCATTCTGTGACTCTATGATTCTGTTAACTCCATCTGACAAAACCATAAGAGAGGCTACCATGGTGAACAGAGACAGATTACAGCAGAGTCAGAATTGCATGTGTAGCTGTGCATCTTCCTTGGGACAACATGTAATGTTAGAAACAGCTGGATATGTTGTAATTAAATACTATACATTGCTCTGTATTGCCATTCATGTGCTCAGTAAGAATGATCATATATATTTTCCTGTAACACTAACAGATTTTATCTAGTATAAACGTAGGTTGCAGAAAGTAAATTAATTTCATTTAGAATTATGAAATGGGATAGAAGTAAGTCAGGACATTGAGCAATGAGGAACCTTATATCTCCTTGTCTCCCTGCTTAGGCATAGAGACAGTCTTGTGAAAAAAACATGGCCCACAGCGATCTGGGCAAAAAATACTTTTCCAGGAAGCTGGGCACCTCCACCAGAGAGAAACTTGGACTTAATGTCAATAGCTATCTCCTCTAAAGATAAGAGGTCCATTTGATGCCAGATTTGGCAAGTATGGCAATATTTGTCTCCTATTCCCACTGGAAAGACAGGAAAAGGTTCACCTGATGAGAGGCAGGACTGAGCCATAAGGAGGTAACAAGGGGTTTCTGTAAGATGCAGGCACTACAAGACAAAAATGTCAGCATTGAGAAGAACAGATGACTGCAGGGGGATCCCATACAAGGAGCTGAGATGACACTAACCTTCAGAGTTAAAATAAAAACATAGATTAAAATTGGAAAATATCCCTTCTACTGAAAAGAAAAACAAAATTAAACTGAAACAAAGAACAAACAAAATAAACCCAGCCAAGAAAAGAAGCAAGAAGACAACCATGAAAAGAGTGTAAGGATATCCTGAATAAGACTTTAAGGCTGATGAAATGGACTGATAAAATAATTTTGCTACTAATGCTTCTAGAAAGCAAAAACTAATGTAATCATTAGCTTGGCATAATGCCTTGTGTCCTGGCTTCTCATGCCACTGAGGATGACAGGGGGAGAAAAGAAAGGACTCTTCTACTGAAGGAATAATGTGTGAGCAGTTCAGTCACCCACTGCTGCACTGGCACCCAGTATCTCCACTGTCATGGATCATGCAGGTCGCTGCACTTGTAGATGTCCTGTGATAACCAAAGCACATAAAAGAGACCAAGATTCAGCTCTTTCCCAATTGATGTACAGCTTTTCCAGAGCCCAGAGGTGTCAGGCACAGTTTTGTCATCTATGCCTACTAATACTAAGATCTCCTCTTGAAAGGAAGAATCAACAAGGAGATCTGGGTACAGACTTGGTAGAGATCTTCAGCATCTAACTGAGAGAAAGTAAGAACAAGGTTCCTCTGACAATAAAAAAGGCTGATTTTTTCTGAAGTAAGTGCCTGGAATCATATTCTATGGGGTATTTCCTAGTAAAGAAAACTCTGTATCGGCCAGCCATAAAATTAGCATTTGCTGCACTAAGAAAGAGTTCTGGTAGGGAAAAGAAAGGTGAACTAAGATACGTAGATACAAAATTACATGCATACATTTTTATGCCGGGCTAAGGTTTTGCTAGCTATGCTTTATGCAAAAAGGTAATGGTATAATGTTGATAATAGAATTCCTTGACAAACCAGAGGTAGGATAAAAACATCGACTCAATCTTTGGTCTGTAGTAGTAAAAAAGTAACAAAGTAAATCGCTCCAACAACACACAGACTTCTGGCTGAATTTTTAAAATGCTTGTCGAAATCACTTGAGAAGGAAAATACTCAGAAGGTTACCAAGCTGAGATGAGCAACAGTGTTTATCTTGTTACCTCAGGTTATTCTCCTGTCATTTGTGGTGCACCTCCTTGACGCAGGCAAGCCTAGTGTTTGCCAGCAGATGTTTGTATAAAGTTGGCTATAATTACAAAAACTTGAGATGTTTGACTACACTCTCCAATTTAGATAGCAAGTAATTAAGTAATGGCTACTTTGTTTAACATGCTTGTGCTGCATAAAACCATGATAAAATTGTTTGGGGTAGCATTAAAAGTCTGACTGTCAGTAAAGAAAAAGGAGACAATGTGGGCAGAGTTTTCAGCTGCAGAGTGAATGTTCCCAAAACCTGGATTACTTAGCTGACCTTACAGTTTGTCTGGACTTAACCCATCCCAGACCATGCCTTGGAGAAGACATCCTGGCTACTGAAGGACAAATGCTGTGCGGTGGCTGTGAGGATCAGAAATATTAACAAACTGGTGTTTCTTCACTCTTTGACCAACAAGTAATTAAGAATATCAGAGGCAGCAGAAGTACCAGCTACTTCTTTGGGAATCAGCATTTTTGGGTCTCTTTAGTGGTTGCTGGGCCTTGAAAGGAGGAGAGCCCCTGCAGTTAATGGCAGAAGTCATTAAGCCAATATACTTGGGAAGAGATGAATGGCAGAAAAGGGGAGAGGATCATGGGAAGAGGAACATGGTCACTCCTCTAATTCCCAAAATAGTGCTTTGGTGTGCCTTTCATATACCTCTCAGCACTGGGCACTCCTACTTGCTCCATGCCATTGAGGACATGGCTTTGAGGTGTGCAAACGGAGGTTTAAGTTGGATCTCAGCAAAAATTTCTTCACTGAAAGGGTTTTTAGATATTGGAACAGCCTGCTCAGGGAAGTGGTGGAGTCATCACGTTAAGACATGTTAATGTGGTACTTGGGGACCTGGTTTAGTGGTCAGCAGACTGGTTCTGGGTTAATGGTGGGAATCAATTATCTTTGAGGTCTTTTCCAACTTTAATGACTCTACAGTTCCATGCTCCTGCAGGTTCCTGGCCCAACATGGTTGTTCAACCATTCATATAGACATAAGTCAGAGAATGCTAAGGGCTGGAATTCACCTTAAATATAATCTAATCCCTATATCCACTGCCGTGGGCAAGGACACCTCTAAGTAGAGCAGGCCACTCAAGGCTTTCCTCAACCTGGCCTTGAACTATTAAAGGCTTGGGGCATCCACAACTTCCCTGGGCAACCTGTTCAAGTGTTTCACTACCCTCACAAGAAGGAATTTCTTCCTAACACATAACCTAATTTTTCCCCTCTTTCAGTTTGTACCCATTACTCCTTGTTCTAATACTTCTGTTCCTGATCAGCAGTCTCTCTCTGACTTCCCTATAGGCCCTTTCAGATACTGGAAGGTTGCTATCAGGTGCCCACACAACATACTCTTCTCCAAGCACAACAACCACCACTTTCTCAGTCTGTTTTATTAACCTTGTATATTCCTCTGGACTTCTCCAGCAGTTCCTTGTCCTTTGTTTTTGTCGGGGGCATCAGAGCTGGATGCAGCACTCCAGCTGGAGTGTTATCAGAGCAGAGGGGCAGAATCTCCTCCCTTGCCTTTTGGTCACGCTCCTTTTGATGTAGCCCAGGNACTTTGAATAAGTCCAGTAGGGGATGTCAGTAGCTCTGCCCCATCCACTGATGCTGTCACCCCAGATAGAAGGTCACCAGATTTGTCAGGCAGGATTTGCCATTAGTTGGCTGTTACCAATCACCCCTTTGTGCCTTAGCAGAATTTCCAAGAGAATCTGCTCCAGGATCTTGCCTGGTAGAGGGGTGAAACTGACTGTTTCCTGGGTCTTCCCCTTCCCCCTTTTAAAAGCTAATGTTACAAATCCCTTTTTCCAGCCATCATGGACTCACTCCCCCTGACTGCCATGATTTAGAGGAGCTTGGGCAACCCCAGAGTAGGGAAAATTTTTCTATTCCTTCAGACCTCCAGAGAGTATGGATGGTGCTTCCCAGGCAGAGATGTGTGAATTACCTGGCTGATGACCACAGAGCTGTACACAAACGTGGTGTCCTCCACAGTTGCTGGTGTGGAGAGAGTGGCCCTTCTCACCCTGTGGTTAGCCAGAAGCTCTTGGACTTCATGTGTCCTCCCTCATTGCTTCAGCAGCAGCTTAGCCAAGTCATAAATGGTGTTCAGTGAGTTAGTTATGTTTCAGCTCTCAGTGGGCTACTTTTGGTTTTTACATGCAATGAGATATAACAGAGTTCATACCCCTCTTAAAATGGGGATTTATTTCCCTTTCTCCAGTCATTTGGAACTTCACCTACATTATTTTTTAAAGAATGGTGGATAGTGGCTTAGCATATTAGTCTGTCAGCTCTCTCAGGACCCTCCTTCCTGGGAAAAGTCTTGTTTTCAACTGTCAACAACTCTGCTTTCTCAGCTTTCAGGTCTTTATGTTACAGAATGCAAAAGATAGCGTACTTTGGGGACTGTTGGGAAATGGATGGACACAAGTTGACAACACCAAAGAGAGAAGTTACCCTTTTGCTTTACTGCAGTAATTTCTAAAACCTTTACATTATAGTATAGTGAAGGGTTCTTCTTTGGTACCAGAATGATTCTCTGAATTTGTTAGATCTACCTTCTGTAAATAATCTGGCTTAGTTTTTTTGTTTGTTTTGTTTTGTTTTGTTGTTTTTATTTTTGTTTTCAGTTTTTTTGAGGGTATAATGCAGAATCTTTTGCTCGGTTCACAGTCAGTGGGAGCTTTCCTCTCCTTTTCAGAACTAATTTCTTCACAGAAAGGTCCTTGTTGTCCAGGGTTATATTGTCTTCGTGATGTATTGCAGGAAGGTTTGTATGGCTAGCAGTTGATTAACTGTTTTCATTTAAACTGTCATTTATTTATGCAATATAGCAGCAAAAGCTTATTGCTGTTGAGTGTGAATTGTTCTGCTAACTGCAATGGAAGAAGTTTTCGCTGAGGCTAAAATATAGCCTTCTTACCTTCTTTTTGTTACTTTTAAAAATTACTGTTTATAAAGGTTTCAAATGTAACTGAATGAAATGTTCTAGTAAAAACCAGGACCAGCCTGCATATAGTTTTAGCTGCTAAAGTATTGCCCAGGAAGAAAAATAATATTTCTTTCAAGAAATTATTGAAATGTTCCTTTGAATATGAAAGAAATCTGTGTATCACTGTTACTTTCAGGCCACTCCAGGCAATCCTGTTAATACTATTGCCCGTGGCAGATGCCTCTCCTTAGCAGAGCTGAGGGCAGGATGAGAGCTGACTTCTCGGAGCTGGAACTGAAAATTTTGCATGGTGAAAAACATCCTCCTAATATTTAATATTAAACTAGTCCCTTTTATTTAAGCAGTCGCAATCCTTTACATGACTTAGCTAATGAAGCCTTATAACTCTGTGTAGTGCACTGTAGGAAAGTGCTGTATAGGATTATTAGACTGAAGCACTGCCAGCTGGCACAGAGCCCTGCAAAAGTTGTCATGCTGCTCCACCCGGCATGAGACTGACCTGGTTAAAGACCTGCTTGGCTGCTCTCCATCACCAAAAGTAGACAGGCAGATCTCTCTGAAGGTGTGTAGGGGATGTATCAGTTGTAGTGTGTTTGATTATGGCATTCAGATTTAATTCGTTTCTTGTAAAAATAAACTGACTCCTCATTAAGGCAGTTACAAGATGTTATAACTGCACTCAGCATTGCGGCCCTGCCCTCTCTATCATGAGATCCTTTTGTCTTTGTTCAACTCCTCTTCCTTGCAACTTTTTTTTTTCTTAATTTTTAAATTCTTTAGTCCTTCGTCTTGTAAATGTTAAGGGTGTGCTGGTTATGACAGTATGGTTGGCACTGAGACTTCACCAACATAACACAAGACAGACCTGACAACACAGAGCTATGAAATTGTAGATGAGTAGTCAGGATCAGAAAGGACCAGGTAACAATGGAGAAGGCAAAGACAACAACAAAATGTAATGATTTAGCTCTCATTAAAAGAAAGTGGTACTGATTGCTAAAAAACTGACTAGCCAGGCATTTTTGGTGGTAAAAGAGCTGAATATTTTATACTGCCAGTTGGGCATACAAAGGCTTAGGCTGTCCTATTTCTCCCACAGTGTTCACACACTGGGTGCACATAGCAGCAGAGGCATGCCCCTGCTCACAGGCAGAGCACAAAGTACTGACTCCACAGCAGCCTGTGGAAAAGCTCGGGAACAGACTGGCCAGAGAAGCAGCCTTGAGTCCAGCAAGCTTGCTATGGCTCCTGACAGCTGATCAGAAAGGGGGAAAAGAAGAGGGAAAAAACAACCAGCTAAGCTCCATTAACATTGTACATCAGGCCTTGTCAATAATAGATCTGAATAGCCTCAGTTAGAAAATACTTTTGTTCTGGGGCAGCCAGTTCAGCCCTAGCTTATTTTAATTCTTCTTATTAGGGACAGTGCAGGGCTTGGCTGCGGCGCTGACAATGTTTTCAGCATTGATGTGACTTCAGAGTGGATACTGGTGGTAACAGTGGCAGTGGCAACTGGTGCTGTGGTGCAGCAAAAGGCACTCCCAGGGTGCTGTGTGGCACAGAACCATTAGTGTCACACTCTTGTGCACAAAGCCAGGTTGCCACAGGTCTTTCACTGCCATTATTTGGGGTACTCTGAGCCACTCCCAAGTCCTTTCCCCTCAAGTTCTCACAGCAGATTTGAGATATGGTTTTGATCTGGGCTTCCCAGCAGCAGTGGCAAGGCCCTGCAGCTAAACACTGAAACCAAATTATGAAATGCCCTTTCTCCCAAAACCCAGTTCAGGGTCAGGAGGTCTGTCTTGGTCTTCTGGTTTGGATCTCAATGGCATTTTCGCAGGTGTTTTGTGATAGGGCATCCCAACTTTAATGGCAGTAAGCAAGTTCTGTTGTGTTTTTCACAAGTACCTGGGCTTGCCTTAGATACAATAATGCTGAATGACCATTTTTTTTGTAGCAGGCAGTGTGTGTTTGAGTCACTCAGAGTGTTTTGCCCTCTCTTATTCAGGGTTTCAAATAAACACAGTTTACAGCTATCATTAGAAGGAGTTATCCTTTGGGCATAATCTAACATGCATTTTCTTTATACTCACTATGTGCCTGGAACATCATGATCAAATTGCAAAAGTGTGATAATCCCTTGCTTATCATATTTATTTAGTAATAGCAAGACCCTCCAAAGAGCTTATGTTAATAGTTCTTCTTTCATCACAGCTTTCAATGAAACCCATTTTTTGAGAATCAGGCCAATGAATTCAAAGACTTGGGTTTTTTATTATTGCAGTTTTGCAGATGACTCTCTAGGTTTCAGTGTAATTTCTAAATATAACTGTAGTGTGTATTTTTTTTTCTGCAACAGCTTTTAAAAGGGCAGTTTGCTTCTATGCCAAGTGCTTTCTGAGTTCTCCCTCTTTCTTACCTAAATATGTTTTCAATCTCCTTACAAATTATTTTACATGCATTCTGTATATCATTGCTGCTAGTCAACTCTTAAAACAGTTCTGTTCTAGACCTAACTCCTGCTAGGAGACCTTTCCTGTCTTGTCTTTGTTGCATTTACCCCTTTTCCAGTGGGTTTGCATACACAATTGCAAAACACGGTCTTCTGAGATTCACTCATGATCTACAGGTTTTGCAGGGCTGAAACACAATCCCTCGAGACTCAGTCACGATACATAGATTTTGCATGGATTAAGTCCAACAGATGTGACCTATGACTGCATTCAGACCTGCATAACATACAGCTGTCTCTGAAAAGGTCATCTTTATGGTTTTTATAACAGTGCCATTACTTACTTTTTGCTCTGTCTAAAAAGACAAGGTGTGTCTTGGGGACAGGACAGGGTTTTTGATACATGCATTAGAGGTGACACATGCCAGCTCTCAAGGAGTCATTGGGGCTGCCTCCCACCTTGGGAGTGAAACTCCCTTGGGAGCTGGCTGTTTTGGCAGCCTGTGTAGATTTGACCTTCTGGCCACGCTGCTAGCTGTACAGCTCAGCCAAAGACCCCTGCCCCTTTCTCCAAAGTGGTGTCAGAACCTCCTACTTGGCAAAAATACTCTTTCTTCCTGTTTTACTCAATAGTATCCTCATTGGAAGGGCTTGATTCCAGCAGAAATGCACAAGGGAAACTGTAGGAAGCCACATCACTCTCCTTTGCCCTTTGTATGCAAAATCCAGCCGTAATTGCACACTTGGTACTTGCAGAACTTTATAATTCATATGTGTGCAGAGGATAAATGACATGTTGTTTCTCTATCAAATAAGGACTTGGAAATACAACAGGACAAAGAGGACATAGTAACATTTTCATTGTTTTCTATGTGTGCATCCCTTAATATCACAGTAGTCCTTGCTGTCCTCTTTTCTGTGCCTAAAACATCTCTGAATGTGCCAAACAACAGTGGTTAGTATACAAGCTAAATTGCCAAGCAAAGGCATCTTGAGCATCAGACAGAGCAAAGTTTAATTTTATTGTTTGTGTCTGCTCGATACAACTTGGATCTATTATTTCTGTTCAATTTCAACACAGCTTTGAGTTTGATTATTCCTTTAGAAGCTGCTAACTGCTTCATATTAAATTACAGCAAATCTCATATTATATGAGGATTCACTTTGACATAAGTAAAAGGTGTTGGTGCTGAGGAACCTTGGTGGAGCAGATGTGCATGCATCTCTGAGCACAGACTAATATCACCAGCATTGCCCTCTAGGTTTATGTCTAAGGCAAACCCTTGCAGGCATAACTCAAGGCTTTGCTGTTTGAGGGTGGGGGGCAGGAAGAGGGAGAAAGGGACAAAACTGAGGAAGTAAGTATTTCATTACTCAGCATATCACATGCCCTACTTAGAACCTCAAGAAATTGAGGCTTCAGTACTCTCAACAGTGGGAGCTGAAATGCAAGGACTGTGCAGAACCTTGTTGAAGTGAAGAACACTGCTCCTTTCTGAGTCAGTATCTGGAAAGAAAAGGCTTCTAGTAGCTTCACAAAACATATCCCCTTAGAGTGGACATATAAGGTAATTTTAAGGAATGAAGGTAAGAAACTGAAAGGCAAAGGGTACCTGAAATTTTTATGAAAGGAGATATATGAGAGGATGTAGTGTGGGAAGAAGAGTCACCTTACTACCTGATAGATATTTAAACTAAAACATAGCCCAAGAAATACCTAGATGAGAGAGATATAAACTGTGTAATGGCAGGACTGTACACAAGTGTCTGTTTATTATAATTTGAATTAGCAGCAACAGAAGAAAATCTTCTCAGCCATATAGTAAAACTCAGAGGACATCCTGTAGAAATTACTTAGAACACATAACTGAAAGTGGATCTGTCTTCTGAATGGCTGCCTGTGGGTGAAGTAAGCCTGCAGTGCTAAGCTTAGTAAGGCAGATGCACTCAGGTGTTCCACCGGACATAGACAGAGATATGTCCTTCCACTTACCAGAAGCTCCTGAATTCCATGATCTGGTTGCATTGATTCCTGATTCCAAGAGTTGTGATCATGGTTTCTCATGCATATAGAGAGGACAGTGAGCTGAGGAGGTACAGAGTACAAGCTGTTTTTATGTTTTCTCCAAAACCTGGGTCTTCAAACTTCTATAAATCTTGAAAACAGCTGTAAAGCCAGAAGACCTCTGTCCACTGGGCAGGACAACCAGCCCCTGCCACCCCTGCCATTCCTGCTTTGAATGTATTTTTTTTGCCTGCCTAGCCTGGTGTAAAAGCATGGCCCTCATCTTGTTGTTCAGGACTTGTTAGAAATGACAGCAGTGGACGGAGATTCCTCTCTGAACCTGTAACAGGGCAGTGAAACTATGGTACCTTCCCAGAGGAGCTGCTGGAAGACTGGCGAGTGTGACCTGGGTGCATCAGTGTCGGGGTGGACACTTTCCCTGCACACATCTACACTCCCCCCCTGTATTTGACACTGCAGACTCCATCATATGGGCTTGTATGGATTGCTGGCCAACTGGAAGTCCCATGCATAAGTCAAGATGTTAAAGATCAGAGGCCTTTGACCTGTCTACAGTGGAAAACCTATGACCACACATCATGTTTACTGGCTGTCTCGGTTTAAGAG
>VXBI01008177.1:73398-110222 GCA_013397375.1 Toxostoma redivivum | reverse complement strand
TGTCTCTTAAACCAAGACACAGATCCCAAAGGCAAACCCAAAGCTCTGCTGGGCTTAACTGTTGGGTCCAAAGGTGATGGTATTTCATAGTGCAATGGACACAAAGGGAAAGATGTGGGCACTTCCTGCATGTTCTCATCCCCTACTGTGTTCCTGGCTCATAGGTTCACCAGGTTCACCTGGTTCGCCCAGCCTGGAAATGGAAATTCCAAAGCTCATCATCTACTTTTTCAAGATCAAAAGTCTTTTCACTGCCAGTTCCTCCTAGTTTTTGCATCCTGTCAGAGCTGCCAAGCCATTGCTGAAGGTGCCCAGATGCTCAGCAGGAATGCCAGACGGGGAGCAGCCCTGGCCCCACCAAGCACTGGGATGTTGGCTGCTTGGGGGGAGCAGGGGTTGCAGGGGGTAAAGACAAAGGAGCAGCAGCTGATCCTGGCAGAGTGCTCCTGCCATCATCTAGGGCACAATGTGAGATCCTAGTCATAACACAGTTATTATCTATCAGCTTCATGTTACTGTCTTACTTTTTAACAAGGAAAACCAGGCAATGCATTTTTCTGGTTTAAAAGAGAGAATATACTCATCTATTAAAAAACAATCATATTTTTCCCTTTTTACTGACTGCCAACTGAAAGAGATTACATGTAGTCAGGATCCATACCAAGAAAGAGGATAGCAGTCCTACACTGAACTCTGTTTCTTTGTTCTCCACCCGGAAGCAAATACCAACATGTGATGGCATAAAAACTCACCACTGGTGTCAGCATAGAGTAGTCACTTCAAATAATGCTGTGAAAAAATGTAGCACTACGAGAAACAGAAATTAATTTCAGTTGAATAGTTCTTGATACAAACTGTGCAAATCTCCATCTTCAAAGATGAAGTTGAAAGTTCTTCGTGTAGGCCGTAGATAGGATGCCTCAGCCCTTTCCTGGCTCCTTGGTCACCATCCCACAATTCCAAAGGGGTCAAAGTCCGCCTTCCACTGGCTCTGGTGTGGGGTTATCCATGGGCTGAAGCTGGATCTCTGCTCCCCCAGGGCCCTCCATGGGCCCAGATGCCTCACATGGTCTGCACCAGGGGCTGCTCAGCTCTGGTGCCTGGAGTACTCCTGCCCCTCCTACTTTACTAACCTCAGTGTCTGCAGAGCTGTTTTTCTCCTCTCACTCCTCGGTTCTATCACCATTGCTGATGTGCTTTTCTTTGGCCAGCAGCAGGTCCATCTGGAGTCAGCTGGTACTGGCTGTGTTGGACATGGGAAATACTTCTGGCAACCTCTCACAGAAGCCATCCCTTTTAGCCCCCTACTGCTACTAAATCCTCGCCACACAAACCAAATAAAGATAAAGAACAATAATTTCTCAAAGATGCGAGTGTCTGAAATACTCTGTAGGAAGTGATCCAG
Source organism: Toxostoma redivivum (assembly GCA_013397375.1). Taxonomy (NCBI): domain Eukaryota; kingdom Metazoa; phylum Chordata; class Aves; order Passeriformes; family Mimidae; genus Toxostoma; species Toxostoma redivivum. The sequence continues at coordinate 108,817 of VXBI01008177.1, read as the reverse complement.
GCAGGACTGCACTACAGTTTCTATTTCCTCCTGCAGCTGGGACTATTAAAACATTATTTGAAAAATCAAAGGAGTGGTAATTTAAATATGTCAGAGAGCCTAGATAAGTCAATGTACCATATAATTTTCTGCAAACATGAGCTGAAGGGGATAAAGCTAAAACCAACTGTTTGAATTTGTGAAAGCAGACAAAGCAAAACCAACTGAGCAAGGAAGAACGGCAGGCAACATTGAAAGTAGGGCTGAAGTCTTAGTGTCTGATAACATTTAATTTCAATTAATGTACAGTATTTAATATAAGTAAATGTACTGAAAGTTAGTAGAAAAACGACCATTTCTAAGTCCTGTGTCTGTAAATATAGGTATTAACTTGCAGTATGGGACTACTGAAATAGATTACTAAAGTAGTAATTTTCATGATTTGAAAAAAAAACATAGCTAACAAAATCATTATTTGATTTACTATGAATGCAATCCAGAGAATGAATGGAACAGCATGCTGTGGATCCAGGTCTAAGTTCTGTCTCAACACCCTTAGAGACCAAGCAAAGGAGAATAATTAATTTGCTTAATAAACTTTGAACTTTGAACTTTGGCATGTTCCATTAAATTCTTGTCTCAGGAACTTTGGATGCTTACGTAAACCTCTGTCTACCACTGATCAAAAAATCGATTTTTTCTTTTAATTAAATATATATTTTTCTTTATTTCTGGAAATATAGAAATACTGAAGCTTTATTTCCATGGTACATTCTGAGCTCCCTACATTGTATTAAGATGAGATGAGAACAAATTCTTGGAGACAGTTTTTGTAAATAAAAACAACAATTCTGTTTCAAACTTTTATGTGTCATTCAAATGATAGAAGTAAAGGGGTATTTTTTGTCCCCCATTAAAAATATTTTATTAATGAGAAAAAATACTTGATCACACATTTAGATTTACTTCTTTGGTTCTAAATGATACCCTGTCACAAGACTAACTTTAAATGTGTGAGTAGTCCTCTAAATTAAATTATTCACTTTTCTAAATTAGATATGCACATAAATAATGAGTCTACATTACAAGAACCAAAGAAATTAAAACAATCACTGGCAATCAATCCAGTCCCCTTGCAAGCGACATGCAGAGTCTGCATCTTTTTTCTACTTTTGTTGCAATTCTAAAAGAAGTTATTTTTCATTTATGAATAAATTATAATAGCAATATATTAAATAGATGCAAAAATGGGGAAGGATGACAAATTATCTAGTGCTATTTCCATTTTCTTTTACTGTCTTAAAATGGCATCTTCCTTAAAAATTAAAAAAACAACATTCAAACAAAAACATTTAACTACAGCCCTATTAAGCAGAAATAAAAATCCAAGGGTAGAAATTTACAACTGTCTCTGGTTATGCCTTGTCATGGTAGATGATCTGTACTATATGGAGCATATTTCTCATGAATTCAAGATTTCTGTTAGGTTTTCATTAATCAATGCATCATAGTAATTTCAGATTTCTTTGTTTCTGAAAGGGGAATAGTTTTACAAGGATCTGCATTAGAAATCTTGTATCAGAGGTCTTTTATTATACATATTTCAAAAAGACTTCAGGCAGAGAAATGTGATTTTGTCCTATTTGTTCCTTACTTTGTCCTTTTCACAAAAAACACAATGTAAAAACTGACTGCGACTTAAAATTCTGCATTTAACTGACATAAAAAGGATTCAAAGGTCAGCCAGCTACAATATCTACTGAAATGGATTCAAAACAGTGACACTGTTGGAAAAAGTAATAGAATATTGATATCTCTTCTATTAGTGTATCAAGAAGGTAAAGAAAGTGATAAATTATCATCATCTGTCCTTGGGAGAATACAGCAAGCAAATGCAGAGTCCTCATTCTAGATCTCTTCTGTTGCTGCTTAGTGCTGATAAAACATTAGTTCTTGGACCAAACCCCAGGACTAGAGGCAAAACATCAACACACTGAGAGCAGACAGAGCAGTTTCAGTCCTAAGGTTCTTTTAAGGGTACCTTATATAGAAACCATCTGTGATCTCCATGCATATGCTTGGATGCCAGTCTTATGCCTCACTATAAAATGGTGGGGGAGAGCTAACCTCCATTTCTGACTTACATTTATGATTATCTTCATCATCACAGGTTTACCAATTTTTTTAACTGACTGTAAGCAAGTGTTTACTTTTTGGCTTGTAAACTGATTTTATGAGCCCATAGTGCTCTGCCTTGCCACCATCAGTCTTGGCAGGCTAGCCTCTACCAGGCTGATTCCCATGGCATGATCCTACGACTCAGCAAATGGACACAGACACTGACCCTAGCCCATATTGCTAGGGATCAGTGCTGGCCATGAATGTACCTTGTTCCACTCAACAACCCCTAGCTTGCTTTCTCCATGGGGTTGCAGGGCAGATGGGCACCAGTTAGTGAGAAAGACAGAGTAATTGAGTGGGAAATCAGGCAAAAGCCTGTAAAAATCTGGGAGGAAAACTTAGCAGGAAGGCCAACATTTATTATCATTGCTGTTCTTGCCAATGAACCTAATGCACAGATTTAGGCTAGAATAAATTAGCAGAATGCAAATCAAAAAACTAAAACAGTCAGAGAAAGCCACAGACAGGAGTATGTGCTTCATGAGCACTGATTAATCTCATTTATTCATTAAAATATTTATCCTCCAGAAGACACATATCTATGCACATGCTTGCTGCCATCAGTTAATGTATCCCAAGACTGTTCCTTCAGATAAGCTTGCAGTGCTTTTAAGGAAGAGCTAAGCATCCCACAGCATACTCCAACTATAACACACAATGAAGGTTGCCCACAGGTATAGCAAGGTGGTAAGACAAGACAGCCCAGGCCCCAGCAGAACCACAGCAAGAAAAAAGCAAAAGATGCACCAGAGGAGGCCAAATATGCCAAGCTGCACCAGAATAGCAAAAAAGAAAGGTAATTATGGACTTAATGGTAAAAAAAGGTAGCGCTGCCAAAGGGCTGGGGGGAAATAACCAGTTTGGTCAGGTGGGAGAGAGAAGGATCAGGAAAGCATAGTAGGGAGAGAGCAAAGTAGGAGATGGATTTTGTGGCACCAGAGTGTACTGCCACTGTTCCAGTTTTTGCATAGTAAAAGTTTTCCTTGTTTTTCTGTTTTCAGCCTTTGAGACAAGTGGGAAACTTAAAAGCTTTTGTAAAGATTAAATGTAAAGTCAGTAAACCCACAGCTCTAGCCTACTGGAGTGGTGGTAGCATGGTCTCCAAGGCTTGTTCTGTACCTTTCCAAGGGTGAGATAGTATGTGGCACCAAAAAGTATCTCAGTGCTCTGCAGTGCCAGCTTGTTCATGACTGCAGTTACTGTGATGCACCTTTCCTCTGGTCTACAACCAGTATTTATTAACAATTACTCCTGTAGGAACTGGAAAAGAGTAGGTGTATGTAATGGTTTTAATATTGGTCCCACCATATATTGAGACTGTAGACCACTCACTAGTTTATGAAAAGACACAGATGGAGCATAAAGTAAGAGCAAATTTGTGTAAAGAGTCTTAGAAGCAAATGTTAAATCACAAAAACCATTCAATCTCCTGAACCACAAAGAATTGAAATGTGATCTAAGTGTTGCTTTGCTCTAATGCATCTTTGCAAATGAAAGATTATTGTGCTGTTAATGCAAGTCCATGAAATGCATTGTGTTCTTTCTTCTATATATCAAACATCCAAAAATAATATCATTTCATAGTTTCCTTTTTAAACTTAATGAGCCAAAATTTCAAGTGATATCAAAAGGTCATTTTCAAAAAATTACATGGCTGATTTTTGTTCAGTTATCTTGACAGTATCTAAATAGCAGGTAATTTGTCTTCCAGATGGCAATTATGTATCACACAGATACAGAAATGCAACTGATTTTACACAGGCGGTAGCTCTTAGGGATTTGGTGCCTTTCTGATAAGTAGAAACAAAGGGCACAGTGAAAACCTGTTTTGCTACTCCTTCTTTACTATTAAATCCATATACAACTTTAACATTTTAAATATTTTCTGAAATCAGTTTGGCTCTAACAGTTCCTGCAAGACTATAATAAGAACATAATCCAGTACAATGGAGTTTCTCAGAAGCTCTACTGAATTTACTGTCAAGGCAGTCATTCTCATTTGTATGTTTTGATGCAGATCCTTTTTTTTTTTTTTTCTCTCCTTCAAAGAGCTTCTGCAGTTTCTCTTGATACCCATTGATCAGAGCAGTAAAAAATGCTGTGTATCATTGAGCAACATATTCTGGTACAGTAACTCCATTAGCTCTGCAGCTGCTGCTGCAGATGCAGCATATGCACTCGCACAGCAAACAATCCTTTCTTAAAAAGCTGTGAGGGTATGTGGTGATGGCAAGATTCCTGCTCCCTGCCTGGGGTAGGCAGTGAGATCTAGATAGCCTCTTTGGCCCCTTGACTTCTCACAAGTCTTCCAGTGCCACCATCTTCATCCTCTCTCTGCAGTAGCATGCTGCAGGGAGTTTTATGAATCACCTCCTTCTGAGAAAAACTCCTTTCAAGTCACATTAGCAGCCACCAGAAGAGTTTTGTTTCTGCCTCAATTGCTCCCGTTTTGCCCCAGGGCTCCTGGAGAAGGTTGTAGAGCCAATCCTCCACACTGTGAGTCTGCACCACCTCTAGCCTGTCAGGACGAGGGAAACACAGACTCTCCAGTCTGTGCCTGTTTCCTGAGTGCCGACTGCACAGCCTAGATAAAGGGCCCTCACCTCAAACATACTTGTCTTCAGACAAGCAGAACTGGTCAATTTTCTCAGGGCAACCACGACTCCATGCATCTCCCAGGAGGCAGGTGTTTGCTAACACTGTTTGAGCGGGTCATTAACTCAGTTGCCCTTTTTTCCACCCAAGCAGCTCATTTACAATTAATCATTTACAACTCAAGAGGCAAGATGGGGCAAAGGCTCTCACTGGCTGGGAAGCCCATGCATGCCTGTTTTTCCAGGGGAGGAGGACAAGGACAGTGCCACCATTCCTGGGTGAAGGCAGGTTCTGGAGAACTGGGGGCAGACATTGGCACAGCCTTGCTCTGCTCTCACAACAGCTGGCATGGAGCATGCTGCAGAAGCTGAGAAAAACCTGAGCCCAGAAATGTGTTCAATTTTGCCCTTTTGGTCAGTGAGCACACAACTCCAGTTATATGAAAGCCTCCTGCAGAATTTACTTGCAGAATTTTAATATTTACAGAAATTAAATGCATAGATACAGGAGTGGATTATCAAAGCAGGTGGGAGACATAACACAGATTTGACAAAACCCACTTCTACGTTGGTATTGCAGGAGCTTGACTGAAAATACTGCTTCTTGCTACAGTATTTTAAAATTCCCTTATTTTATGATTCTTGATTCATAGAATTGCCACTGTCTTCTGATACTGAAAGGGAGAAAATAACATATATTTTTGAAACATATTTCTACTTTGTTATCTAAGGGATGTTAAGAGACATAATGAAATCTGCTGCCCAGCCCCTATAGTATCAGCCATTTGGAGGGCTGACAGTTTTCAGGGGCAGAGAAATGCAGAGAATACAAAGCTTAAGAGTTTGTAATTGGTGTGGATATGATTGGTAAAATATGCCAAAAGTCTAAGTGGCCATATTACAAAACAGATCAATTCTGCATTTTTGCTGACTGCAGAATCATTCCCCGTGGTTTCTGACCCCTGAGCCTTGGCTCTTGCTGCTGCAGGCCCAAGTCTGCTAGAGCATCCAGCCATATGGTACCCAAGGGAGAAAGCAGAGGCCTGAAAGCTGGGAACTGATTTTTTCTCCCAAAAAAAAAATTCTTTCCCTTGGGTGTAAGACAAATGTGTGAATCAATGCCTGACAGTGTTGTTCTAAAAACAGGCAGAAGGCTTAAAGAGTCACTTTTATGTGGTTTATGTTCTTTGATTTTTTTCCCCTGCATTATCAAATTTTTACGGCACCAGGATTTTGCCAACTGTATGTGATACCAAGACAAGAAGTTCTGCCAAAGGATTTGCTTGAAGGTAGGGGAAGAAAGAAGAGAGTGTTCTTCAATTTAATGTCTGTGATGAGCAGTTTATAAGGTCTGCATATTTAAAGTACTTTGCATTGTTCCTGCATAATTCCAGCCCTGCTTTAGAAGCAAAAACATGACTGATCATCTCAGTTGCATTCAAAAGTTTCCATTTCTTGACATCAGCTGACATTTTGTGAATTATTTACAGTGGGACACTAAAGTATACATTACGTCTCTCTTAAAAGCTTAACCCTTCAAGGCTAATGTCTAGGCCTCCTGTCACTGGAACATCTCATCCAAAGACAAGATGCGGGACCCAAGCTCACCCTTATGGCCCCTCTAACCTGTTGCTGCCATTTTATCATCCTGTAGATTCAGACAATGCACTAAAGCACACTGAGCCTTTGAAAATCAGTGAAATCCAAAGACATTTCTTCTTAAGGTAGGAAACTGCCAGGCTCACTGTGGTAACCTCTGAAAGACAGATACAGGCTCTGCTGTGATCATTTTTCTTCCCAGCTGCAAATTCCCAAAACTGCTGTACCGAGGAAAACAGTCCAGTTCAGCAGATCCCCACAGTCATGCTCCTAAATGATTTCCAGGAAATTATACTGGGCTCCTCTGGGAGGTATAGGCATCACTGCCATGTGAGGCACTAGAACATGTGTCAAATAACAACAGAAACCCAAAGGCTACATGCTGAGACATGGCACAGAGTCAGGATATCTATCTGATGGAATAGGCAGGGATTAAGGACTAGGACTTCCATTCACAGAATTACAGAAACACAGAATGGTTAAGGTTGGAAAGGACCACAAGAGATTATATAGTCCAACCTCCCTACCCAAGCAGGGTCCTCAGGACTCTGGACTCTGTACAGGTGGCTTTGGAGCATCTCCATGGAAAGAGAATCTGCAGCCTCTCTTCATAGTCTGTTCCAGGGCTCAGTCACATGCATAATAAAGTTCTTCCTCATGTTGAGGTGGAACTTTCTTTGCATCAGTTTCTGCCCTTTNGTCACTGGAACATCTCATCCAAAGACAAGATGCGGGACCCAAGCTCACCCTTATGGCCCCTCTAACCTGTTGCTGCCATTTTATCATCCTGTAGATTCAGACAATGCACTAAAGCACACTGAGCCTTTGAAAATCAGTGAAATCCAAAGACATTTCTTCTTAAGGTAGGAAACTGCCAGGCTCACTGTGGTAACCTCTGAAAGACAGATACAGGCTCTGCTGTGATCATTTTTCTTCCCAGCTGCAAATTCCCAAAACTGCTGTACCGAGGAAAACAGTCCAGTTCAGCAGATCCCCACAGTCATGCTCCTAAATGATTTCCAGGAAATTATACTGGGCTCCTCTGGGAGGTATAGGCATCACTGCCATGTGAGGCACTAGAACATGTGTCAAATAACAACAGAAACCCAAAGGCTACATGCTGAGACATGGCACAGAGTCAGGATATCTATCTGATGGAATAGGCAGGGATTAAGGACTAGGACTTCCATTCACAGAATTACAGAAACACAGAATGGTTAAGGTTGGAAAGGACCACAAGAGATTATATAGTCCAACCTCCCTACCCAAGCAGGGTCCTCAGGACTCTGGACTCTGTACAGGTGGCTTTGGAGCATCTCCATGGAAAGAGAATCTGCAGCCTCTCTTCATAGTCTGTTCCAGGGCTCAGTCACATGCATAATAAAGTTCTTCCTCATGTTGAGGTGGAACTTTCTTTGCATCAGTTTCTGCCCTTTGCCTCTCATCCTATTGCTCAGCAATATCAAAGAGAGACTGTCTCCACCCTCTGACACCCTCTCTTCAGACACTTGCATACACTGATAGTAAATCTTCACAGTCTTTTCCAGGCTGATCAGTCCCTGCTCCCCCCGACTTTCTTTGTAAGAAAGATGTTCCAGTCTCTTCATACTGAGGAGCCCAGAACTGGACACAGCACTCCAGGTGAGTCCAGGGCTAAATAGAAGGGCAGGATCACCTTCCTTCACCTGCTGGCAATGCTCTTCCTAATGCCCCTCAGGATCCCATTGGATTTCTTGGCCACCAGGACACGCTGCTGGCTCATGGACAGCTTGTTGTCCACCAGGACCCCCAGGTCCTTCTCTGCAGAGCTGCTCCCCAGCAGGTCAGCCCCAGGCTGTGCTGGTGCCTGGGCTTGTTCCTCCTCAGGTGCTGGACCCTGCTCTTGCCTTTGCTGAATTTCAGATGGTTCTTCTTTGTCCATCTCTACAAAATGCCGAGGTCCTTCTGAAGGGATGCACAGCACTCTGGAATGCTGGCCATTCCTCCCAGCTCTGTGTTCCCACACAAAGCTGGTGAATCTGTTGACAAGGCACATTCCACCTTTTACAAGTCAAGGATGAACAATTAAAACAATACTTGCCCCAGTAATGAATCTTGGGGGACACCACTAGGGACAGGCCTCCAAATGTGCCACTGATTTTGACCCTTTGGAATTTGTTGTTCAGACAGTTCTCGATCTATCTCTCTGTCCACTATTCAGCCCATATCCCTGAGTTTGTCTATGGGGATATTATGGGAAACATCATGAAAAGACTTTCCAAAGTTCAGGACATCATCCACTACTCTCCCCTCACCCATTCATGTAGTTGCTTCATCATAGAAGGCAATCAAGTTGGTTAAGCATGATTTCCTTTTGATGAATCCATGCTGACTGCTCCTGGTCACCTTCTTATCTTCACATTCAGAGATGGTCTCAAGGATGAGCCATTCCTTCACCTTTCTAGGGATTAAGGTGAGGCTGCCTGGCCAGTAGTTTCCTAGTACTTCTTCCCAGTTTTGAAGGCTGGGGTGCTATTTGCTTTGTTTTAGTCCTCAGGCACCATTTTTTATCTTTATGACATTTCAAAGGTAATAGTGAGTGAAACAGCAATGAAGCCTCAGTTCCCTCAGCATTTGTGGATGCTCCCTATCAGAGCCACAAGTCCAGACTTGTGGATGTCAAATTTGACTTAATGGTCTCTAACCCAATTCTTCTCAGCCAAAAGAGAGTTTTCCTTTCTCCAAGTCTTCTCCCTGGTCCCCTGAGTCAGGGTTTCCCTAAGGGATGGGCTTGGCAGTAAAGAATGGAGCAAAGAAGCATTCGGTATCTCAGCCTTCTCTAACACCATGATTGTGAGTGTCCCTGTTCCATTCAGTAGCAGACCCACAATTCCCCTACCATTTCTTTCATTACTGATATATTTGAAGAAGCTCTTCTTCCTGTCCTTAGTCAGATTTCATTCCAGCTACACATTGGCCTTCCTCACTGCAATTCTGCATACACTGACTATATCCATGTATTCATATATTCACCCTAGGGGTCCTGTCCTGCTTCCACCCCGTGTCTGGGTTTGCCCTGTTCCTTGTTCATCCATGCAGATTTTCTGTCCCTTTTTCATTGCTAGCCCATGGGGATGGATAGACCTTCATTGAATCTGGAGGAAGAAATCTTCAAATACTGACCAGCTTGTTGGACTTACTTTCTTGCAGGACCACTCCCATGGCATTCTTCCATGAAGTTCCCTGAAGAGGTTGAAATTAGTTCTCCTGAAGTCTAGGACTGCAATCTGGTGCTCTTCATCCTTGCAGGATATTGAACTCCACAGTCCCTGCAGCCAAGGCTGCCTCCAGCCTTTCTTGTTAACTAGGAAAAGGTCCAACAGTACACCTTTCCTTGTTGGATCCTTTACAGCCTCTATGAGAAAGTTAACATCAGAGGTGACCTGAAAGGAACCCCAGGGGTTCCACAGCCTTGCTGTGTTACTCCTTCAACTGACATCAGGGTGGTTGAAGTTCCCCACAAGAACCAGGACTTGTAGCTGAAAGGGGTCTTTGGTAGATTCCAAACTGCCAGTTCGAGCCAGGGTCAGTTATCCCACAAGGAACAGCTTTCCCTGGAATCTCAAGCAGGTGTCAGCTACAAGGTACAAATGCAAGCAGTGCCCAGAGTCAGGCTTTCAGCTCTTTTGTGAAATCAGGCTTGCAAGTACCTTCTTAGCCAGGAGAGAAAGAGATCAAGAAATGCTGACGAGGAAGTTCCATAGAATCTTTATTTCTTCTACAAAGGGAGTCCTGTCCAGCAAATCCACTGGGTGGAGTTCTAAGGGGACTTTTGTAGGGTTAAGGGGTCTTGGAAAATGGCCAATAACATAGAGGACTGAAAAGTTAACCAACCACAACAGCTTCTAATTTAAAATGAACCAATTATTTGAGGAATCAAAAAAGAACCGATTAAATTGCTAATAGATAAAAGTGAAGGTTAGCAAAAGGGGAATATTTCTAGTATTAGTCATTCTAATTCATCAACTTTTTACCTCAGGTATCATGTTCCATGGGGGCCTCTCTTGGGTTTCTGCCTCTTTCAAAGCTGGAGTCTCTGCTCCTTCCACAAGGACTCATGACTGTGAGGCTACTTCCAGATGTCTGCAAAAGAGCTCATCCACTTCCTCCTCCTCATCAGAGGGCCTGTAGCAAACACTCACTGCAGTGTCACCTTTGTTAGTCTGCCCTTTAATCCTAATACATAAAATGTCACCTTGCTCTTCATCCTCCCCAAGGCGGAACTCCAGCTGCTTCCCTACAGTTCTGCTCATCAGGCTCTGGGAATCTGAGGTCCCCATCCCTATTCACAGTAGCTCCACTGTAGCATTCCATGTGAATATTACCTTGGTAAAGGTGTCTGCACATCTCCTTGTGTGTCTCAACAGTATGGATCATAAACACAGACCCAATTGTTTTTATGTTGCTTTCCTGTAAGAATATAGGATGGGATTTGCTGTTAATATTTGTGCTTGGAAAAGAGAAAATGAATGAGGCTAAAGCCCAAGCAGGTCTAAGCACAGATTTCCCTATTCAAGGCAAGACTCAAGCACACAGAAGATTTCTGAGCAGATTTAATATCTTTATGTCATCCAGAAAATCCATGTGCCACCTGGGAACTGGGCAGAGACCTTTTAATTAGATCTTTGTGGATCTACACAACTCTCCCACTCTCAATGCAAGAGAAATCCTAGACTGGATGCCCTTGTTCAAGGACATGCCTTAGAAAAACAGTATCATGGAAATCATTCTGCATTAAATGTAGATAATTCAAAAATTTCTATGCCCTTCAGAAGACATGCTGTGCAGTGCAGCAGCAGTGAAGGACAATAGTTATGTTGATTTTTTTGGTAATTCAGGAAAGGCAGAGGTTCAGTGTAAGAAACAGTTGCTTTCCCTTGTATTGATGGGCTACTATATCAATAGAACAGACCAAGGTAGGCAGATTGCAAGCCTTATCCCGTTGAGGTAAAAGTGAAGGCCATTTGAGAGTATTATTTATTTGGATAAGACCCGTGCTTTGATGAATTCTCCACCTGTTGGGTTAGTATGTATTAAAATACTTTATAATCTTTTACCTGTTAAGTCAACAGCATAGAAATTCTCATCAAGAAGGTTCACCACAGCCCATATAATGTGAGGAACAGTGTCAGTTACCCATCTTCTAAATCACAGAATGATAGGATTAGAGAATGATAGAATTCTCTGGGCAGCCTGTTCCAGTGTCTTACCACTCCCACAAGAAAGAATTTTTTCCATTATATCCAATCTAAACCTCCTCTTCTTTCAGTTTGAAAGCATTCCACTTTGTTCTGTCACTACCTGCCCATGTAAATAGATTCTCGCTCCTCAGATTCTTTACAGGCTCTCTTCAGGCACTAGAAGGCCACAGTTTGGTCATCTTGAAGCCTTCTCTTTTCCAGGCTGGACAAATCAAATTCTCTCAGCCTTTTCTAACAGGACAGGTGCTCCATCCCTTAATCAAACTTGTTGGCCCTCCTCTGGACTTGCTCCAACAGGTCCATGTCCTCCCTGTGTTGGGGATAACCACACACATCTTCTCTTCCCTGCCTAAGATGCATGCACTGTCACCATGGTATCTGGTCACATTAGCAATACTGTGTCCTCACTTAATCCTCTACTACAATCACAGAAACTGAGACATAGAAGACCCTCAGTTATGAAGGAATATCATGTACTAAGCTTCAACTTCATACAGCAGATTTAAATCCAGAGATACATCCTTAGGTCTCTGTCTCATTGGAAGCCAGCACTTTGGGAAATGGAATTGCAGGTACTCTTTTAAAATGTTGTCATTAGTACCTTGCTTGCAGTGATGTAGGAAATGGGTCATGAAGCAGCTGTTTGAACTTCTAGGTGTCTAAAGGTGCAGGACACCTCTTTACTCCAGACATCGCCTTCCTTTCTTTCCAAAAGCCTGTTTTCCAGCTGATAGCATTTGCTTAAGTCTCAGCTTCTGACTAAGAGGTTTAATGGTTGAAAATTGCCTAAGGGTCAGAATGCTCCAGCTCGGTTCATCCTCGGGTCACTGCATTGAACCAAGACTGCAGACAGGAGCCTGACCTTTCCAAAATATGTTATGCCTTGTAGTGAAATGCAAGTATTGTACTTGATGCCTTGTTTAGAAATGTAATTGATTTTAAAGAACTCAAAGTCTCTTGGATGAAGCCACTAACGGCACACAAAGCTGTTAGCCATTCTAAAATTTGCTGACATAAAATTAATGCTATAAAGAGCAAGAGTACCTAGCAGTATAACTAAGGTTTCTTTCGTGCATCTGTTCAGAAAACCTACATGAAAAATTATGAAATTTATACCCTGATCTGATTAATAAGGCAATGTGTTGAGGATATTCTGGTAACTAAAGGGCATATTGCCCTATATTCATATCCACACAGAAAAATGTATGTGTGGTTGTTACCTCTTACCTAAACATGCATTAAAGAGCACATGTGTGCAACAAGGTAAATGCATGTATAGGTCCAGCACAGGTTGGAGACCAAACTTTCCATGTGCATGTATGCAAAAGAAAACTTACTTCTCTTCATCAGTTTCAGAAGCTTTGCTCCTTATATTTTTTTTGCAGGAACAGCTGAAAAATATCTTATACTTATGCTACAATATAGTATATGTATAATTATGCTACAATACACAGACATATAAGAGAGAGGGAAATGGCATTAAAGAATCTCAAGCAATTTGGTCAGTAAAGCATGCTGTAGTATCTCTGGCAGTCTTTCAGAGAGCTACAGAGCTGGTTTAACTGGTCAGCCATCTGTACAGAACTTTAAAAATATTTTCTGCTATAAAAAATAAAATCCATAGATCAGTTCCTTTCTGATAGAGCACAAGCTGTGACAGTCCCATATTTTATGCATAGCAAATCCCCTGTGTTCCTGTAGATCAATCCATCTGGTATAAATTAGAGTCCCTGTGAAGGGAAGTATTGGCTCTTGGGTTTTTTTATTCATCACAAAGGAAAATGTAAATATACTCTTTCTCATTGTATTTTTTATCCATCACAGAAGAACGTGTAAATATACTCCTTCTCTTCAAAAACTGAACATGGAAAAAAATATGGCAATGCAGCAAAGGAAAAGCTCAGCACTAAGACCAAGTGTGAATGTTTTTTTTTCCTAATGTCTCACACAACATACAACCAGAGGGCATTTAATATCTTTATTTTCTCTCAGCAGCACAACTATATTCTGCATATAAAACCCTGGGGAAAAGTTACCACACAGAAACTCCACAGAGTCCTACACCAGACTACCACATGGCTTTTTGATCCGCAAATGGGGCTTTTACCAACATCACACAGCACAAGCCATCAGATGCAGATTTAATGGCCCAAGCCTCAGCTGCTGCTATTCATGAGAACAGGATTTGAACTCTGCACATGTTACTGTACAGGCTGAAGCACCCAGGCAAAACATCACTCTCCTACAGCTGAACTATATAAAGGAGATTCATAACTCATATCGTGCCACTTAGAAGAAAAATATGCTTTTGCTGAAAATGCAGCCATGATTATTTTTTTTGTTGCAGAATAGAGATTAGCTCAGTTGTTTAAAGCATGGTGCTAATAGCACCAAGATTGCAGGTTCAATATGGGCCATTCCCTTAAGAGTTGTGGGTCCCTTTCAAGTCAGAATGTTCTGTGAATCTATATCACTGAATTGCTAAATAATGTTTCAAAAATAATGTTAAAGGACAGTTTTAAACCAACTCTTTATCCTGCAGGTTTTTCTAGGCCTAGAAATAGAAAACATTACCTGCAGTTTTATTTTACTCATAGCTTATTTTCTCAGCACATCCTGAGAAGCACAACATTGGTTGCTGCTGGGCTAAGCTGTAGCATTTGAGACATTCCCAGACAATTCACTTAAACACAGACTGGAACACAAACAAGAATACCCCAGTAATATTGATTTTTAATGCCAGTGACAATATCCCTGTCACTAATATATGTGCCAGCATCAAAAAGATTATCATCTTAGACATAACTAATGCTGATAACAAATTGGTAGGATTGCCACAGATTGTTAGAAGATATAACTCAGGATTCCTGGAACTGACACAAAGGATGGAGGTATTGCTCCTCCCAGAGTGGCTACACCAAAAGCTGCCAACACTGTCACAACATTTCACTGAGGGGTTAATGCCTTTGTCCCTTTCAGGATATGTAATTGTCTGCTCTCAGAGTCTGTCACCCAAACACAGAGAGTGAATACCACACCTTGCAGAACAGCCCTCAGAAAGGCTGGCCTGGTACCCCGGGTGTGATCCCCGTGGAGCAAGGCTGGCTGAGAATACTGTGAAGCTGGAGTAAAGCAAGGGATTGGGCTCAAGCATTTACCATGCATCCCTTCGTGAAATACATGTGGAGAAAAAACTCCCTCCTGAACATGCAGGTTTCTCAAACTCTACATGCCAGAAAGCCAAATTCATCCTCAGCTACATCCAAAGCAGCATGGCCAGCAGGGCCAGGGAGGGAATTCTGCCCCTCTGCTCTGCTCTGCTCTGCTGAGACCTCACCTGCAGTGCATCTGCTCCTGGGCTCCCAGCACAGGAAGGACACGGAGATGTTGGAGAGAGTCCAGAGAAGGGCCATGAAGATGATCAAAGGAATGGAGCAGCTCTCCTAAGAGGACAGACTGAGAGACTTGGGGATGTTCAGGAGAGCAGGTTCTGAGGATACTTTCTAACAACCTTCCAGTACCCAAAGAGGGCTACAAGAGAGCTGGAGAGGGACTTTTTACATGGGCAGGTAGTGACAGAAAAAAGCAGAATGGTTTCAAACTGAAAGAAGAGGAGGTTTAGATTGGATATCACAGAAAATAGTATTTATTGTGAGAGTGGTGAGACATTGAAGCAGGTTGCCCAGAGAAGCTGTGGATGCTCCATCCCTTGAAGTGTTCAAGGCCAAGTTGAATGCAAGTTTGAGCAATCTGGTCTAGTGGAAGATGTCCCTGCTCATGGTGGGGGATTGGAACAAGGTGATCTTTAATGTGCCTGCCTATCTGAGCCCTTCTTTGATTCTATGCAATTGTTTTTCTGAAGATTAAAAAAATCAGATAGGGTCAGTGAGAAATACAACCAAAGTAAAAATGTACATTGAAGAATGTAATTTTAGGTATGAAAATATATATTTCTCTATGTGTCTCATAGTTATGATTTCCTCCCCACTGCTTGTGGTAATTACACACACGTGACAAGTTGCAGAGCTCAAGGAAAGCTGCATTTCTTCCACTGCTGTCTGTTGATTATGGTTTTGCAGGTTTTTGTGTCAGTGTCTGTCAAACAGTGTTACGATTGCCAAGGATTCTGGTGAGAGCAGCAGAATACTTCTGCAATGTCACTCAGTGTGGCCAAGAATGGTTTTAATCTTACGGATGAGCATTTCACTTATACAGTGACCTTTAAATCAATGTACTAGGTACACACATTAACAATTAATATTGAGATGCAATATAGAAGTGTGTCAGTGCTCCACATTTCATCCAATATAGTTGCACCAAAGCTGAGTTTGGCCCACTGTATTGACTTTTGCAGATAAAAACAGAAGCACAAATAACCCAGAAGCTGAGAGGAAAAACAGAACCAAATATGTTGCTGTGAGGACAATATACCAAAAAAAACTGTAAAAAAAAAAGTGTATAAAATAATAGATTAAAACCTGAAATACAAAACATTTATTTCTGTGTAAACATAGCATTTGTAAAGTGCTTGTGCAATGTTATGGCAATTCTATGGCATATGTATTTCCCTTGCAGACATATGTGTTTTGAAGAAGAAAGACAAAAATCAGCTTGTGGTAAAGTGGGGTGAATCTCAGCAATAACCAGTTTCACTGCAGAGAAGTACACCCAGCAGTTTGGCGTCTTTTGTTTTAATAAGCCCTCTGAAGCTGGAATTTTCACAAGCGCTCTTAAATTAGCTCTGCACCATCTTTGCTGCATGAGGACAGCCTGTGTGTGCATCTATTACCAACATGATGAATGTGAAAAAAGGCAGAAAGCAAATTGATGCTGCATCCAATTAAAACTGGACTAGAATATGTGCCAGGGGACTGTGGAGCAGCCACAGCTCCCTGCTAGTTAGTGGCTAACCCGTGCTCTGTGCTTTCAGCTGCAGACTTGCACACGTCCCCCACCCCCCAGCAAGTCACAAGGCAAACACTCCATGCACTGAGAGTTTGCCTTGCCAGGCTTCACCAGGGACCTGGTTTGCCTGCACTTGGAGGGAGTGCAGACCCCAGCACAGCTGAAATGCGAGATCATTTCTGGACAAGACAGCCCCAAACACTGAGTGCTCCCCACTTGCTTGAATGCATAGCTCTGGGAGAAAAATTATGTTAGGAAACAGCTTGTACTGAGACAAAACAAAATCAAGCAGTTCAAACCATCCAAAACACTTAAGAGTCAATGTGGTTGTCTCTATCTTCTTGAACCCTGTAATCCTGTCATTGACCCCCTGCATCACCACTCACCTTCATTTTCATGCTTAGTACTTGCAAGGAGGATCTGTTTTGACACAGTGAATTACTGGGAAACAGAAAGTTTTGCCCAGTGAAGAAATCAAATAGTCATATCCCTCAGCTATAATACAATTTACTTCCCACAGTTAATAATTCTTCCATGTAAAATTATGCATACAAGCTTCCCATATTGTCTTTTCTTACCCTATCCCCAGACATCACATAATATTTGCAACCCCAAAGAGATAAAACATTCCAGCTGCTCCAAAATGTTCAGAAATTAATTCGCAAGAGTCACTGAGGTCTTTACACTTTGTGCTGAAGCTCTTAGAGACACTAAATTGTTCACAGACAGACAAGAGCAGGACTGCAGAACAGAGGAACAGTAAATGTGAACTACTCACTAAGACAACACAGTAAGCAGCAATTTGTTTCAAGACTGGTTTAAAAAAAATATTCTGTGCTCCAGGCATAACACTTGATCAAGATGATATTTTTTGTTTGGATCACATTAGGTGGAGGAAGAAACCTTTAGAGAATAAACAACTCTTTTCCTATGGATATTTCGTATCGGCATCTCTTCTTCTACATCTATGGTCCAAGTTGTGTTTCACAGATGGCTTTTCTGAGAGAGGAAATAGTATGGACAAACAGTCAGAAGTATCCAGGGGAACCTCGGTGCTTGTTAGTTCAGGTTTCATGCCCTTGCTTTATGATTCAATGTTCCCAGGAAGCAGGCTACTGGTGCCTTACCTGTGGCACAGAAGCACTGATGTCTCATGTTAGGTGACAGCTGTGAAAGTAAAATTTACATCTCTTTCACTCACAGCAGCCAAGAGAAATTAGGTACAAACGTATAAAGGCATGCTTAACCTCTTACTGGAAGCTAATATGTCATTGCTGTTGGTTTATACAAGCTCCTACATTTGTAAAAGATCATCACACACTCACATCTATATATCCAGATACAGCAAAAGATTCTGCACATTTCTAATGCTGGGCATTGCTGCTCTACAGGTGGTAGTAGGAAGTCAAATAAAGAAGTACTGACACCTGGGCCAAATAAAGAGGCTTAAATAAAAGTTGGAGGTTGCTGAGAAGGGACAGTGAGAAGACAGTGAGATCTGCCTTTCTGGAGGCTACCAGTGGGAGCAAGGGGGGTTACTCATTGCCTCAGAGACATTTCAGCAAAAGTGTCACTTTCTCTATCCTTCATGAAATTTTGACATTTCCCTTGCTCAGGAATGAACATTGTTTTTTGGGTGGACTATGGTCATGCCATGGGTGGTGCCCCAGCACAGGTTTATCCCATCTTTGGCCTGTCCTAACTGAAACAGAGGATCCAAGTGTCCACAGTGAGATGAGAGCAAAACCAGAAGAGATCTGTTGTTCACACCTGCAAGGCCAAGGCTTCAATTTACTCAGTACTCTGGGCAGATGCTCCTGGGGTGGAGGAATGCTAATTTTTATTGTCTGCAAAAGTAGTATTTCTAATCCAATGTCCACATCTTTCAGCATTGATTTGGCTGTAAAGTACAGCCAATATGTGGCCCTGCTGTATTCCCACAACTTCTCTGCAATTTAAAGACTCTGCAGTGGGGTCTTCACTGCAGTCCTTTGCAGTGGCAGCAGGAGCAGATAGCCGTGAGATAGGGACAGGTCTCACCAGGTCCCCCATCATGGCATGGTGCTGGGGCTGCTGGAGGAAGGAGGAACTGAATGACACACAAGCCTCTTGACACAAGGATGTTCAATCAGCAGCTGGGGAACAAAGTTAGTACCTTGCTGTAGAACCATGGAATGCATTTCATGCACTGTCTGTATGAATTGCCATTTTCCTAGCCCAAAAGCATTTTTTATGACTTGCAGCTCCAAAATATCACAAATAATGTGTTTGATGGGTATGCTGGTTTTGTCTTGAGTAGAGTTAATTTTCTTCACAGAGGCTAGTATGAGACCATGTTTTGGTCTTGTGTTGTAAACAGGTCGATAATATAGAAATGCTTTTATTGTTGCTGAGCAATGCTCAGCCTGCTCAGCAGACTTTTCTTCTTTTTGTACTGCCACTCTGGCAAGGAAGCTAGAGGTGCTTGGGAGCCTGGGAGGAGACAGAATCCAAACTGACCAAAGGGATATTCCAGGCCACTGACATCATCTCAGTGCATAAAGTGAGGAGAAGAAGAAGAAGAAAGGAGGAGACATTTGTAGTGACAGAATTTTGTCTTCCCAAGTAACCATTATATGTGATGGGGCCCTGCTTTCCTGGAGATGGCTGAATACCTGCCAGCTCATGGGAAGCACTGAATTAATTCCTTGTTTTTTTCTGCTTGCATGTGCAGCTTTTGCTTTCCCTATTAAAGTGTTTATTATCTCAACCCATGAGTTTTCCAGCTTCTACCCTTCTGATCCTCTCCCCAGTCCTGCTGCTGGAGGAGTGAGGGGCTGCAGGGCCCTGGCTTCTGACTGGGGCTAAACCATGATCTTGGGCCAACTTGAAGGCCAGATAGCCACCTTCTTCCATGGGCTTCCTCTGGTGCCATAGCCCAGACCATCAGCCCCTCATCCACTCCACTGCATTTAGAACAAGCTTCCCAGAGAAGTGACACAGGTAAGCTTCCCACTGCAGACAGACAGAGGTTTTCACTGACAAGTTCGTTGCATTCAGTTATTGTTTCCATTGATGCTTTCACAGATCCTAAATTAAGGTATTTTTCTCCTGTCAAGTGCAATGACCTGTATTAAGCTTTTTCATGCAAATCAGTCATCTACTTATTTCCCTCTGCATGTGCTGCCTTCAACAACAGATTGATAATGAGAACACATAGACAGACAGAAACCATATGATTAGGCCTTCATCTCAGAGGACATTGTAGTATCTGTTCTGATTTTCATCCCTTTATCTCTGTTCCTAAGCAAGGATATCTCCTTTCTCAAGGATGAAGGAAAAAGAAAGGAAAAGCAGGGGGAAAGGCTAGCTTCCTGAAATTTGGCCCATTGGAGAGTTTTTATGCTTAAGCTCAGCTATAAAAATAATCCCTGGTACTCACATACAAGTCATACATAATTGTTTGTCTTGGCTACTACATCTTAATGATCTCCCAGACTGTCCTAACATGGGGCCATGGTGCCTGGCATCTCTTGCCTGGACATGCCTGAGCACTCACACTTCAGGAGCATCATGGTTTAAATACGCCCCTGTGCCCATAAAAGGCAACAAAATAGTTTCCTGACATGACAGTGAAGCCTCAGAAGGAAATTCTTTGAAGGAAGAAGTGGCAGAGGGAAGGTTAATGAAATGTGTGAGGCAACAGAAAGAATTTTCTATTTTTCTCTAGTGCTGGTTGGGTATTTACAGCGAAGTGAATAAAGAAAATTAAAAATTAATAAAGCATTAGATGCCAGACATTGAATCAGAATTATAGTACTGGAACAATGTTGTCTGAAGAATGAAACATTATACAAGCTAAACCTCTGATCGCTGTTGGGGTAGAACATGGATTTTGCAGAAGATTTCTCTCTGCAGCACTGCTCCTTTTGTTCACAGTCTGCCTAATTCAGCAGTTTTGTTAGTGGGAAAACAGTCTCATACTCTTGTTGTTGCTATTTTAATGCACAAACTTGCACCGTTCTGACAAAGGGGTGGGGGTAGAGAATGCACACCTATCACTGAACAATCAGGCATGGTGACTCCAACAGGAGTGAGGCATGGCCCAGTAACCCTTGCTGCTCATGGCTCATGTTTCCAGTAGCATCCAGGTGCTGGCCTTGCCCTAAATGTTCAGTCTGTGCCAGGGTGCAGGAGCTGCTGCCTCCTCCTTGTCTGAGCAAGGCAAGACACCTCTCCTCTGCTGCTCACAACTGGCGTACTGCCATTAATCTGTGCAAGTACAGTTGCACCCGAAGATTAGAAACTTATTCAAAAATGTAAGATGAGAGTTTACATTTTCTGGTACTTAAGTGTTCCCTGAGGGCAAGGAAGATACCTAAAAACTAAATACACAGCTCAGTAAGACAGAAGAATTGAGAAATACAAAACCATATTTGATGTGAATGTATAATTGTTTGCATCTGCAGATAAGGTTTTATCATAAGGAGGAAGGAGAACCTGGCAGAGAACACCTTCAGTCTGAAAACACTTAAATCATACGGCTATGTAGCTTACAAATACCACCTTTCTTTAATGCTGTTGACAAGAAATCCAGGACTCATCTAAAGTGCATGTTATTCAGAAATAACTCAAACAGTTTGTAACAACTGCTGTTCAAAATTGTTTTGCTGTGTTTCATCCAGCTAACGAGCCCAAATCACTGCTTTGGTCACGGCAAGGGTTAGACTCAGATTATTGTAGCAAATTCACACATTAAATAATTTCAAAAACAGTTTCCCAACACTGTTGCAAATTACTGACATAATCCTTGCACATCTGCAGTGTGGAGCACAACCTCTATTTTCAGAGCCAGGAAGTGGTGCTCAGAACCAGTAGCAGAAGCCACAGCAGCTCATCTCAAGCCCCACAGCCTGGCTACCACTGCCCCTCACCTTGGGGACCTCCACTGGATGAGCCAGAGGGACAGCTGGAGCTGGACAGCAGAAGGATGGTGTGTCCAGGGTAACGTTGTGTGGTGTCCAGCTGATTTCCTGTGCAGGCACCACAAAGCTTACCAGACAGTCACAGAAAGGAGGGACAACACACCCTTCTGCTCCTCCTTGCCAAAAAACAGGAAAGTCCAAAGCACAGGTGCTCAGCTCGGAGGACATTTGCCAGACCCACAGATTGGAGCTGTAGGGAGTCTTGGTAACCCAAGACTGAGAAACAGTGAAACGCTGCTAATATTCACCTGAGCTCAGATTATCAGAGGGCCAAATATAGAGTGGGATCATTCACAAGAGAGACCCAAACCTGCTGATAATATATGTACTCCAATACTTCTGGCAGTAATTTCATTCTCTATGTTCTATATAAGATCTCAGTGGAAATATTAAGAAAAATAACTGAAAGCAAGTGATGGATGATAACAAAGAATCAAATGAAGACTGGAAAAAAAGCAGGGTAGATTTTCTGCTTCTTCCCTCCTATGTGTGTATAAAGAATGGCATACTTTAAATTATGAAGCCATTTCTTAAGCAGTTTATCTCATAAAACTCATTATGCAGCTTAAGTTTAAAAAAGAGAATATTTTAATTATAGTGACCTTCTTTAGAACTGCTTTGAAAATTTCTAGAAAAAGGCATTATCCAGGAGCTACATGCTCCTCCACCATTAAGGGAAAGAGCTTCACAAGATCCAGTTATCACAGTAACTGAACTCCACTGTGAAAGATAAAAACTATCATTACGGTAAAACATTTAATTAAAAAAGCCATGAGTTTTGGCAATGCTATAAGCTTTTATTATTCAGGGCACACACCAGCTTCCCATCTAATAAGATTATAAAAAACCCTCTTTTCTGGAAAGGTTAATTTATGATTGCCCATATCAGAACCTTTTTATGTGTGTCTCAAAGCTGCTTCTAGTACTGATTTAGATCAGAAACTCATCCACTATCACAATTTTCAAGCTCCCATTCCAAGCAAGCATAATAAAAAGGAATGCAAAGCCATCTTAGATTCTGCTTAACGAGACAGGTTTTTGGAAATATTTAACATGCTCATATTAGTAAATATATACTCAGCCACTTAATTTCCCTTCTTTCTTGTGAAAGCTTGTCCATCCCAGCATGGAGATCCCTAACAAGGACTCTACTTTCAAGATATTAGTCAACATGGAAACATCCATTTCAACTGAAGTTGCTTCAGGATCTTCACTAGGTAATCAAGTGGTAACTCCTGTTACTGGCAATGTAGCTGATGCAAGATGCTTGCCTTGGCCATGCACGAAAATGTGTATTGACAAAACCATACTTTCTTCAATACTTGAGAATTTAACACTAGCAACCCTACTGGCAAAAATGACTAATTATCAGATTAGTTAAAAAAAACCAAATTGCCATTATTAATGATCACACAGAAATGCTCAAACTGAATATATGGTTCTGTCTACAAAGCCTCTGTATAAATTCGTCCTTCATAAACATTTCTACTATACAAAGAATTAATTAGTATTCTTACAGATGTAAAATATTTAGAATACTTTTTAACTTCTGCAGAATGTGATTTTTGTACAGGCCTAATTATAATGAAATCTTTCTGATTACTTATTTTACTACATGCTAAATGTAGCTGGTTTTGAATTTTAAAAATTAAACCACCACAAAAATCCATTTGAAGACATTACTGCTACAACCAAAATATAAAACTTATCTCAGTTCATATTTCTTTTGGCCTGCAATATTTAGAGCAGGGCTTCAATTGGCAAATGAGTCACACCATGTCTTTGATCACTGTCTTGTATTTCTTTGATTTATTTCTTAGGCTGGAAGTCTTCACTGAAAAGAAACTGAGTCTTAGAGCAGAGCTAAATAACACATATGAAATGAAAACTGCTATTTGAGATTTTGACTATTGAGGCATTGTACCTCTGCTTTTGTACCTGTAATGCTCATAATGGAAAGGTATGCAGTGGACAAGGCTCGCTAGGTGGGTCTCTGTGGGTGCCAGGGTCCTGTGGATAAGCACCTCAGTTGAAATGACTCAAGAGAACGACAGGCAGGAGTAGGCAGGAATGTGACCTCTGTTACAGGCAGCTGCCTCCAGCAGGCTCACAAACTTCCAGAGAGACTTTCCCAGAGGCTGGTGCAAATATTTTCCCAGGTGCAGCAGCCAGAGAGCAAGGGAAGGCTGGAGCCACAGAAGCTCACTACACTGCATCACTGTCCTGTTACACTCCCGGGCTGTAAAGGCAAATTTGGAGAAGGGGAATGGATTTGTAGTTTGAGTGGTGGTCTCTGGTGAGGTTAGTAGCTGAGGACATACTTTTGTCCTTCTGACCTTTTTCCCTTTCGTAGGGAAGTAGCTTCTATCTCCAAAAAACCCCAAAACCAAAAAACAACCAGACAAACAAAACCAAAAACAAACAAAACCCACCACCAAAAACAAGCTATCCAAACCAAAAGCCAAAAATGCAGCACTCCAGTATCTGAAAAATATTTTCCAAATGGCTCCTGCCTGCCTAAAAGAAATCTCAGAGAACTAACCTCTATAATTCCACCTTTTGGCATCTCAGGCTTGTTATATCCCATATATTTATCCCGATTTACTTACTGCTTGCATCAAGCCAGTCTGGTAGGCTTCGTGTATAGAGAATGAGAATGACCTAATGTTTAACATAAGTTCTATTTATGTATTTTCAAGGGATCAAGTTTATCTGAGTATACATCTTGAGTGTGACAGTTAGTAATCTGTCACAGCAGTACAAACCAGCCCCTTTAGAGAAGACATTCTACACCTAGAAGGTGTAGAGAAGTGATTCTGCACAGATCTATGAAGATAACAATAACTGCCATAAGGCTTTATGGAAACTTCTCAAGCATAAGCCACCATAAAAATGGAGCAGATGATAAAAGACATTCCAGCCTAGCTTCTAGCAAAGCTTATGAATGGGTTCTTGCTAAGAAATGTGAAAATACAGAAGATGATGGCAAAGTGACTCAAGCAGAAAGTCTGGATTATAATGCTATTCATATTCATACACTTGGTTATAAATTAAGTAAGTTTTATTTAAGATTTTCATATAGCTGTACTACACATTTTAGTCATAAAAAATTTCACATATTGCCTCAATATAGTACTCCCTCTTTTAGCAGTGGATAAAACTGGAGTCTCATCTCAGGTGTACATAGTTATCCATATGGGCACAGTTTGACAGAAACTCTGAAAATAACCAAATTTTTGCCTATCTGGTTTTTATTATAGAACTAAAAATAAATAATCCCAGGATTTGGTAGGGTTTTTGATTGCTTCTTTGGAGTTTTTTGACACAAGAGTGCTGCATTATGAACTTTTTTATCTGTAAAGAGTGTGCTACAGCCAAACAGCTTGAATCTTGACAACAGATTTTGTGTTGCAGATGATTTTGGAATACAGCATGAGACACACTATCTATTTAGAGATTAATAGAAAAGTAGGGTGAAATTTACTTCTAGATAATTGTTCCATTTAGATGATAAACTATGCAGCAAAATACATCAGAGATAGTCATAATTTAATCCTAAGACTATAACATATTCTGAATTACTTACATTCATCTGCCAAAAGTGTTTCGGAATGATAAAAAATTCATTTTGTCAAATGTGAATATGCCTGAATACCAAAGCATCCTCTCACAAGGCAGTTATGGCTTCAACCTGCTGCTGAAAGGCTAAGAATGTCTATCAGCTATTATATTTTACTTCTGAATACCAGGACAATTAAAAAAATATGACTTTGCATACATTAACATATACAGATAATGCATTCCTTGAAGAAGAAGTTTGGGCCCAAACATTGCTTCAGCACATTGATTTGTTCTGGAGTTAAGAAAATATTTGTCTGGGAGCATCTTCTCATCAAGTGGGGCATGGGAAAGTGATTTCACTCCATTATATATCCAATCTCAAGCCTGATCGCATTTTATTAACAGAGTTAGCAAACAAAACAGATTAATCTTACTTTATTCTATTCTATTTTTTATTTTGTAGAAAAAGATGCTGGCCTTTCAATGTCTCAAGTTTGCCATGAGGTTTGGTAGCACTTGTTTATATCCATAATATTGTAGGCTGAGAAACACAGTAGTATTTGTGTATGCATCTTTTAAGACCTTTGCACCATCTGTATCCATCAAAGTACCATTTAAAATAGTAATATGAAAATTACAATTTTTGAACTTTCATTTTTGAAGAGCAGAAATTATAATTTGGTAAAGATGTATTTTACAATAGGCAGCAAGGAAGAATTAAGAATTCACATTAGAACCAGTCACATATAAAATACATGCACTCAGCATGACAGACTGTCCTCTTCCCTGTTCCTCTATTACCCTCTGTACTCAACATCCAGGCTAGATGTAGTCTGAATTCAATCAGTCCACTGTAGGAAAGTGAAATTTCCTCTCCACTGTAAAGGGGCCAGGCTGTGATCACCTTCTTTCCCTTAGAAGCATCAGGCTTTACCCCTTTTCTGTGGCTGGGGTACATAGCCTTTCCTCCCCACAGCACACTGCAACCACACAGGCTCTACCAGCAGCATATTCCCTCAGACGTGGATGTTTCCCATTTCCCCTCTCCTAGTACACCCTGCTGCAAGGCCTGGAATTGCTGGGATGTTTGCAAACTCTTGTCTTGGAATAGTTAATTGTCTGTACAGATCTTCTCTGCATCAGATGGCATGTTCCCAGTTTCCTCCTAAACCCTGTGGAATAAGACCTTGCTTTGCAATGGAAAATGCTACACTGATTGAACAGACACTGTACTGGGTAATGACTGGTTTCCAATAACTGGAACTGGTAAAAAATATTGCCCTGTGTTTGCCTGAAAGAGAGTTCAATAGACTTTTAGCTACAGTTGTGGATCTGGTTTGTGGGCGTTGAGCACTTTGCCAGTGCTCAGCTGGTACCTATGTTTTTCTCCCACATGAAGAATCAGTAAAATTGTACCCTCTGCAAACTTTACTCCTTGAGTCTTGCCACAATTTTTCCTTTAACTGTGATCTTTCCAAAGGCAAAGCTGTGCATTTATCAGAAGAAGAGAGGTGAATACCGCTCACCTGTTTACATCATTTGGACAGAACACAAGAGAGGACACTGCTTGTTGCTACCAGACAATATTCATTAATTTGTGAATTTTAGAGACAAAGGAACATTTTCCTATGCAAATCTTATTATGACAGGCTCTTTCCCCCACCCTTTAGGAGATTGCTTCCAACGGGCCAGCACTGATTCTCACTGCGACAGCAATCACAGACACAGTCACGTATTATCGCAGACTGAATTTTAAGAACATGTCCCTGAAGGGGATGTCTTTGAATAGCTTAGTCAGAATTGTATTTAGCAACCCTCTTTTGACCCTGGAACATGGAGGGCTTGAGTCAGCAAGCCTGCCATGACTGTGTTTCTGCAGACCTTCACTCAAAGAAAAGCCATGGATGGTGTGATGTTTGAGAGAGATATTTAATTATGGCATTCAAACCTTTTCCCTCATTTATCAGCAAACAGCTCAGCAAAGACCACAGCTGATGTAGCAGTTGTCTCATTTGTTTTCTCTAAAGTTAAAGCAGAAATCCAGGCCTTCCTTTCCTTTAGATATTTTGGAGTTTGGTATTTTGGAAAAGCTGTTCTTTTCCTGGCAGAAGCACACACCATATCAATAAATTATTTTCCTAAGAAGTATCTATTACACCTAATTGAAAATTGAATTTTACAGATAAAATATACTTCTGAATCAAGAGGTGGAGGGCCCTTGATGCTGAGGACTTTTCTCCTCTATTGTTTTTCCCTACAATCCAGGAACAAGAAGATCACTGTAGCTAAATCGAAGCTAAATCCAACCACTACAGCCAAGCACAAGCCCTTTTTTTTTNTTTTTTTTTTTTTTTGTGGTGTCCCTTCTATTTTGAGCTACACTACTGCTCAGCACTGCAGTGAATATTCCCACACAACAGCTACCAGCTCCTGCATCTCTTGGAAATTGAAAACCAAGCTGTGACTCAGCAAAATACCAATCAAACTGGAAAATAATGCAATATGCAACACAGAGTAAACCGCAAGTAGCTCAAAACCCAAAGGACAATAAACACTGAAGAAAATCACTACTTTTCTATGGAAGAATATTCTTCATTAGAATGGCATCATCCATCACCAGATCTTACAGCAGTAGAAGTAAAAACAGCTACAAACACATCAATATCTCAGATGCTATTGTATCATTCTTTCCTCCTATATGCACAACAAGCTTAAAATAGATAACTCTATTAGTGCTTGATTTTTATAATGCCTTGTTCCTGCCAGCCCGAGATTTCACTCTCTAAAAGCTTTTTAAAAGGCAGGCTTCTTTTGAGCCTGGCTTTGGTCAACCTGACAGCTACCTTGTGAAATTCCCAAGCTGGTGACTTCAGTTCTTTCCTGATTTCAGACAGCTTCCAGGTAATGAGTTTTAACCTTCCCCTTACCTGGCCACCTTAGTGAAGCAGGAGGGACCAACAGCAGAGAGGACTCGTGCAGGTGTGTGGTTTACCTTTCCTTTTACAGGCTGATCAAGAAAACTGAGCCTATAGTGAGTCTTGAAGAGAGCAGAGAGGAAATACTTTTGATTGCACTGATAATTTCTGAGGACCCTGAGGAAGCCAAAAGGGTTTCCATACACACTGGGAGGATGCCTGGAATAGACCAGCCTGCTATTCCCAGCCATAAGATTCTTCCACAGATTTCTTTCATGAAAAACAACACAGACCTTGCCCCATGCAGCAGAACATGTGAACTTACTCCTATGCACTAATTAGTCTCAGTGAAGAGTGAATCTCAAAATGTCAGCTCCTGCAAGTCATGCTGACCTATATCAGATAAGAATCTGCCTTCTAAAGGCTCTCAAGAGGACATTAAATGGATTCCAGTGTGACATTCTCCATCACAGCTGCCTGTTCAAGAAGAGCTCTAGTGTAAATGATAAATGGGGAAGTTAGTGCAAGGTTGCAAACACTGAGGGCTTCAATGTCTAAACAATATCTTTTAGGATATTTCTATTTCAGCTGTACCCAAGTCAGAACTGTGAGACAGTTATTTCTCAACCATATACAGAGCAATCTGCAACACTGTGCACACAACCCCTGCTTCTATAACCTTGTTTTTAGTTATTATTTTTTTCTTAGAGTTTTAAGTAATGAACTCAAAGATGAGAGAAACACGCTCTTTTCTTTTCTATCAAGAAAGAGAATAATAAAATCAAGACCATGGGGAAAGCATTTATGAGATTGTTCCATTATTTTTTGACATAATGTTGCAGAATGAGTCTCATCTCAGACCTTCTCCACACCACACTGGGGTGACACATAGCTTCCACCAGCCTCCATTTTGTACTGCCAGTGGCCACAGCCAGATACCCAAGTCAAGAGCTACTGCTGAAAGCCACAGCTGGGCTCCTGTCCCTACTACCCAGCTGAATCTCTTTGGATAACAGCTCTTCAGAGTTTGCCAGACTGTCATGCTTTGCCACTGCCCACATGCAGAACAGCCACATTCTTGAAAAAAGACTCTGTTGCTCTGATTTCCTTATAAAGCTCCTTGTGAGGAGCTGGTACAGGAAATGTTATATTTGCTGTAACATCTCTCACAATTCCATCATTCCAGACAAACATCACCCCAAACATCACTCTCTAGCTTCTCCAAAACACAGGTAGCAGGACTGAGCTGTGCCTGCATCTCTCATTAACCCTTAGTAATGGATGGGAAAAAGGAAAAAAGCCCTCCCCTTCCTTCCCACCTCTGTACTGGGTCCCTGCCTGCCTCAAGCCCAGTAACAGCCAAATGGCACTCAGTTGCTTCTTGGTATGCCCACAGTGAAACTGCTATTTTACATCCATGGGAGATGGAACTAAATCAAAGAGCCCAAGCCCAGAGCAGAATCCCCCAGGACCATGGTGTGTACTGGTCTGGGGGCATTGTTCCATGTGTCACCAAGGCTGAAGATGCTCTCCTGCAAGCTAAGGCTAAAAAAATTGTATTCTACATCTGAAATCAACTAATTTCTCCTCCTGGACTAGAGAAATGAAGGAGATTACACAATTTTAGAAAGAGAGAGCAAAACGGAATTTCAGTGCCCCAGGCAGCAATGCTAAAGCAGATGGTAAGATGTGCTGCAGAGAGATGACCACAAGGATTATAAGAGCAAACCATGAGCCCTGACTATTATCAAATAACTACTGAAGTAGAAGGATCTGTCTGAAATCCAGGAACATGCTGACTAAGGCTGAAATTTATAAAAGCAATGCTTTGTCAATGCTTCCACAAGGAACATAGACACAGCAACCACCAGAAAAAAACAAGACTTGGCTGTGTAGATTCAATGGGCTACATTTAAAAGGATTTTTGGTGTCAGGTTCCAACAACCAGTTTAAAAAAATTGGAGACCTATTACCTCAACAGCTTGTGGGAAATTAGCCTGGATAATGGCCATTTATGCTAATACTTGCACAATGCCCTTGTGAAATACAGAATGCCCACCAAAACCACCTGGATACCCACGTGGGTGAGCAGCAGCAGCAGCAGCAGATGCTTTTCTCTTTAAGACCCAAAGGCTCAGAGCATTAGCAGCTAAGCTTTGCATGGGCTCATTTAAATAAGAGTGAGGGTGATTTTTGTGGGAATCGTGCCCTCTATTGATGCAGGTGAAACACTTTACTGAGATGGTGTTGCTGGCTGAGGTATGGCTGCCTCAGTAAGACGTTCATCACTAGTAAAGGGTTGATTTTGTTTGTTTGTATAGATTTTTAATGATATTTTTCAAATAACCCCACAACAGACATCACCTGAAAAGGTCTACAGACAAACATATTAACCTGGAAATGGTTTTTTCTGGTCGCTGCTTATGAAATTTTTCTTGGGATGAGCATGAGAAGAGCAGGCCCACATGTCCACTTCCCTCTGGTGACTATACACCTGAAATTAGAGTAACAATGTCTTGAGCAAACAGGAAGAGACAAGGCCAGGCACTGCCATGTGCACGAGTTTCACCATTGGTAAGATTTCGGTGCCTGTGTTAAAAACACAGCAAGAAGACTAGTAACAAATTAAATTTATATAATCAATTAAGGTTTCACAAAGAAATCTGCATTTCCTCATTTGTTCCTTCAGACATTTGTCTTTTCCAAATCATACTTCTAACAAATCATATTCTAACAAATATCTCCCCCAAGAAGTCAGAGGAGGCAATGAAACTATTCAAATGTACTATGTCATATTCAGCATACAGAATATGCCAATGTAGCAATATAGAATACACATGAATTTCCCTTTAAGAGTGTTCTTTAAGCAAGACTCTCTAAGCATGTATTTTATCTCCCTGCTGTGTAAGACTGCATTACATTGGCTCAGGTTAGATGTACAATTAAACCAGTGGGGCAGCCCCTTCAAGCATTCTTTTTGGCCTTCTACCCTGTAGGTTTTTTTAACAAGACCTAGGTGTTGTATTCATTAGGGAGATTTATAATGGCATTCACCCCAAGTCTTTCTAAGGTCTCACTGTTCCATGCTGGTTTTGGATCCCTTTATTCTACATACCTCTATATCTTTTTTCATGTTTGCTGGATCTGAAACTCACCCTTCCCAGAAACCAGACAGAGATGAATTATTTAATATCCTATGATATGTATATTTTATATTTACATTTTTAAAAAAACATTACAAGCAGTGATTTCAAACCTTGGTGCAATTCTTGGATGCAAGTTTCAAGCAGATTGGCTGCAGGGTATGTGCACAGCCACACACTTGGATGGAAAAAAAATTTGAGGAGTTCTGTAAAGACTTGCTATTTCCATCTAGAAGTGAATATGTTATCAGAGATCAAGACATAAAGCTTGGGAAACAGCTAGTGTGGTTCAGACTTACATACCTAAATCCAAGAAATCTGGCATCTGTCCAACAACAATATTGGCTGATTCTCAACAGAAAGGGAAGCATCTCATAAGGATCAAGGAAACTTTGGAAATGTTAATTAAATGTTGAAGTTAAGATTTTCAGTCAATGCACTTAGCCTGACCCCCTGTTTGCATTGCTGTCTATGCCTAGCAAGAGACAGCCATCTGTCTTGCAGCTGCACTGGCTTTCCCAGGCCTCTCCACTTCTCCTTAGGGAGACAGCATTCATCACCCAGTGCCTATATGAAATGTCCCTGAAGGGGACAGTGCAGGCAAACACCTTTCCCTCCTTCTTTTCTTACCCACCTTGTCCTGCGGTAGCTGGCACAGCTGTCCCACAGCCTGAGAACAAGTCCTGCTCACCCTGCTCAGGCAAGAAACATTGACATGGAGAGAGTTGCCAGGCTCAGGTCATACTCCTGCAGATTTACCATAGACCAAAGGGAAAAGGAATAGCAATTCTCAACTCTTAGAGACTCGAATATATACATATGGGAAGACTTTATGACATTTCAGTACTTACAGGGGAGCTGTAAGAAAGATGAACTCAAACTTTTTTTAGCAGGTCTGTTGTGACAGGACAAGGGATCATGATTTCCAAATGAAAGAGGTTCAATTTAGATAAAATATAAGAAATTTTTTACAGTTAGGGTGGTAAAACTTTGGCACAGGTTTCCCAGAGAGGTGTCCCTGATCATGACAGGGGGTTGGATGAGATAATTTTTAACGATCCATTCCAACCCTAACTTTTCTTTGATTCTGTGATTAAAGACAGAGATGTACCCTGTGACAAAAGCTTTGCTGGGCACAAACAATGAAATCCAAATGGAAAAGGATCCTAAAAGTTCTGCACTGCAATGAAGACACTGCAGTATCACTGAAAGCCCCACTACAGAAGGATTATTTTGCTCAAACATCACAGGTGTTTTTGGAGGTGGCCCAGGAGCACATTAGCAAGGAGTTTGCTCATAGAAGACAATAATAGATGCACAATTTCTTGCTTTCTTGCTCAGCTTGCCAAGACTATGTACTTTATCTAAAAACTGATACTATCAAATAGTATATTCACCACCAATTGTTGTTACAGAGCCCATTTACATTTGTTTAGGATAGATGATTACATATACACCATGCTACATTGTGTTTCATTAAACATATCCACAGTCATTGTCATCACCTCACGAATACACATACTGCTTTATTTACTAGAGCTTGACGTAAGAGTAATGCATAAGGGAAGAGTGTGCTAGAGACAAAACAGGCTTCTCTGCTAAGCCTTTCCCCCAGAGGAGTTTGATTAAACATGTTTTCCTGTGAGGTTTGGTCTCGGGGCAGCAAATGAGAGGTTTTGGAGCCTCCGGGTGCTCTAGGCACCCACACTGTCTGGTTATATTCTTCTCTAAAAAGCCAAGCAGCTATTAGTTGCTATAAAGTTATTTATTACATAGCACATCAGTCTCAAAGGCAAAAACATAGCAAAGCAATAACAAAAGTACATGGCATAAAAGCAAGTGGCAAAAGCAATGGCATAAAGCAATGGCAAAATGCAGTGGCAAAATGCAATGGCAAAAAACCATGGCATATAGAGCCCCAGCTCTCCCTAATGCATGTTCTGTATTAACTGGCTGATTTCTTTTTAACCTTGAATAGTAAGATAGTCTCTGGGAGTCTAAAATTCTCATAGAATAATTAGTCATGACTTATCAACTTACCTCATCAATATATTTGCCAATTTCACAGATTGGAAGAAAAATCTGGAGGTTTCTAATCCAAATCCCTGCTTGAGACAGAGTTGATATCAAAATTGCATGAGATTTTTCATAACCCCACCCAAAAAGATTTTATGTCTCTCCAAGGACAGAGTACCCCAAAGCATCCCTCAACAGGCTATTTCAGTGTAAAGACTGTTAAGAGGAGGAGCCCCTTCCTAGTGCATGATCAGAATTTCCCCTGGTGCAAATTGTGTCCTTTTATCTTTATGTCTTGGAAAAGGCTCTGTCTTCATGTCCTCTGTGACTTAGGTACCTGGAAACAGCAGCTAAATCCCCACCACTAGAGGGAATCTCCCTTTTAGGTTTTTTACTCCCTGGTGAACTTGGTTTACCTCCCAGAAGAGCCAAATTTAGATGTGTTTTGCTACTCCTGGCCTCTTGCAGAGTGCTTACTGAGGTGAGAGGAAACACATTTTCATTCATCTAAATCATCATTTGCAAGCCAACTCCTAATTACATCTGACTGTCAGGAAGATTGATTTTAAACACCAACTATTTTCCTCAGTAACCATTATTCCTGTTCTGGCCCCACATCAGGAGCAGCAAAACAAGCAGAGCACAAGCCACAATTATTTTTGCTGCTTCTAGCTCAGCCAACCCCAAGAAAACAGAGTTTCTCTAGGGACAGGACCACCCTGTGAAACTGCCAGGCCATGGAGCTGTGGCTGTAGATGGAAAAACAGGAGTCTTCCATGGTATGGGGTTTTAAGAACAGCTTGTGCATTTTCTATACCAGTACTGATTTAGTCCTTCTTTTGTATGCCTCACATTAGGAAGACATTGTGAAAAAACCCCTGGGTACTTGATTTACAAGCCTTTTGGAGAAAGGACTGCCTTTCTTACACTTCTAGTATACCAAGCAAGCTGCCAGATCTTAAACTTAACGGATTCATAAATAGGTAGCCGTGTTACTAGACACCTAAGAAAATACTACAAAAAATCCTTGAACTTGCATTCAGAGCCATCAATGGTTCAGCACTCCTCTCAAAAGAAATCCTGTTAATTTTAACTTTGGGTTATGAACATAGGCCTCTTCCCTTTTTAACTTAAGATAGATGAGGTGTCTCTACATCAGCTGTTCACACTGCTTCCTATGTTATAAATGCCAGGGTGATTAGATCGCTCCTGCTTTTTTAGATATTTCCACTGTAATTTCCTAAAATAAGAAAAACATTTAAAAATTACCTGGTAGAATTACCAGTGCTCATCCTTTTTAAAAAGGAGATAAAAAAGCTGACTAAACTGTTTTTGGGAAATCTCTGATGCATACCCTTCTGTTTGCATTGTCTGTACCATTTGCTGACCAAGCAAGTGGGCAACTGCATTGAGAATCACTGGGTGCAGGGAGCCCTGTCCTGCCCCTTGGTTTCATGGGGCTGGGCTGGCTTCCTGTGCCTACACACTCCTGGGAGGCTTGAAAAATAGCCATGTGCCCCTGTTGCACTTACATCAGGGGCTTCCCACCCTCACACCCCCAAATAATTAGTCATATTATTCTTTGCAAAAGAAATAATTTATTGTAATGACAATAACATACATCTATGCTTTATTTGGCACATGACAGGAAAAATTAGGTAACAGCAGGCTTTTCAAAACGAGAACTATTTCATCTCATACCCTCTGTAGCCCTTTCTTTTACTTGAGCTTTTTTTAAAGCACAGATGAGTGCTAATGGTGTCCACCACACAGGTGTGCACCACAGACAACATTGTAGGTTACCACAGAGTGTCCTGGTGCCCAAGAAGGCAGTGGTGCCCTGGGGGCCATTAGGAAGATCACAGACAGCAGGTTGAAGGAGGTGATCCTGTCTCCCTCTTCAGCGTGGTGAGGCCATGTCTGAAGTGCTGAGTCCAGCTCTGGGCTCCTCAGGACAAGAGAGGCATGGAATTTCTGGAGCAGGTCCAGAGGAGGACTACAAAGATGATTGAAGAATTGGAGCATTTGTCTTAGGAGAAAAAGCTGAGGGAACTGGGCCTGTTCAACCCCAAGGAAGAGAGGTTTGAGAGGGGACATCATGAAAATATCTGAAGGATGAGAAGCAACACGATGAAGCCAGGCTCGTCTGAGTGGTGCTGAGCAATAGGACAAGAGACAACAGGCAGAAACTGATGGACAGAAAATTCCATCTGAACATGAGAAAGAACTTCACTGTGCAAGTGTCTTGGTTTAAGAGACAGGTATTTGCCAAGGAGAGGGATGAACCCCTTTTCCCGTAACCCGCTCCTTTTCAATCACTAT
>VXBI01008177.1:59841-73330 GCA_013397375.1 Toxostoma redivivum | reverse complement strand
CACCTTCTGGTGAGAGGCAACTAACTTGTAGCCACAAGTACTTAGCATAACAATGGGGGAAAATTCCACAGAAAAGAAAAGAAATTATTCAATCCCCAACAGCAAGTGACCGAACACTGGAACTGATTGCCCAGAGAGGCTGTGGAGTCTCCATCACTGAGGATACTCCAAAACTGTCTGGATACAATCCTGTGCCATGCACCCTGGGAGGCTCTTCTCAAGCAGGAGGTGGACCAGATGACCACTGCAGTCCATTCTGACCTGACCTGTTCCTGGGATTCTATGATGCTAAAACCTTTCAAAAATATTTGTTTACCAACATCACCATCCACTCATGTTTTGTGGTGTAAGCGCCCCCTTATGCAACAAACAGACATGCTCATGTGTTAATATTTTTTCTTAAGCCATGCAGAGATCTTGAGAAATATCAGAACAAGAATTAGGCCAAATTCTAAATTCTGATCTGAAAAACCCATGAAGTTACAGATCCAGTTAGAATTTTACTTCAGTTTGCCCTTGAGATTGGTCTGTATCCTAAGATCTGTAGTAGCTAAAATTTCTGCTTTTCCTCTAACTAGCCCTTATTATAGCACTTTGGTCAACACAGGGTCATGTTGCTTGATGAGGCTGTGAAATACCCATATCCATCTGTGGAAAGGTCTGGAGAAACCCATGGTTGGTGTTGAGCAGGGATTTTACCACAGACCTCTGATGTTCTCCAATCTGAAATCTGCTGTGGCTCCCAGTACCTCCTTCTGATTTCCCTAGTTCCAGCTTGATTCCCAAGGCATCTTCTGTAGTTTCCTCTGACAAGCATTGAAATGAGCATCACTTGTGCTTTGGTGTGATGCCCCATTGGCGTGTGCCCAAACTCTGTGGCAAAGGCGTGTCAGCAACTGCTGAGATGGCAGGGCTCAGTAGCTTTGTTGTCAGCTTTTTGGTCAACACAGATGGTGGACAGGGGTAAGACAGCAAGCAGAACTGTTTCCTTTTGGGTTTTTTTTAAGTGAGGGAGGAATTTTTATTTTAAAAAATAATGGTGTCTTGATGACTGCGTTAGACTAGATTCCAAGGAAGAAAAACACCATCTTCAAGCTGTAACAACCCAGGACCTAAGCTTGCTTCTTGATTTCATTGTGGTCAGAGTTCAGCCTGGAGCTGAGGGCAGAGACCTCCCCTATATTCATGCTCTCTGGCTTTACTTCTCCTTCTTTGCCCTTTTTTCAGCTTCAGACACTCATATACAAGTTATTAAAACTATTATGGCTGCCATAGTACCCCTTTCCTGCTCAACCACCTCAGCCTTTTCCCCTTTCAAGCCCTCGATTAATAAACCTCTCCTTCATGACCCTGTTGTAGTCCCCATTATCAGAGATAGTGCTATAGGCTGTGTTTTACTCTGCAAAAATGAAGGTCCTCTTCTTCTCAGGCCCACATGCCACTGTCTCTGGTTATTCCCATTGGTCTTCATTCTCCCCAGCCTCCACTCCCTTTACAAAGTTGCCATGACAAGAAGTGCAGATAGCATTTGATCTGAGACTGTGCCATTCAGTCCTGTCATGGAACTAGGGTCTTCTCAACTGTGATATTCAAGGGAGAAAACATCCCCTTATTATTTCCCCTGGACAACTAGAACCTATAGAGCAGATTTTTCAGTGAGCTACACACAAAGATGCTTAGGTCAGAACACAGTAATTATCCAGCTGTATGAAAGATGCATAGCAATTAACTATGTCAGCTCTTTATGGACTGAAGTAACTGGGGTATATTATGGTGCTTTTTCTTTGTTTGCCTTAACATCAGTCAAATCCTGGATAAAGTGAAAAATCAGCTTTCTGTTGAACTATTCAGTTCATTTTCTATGAAGGCTTTATTGAGCAACTAGCATTAAAATTGCATTTCATTAATGATGTTTTAGATAAGAGCACAAAAAGAAATTAAAAAGGATACCCAAAATGTTACATTTTGCAAAAGAACTTTAGTAGTTCCAAAACCATGTTTTGTTGATTAATTTAGTAGCAGCAGAAAAACTTGCAACTCTGTATTTTCCTAATGTGTATCAACCACACATCAGTGGCACTTCTATGCATTATATGCTTCTAGCAATTATACAGTTTACAGTTACTATTCAAAAAATTGAGCTAGCCATTTATGTAGGCATACTAACAAGGAGACATTCAAAAGTGGCTTAAAAGGGCCAATTATTAGATATATTTCAAAATGCAGTATTAGTTTCCATGGGCCTACATGCTGCTGGTAGCCATCACTTCAGCAACAACCACCTCCATGCAAGCTAGCTACTTGTAAAATGACAGCACTGCTTATTTGGGAATCTTCCAGCAGTGATGAGCTGCAGTTTCAGTGTGATTCCATACAAGCTAAGCTTAAGGTTCCCTTTGTCTTCAGAACTTGTCAGATGCAGAATTAATTCCATATTGTTTTATTACTTGAAGTCCAACTAAGGCTCTCCATTTGGAGATGCTGAATGGGACAGTTCTGTTACAAATGTGTATCTCTCTAGAATCATAGAATAATTTATGTTGGAAAAGACCTTTAAGATCAGCGTGTCCAACCACTAAGCCAGCACTGCCAGGTCCACCACTGAATAATTTCCCTAGGTGCCATATCTACATGTCTTTTAAATAACTCCAGGCACAGTGAACCAACCACTTCCCAGGCATCCTTTTCCAATGCTTGACACAAAAATCTCTATGTAGAAATTTTTCCTAATATCCAATTTAAGCCTTCCCTGGCACACATTAAGGCCATTTCTTCTAGTCCTGTCACTTGTTACCTGGGAGAAGACATCAACACCCACATCATAAAACCTCCTTTCAGGCAGTTGTAGAGAGTGGTAAGATTCTCCTGAGCCTCCTTTTTTCAGGCTGAACACACCCAGTTCCCTCAGCCCTCATTATAGGACTGACATTCCAGACCCTTCCTCAGTTCCATTGCCCTTCTCTGGACACAATCCAGCACCAAAATGTTTTGCTTGGAGTGAGAGGCCTAGAACTGAACATAGGATTTGAGGTGCGGCCTCACTAGTGCTGAGTACGGGGGGACAATCCCTGCCCTGCTTCTCCTGGCCACACTATTGCTGGAACAGGACAGGATGACATTGGCATCCTTTAGCTAGCAATGTGTTTTACAGAGAGCAGTGGAGACTTAAAGAGGAATAAGTATTTGGTACAATGAAGTCATGTTTGATTGTTGCTATTTGGTAACAATCTGAACAGAAGTATCTCAGTGATAAGCTACCCCATCTCACTGTACCATTTAAGATAAATGAGAAATTTGAGCAGTCCAAGAAGGCACTAATGATAATAATGGAGTACTGCATAGAAATTCTTTAGCATAACCACACCAAGTTAGATGGGGCTTTCTGCCACCTGGTTTAGATGAAGGTGTTCCTACCTATGGCAGGGTATTGGAAACAGATTATCTTGAAGGTTGCTTTTAACCCAAGCCATTCTATGGTTCTTTGATAACCAGAGGTGGTAAACTCTGGCGCCTCATTTTGATTCCCATAAATAAGGGCTGGAAATAAGAGATATTTTTCTGTTCTGAGCACAAATGAACACAAAATCACAAGTAAAGTATTTGCTTGCATCAATTCTGAGTGCATACAGATCACAAAAAGGACAGAGGAATGCCTTTTTATTAAGCTGTAAATCACAGACTCCTATGTCTATTGACATCCTTTTGAAACCTTAATCAAAGAGTACTATCACTGCATTTGCTGCCTCTTTAAATAAGGGTTGTTCTCCTCACTCTGGAAGAGAACTCTTTGGCAAAAAATGTATGAAGTGTGTACTAGGACCACATCATCCTTGTACACAGATATCATATGTAAACCACAGATATGAAGAAGATTAATTCTGGGCACCATAGTACACACTTGTAAAGCCACAAGTAATAGCCTTATTTAAGAAGAAAAATGTCACCTTCTGATCTAACTGTGCCTTCACGAGGCTCATGGCACACATCTGTTGTTTCTGTCATTGAATATACAGGGTGAGTACTATCATTATGGTAATAGGTTCTTTCAATCTAGCCACTGAACTGTAAATACAACATGTATTTATAAAGTTCTGGGGAGGTGTCCAGATTAACTCATAGCAGTGCAACATTTAAACAGTGTTATTATGCACACATAATTTAATACCTGACATTTTAGTTGTGCCAGAATTATATGCACAGCCTGCTACTGCCATTCAGTGGGAGTAACTGATATAACACTGGAGCAGCATACAGAGAAGAGTGTCAACACTGCCAAATAGGAAGAGTTCCTGAGAGAGAGGTCTGTATCTATTTCAAGGTCTTGAAAAAATTTTAAAACATACCAGAAATCCACCATAGTATGTGACAAGGCCTATTGCAAACAAATAGAGTGCTGTATCACCAAGAGGTTTTCTCTCTCCCAAGCTTTCCTTGCTGGGGGGATGCTCACAGATCCTCATTTCTTCAAAGCCATGAGAGTGCATGTTTCTCTGTTGTTATGGTAGCAAGGCCCCATCATTAACCAAACCTTTTTGTTTAAACTTTGTTGGTCTCACGAAGATCCTACAGCAATGCAAAAATCCTGTGGCTTTCTTTTTATCTTAGTCCCAGTAATGCTGTAGATCTGACACTGCTTATTTCCAAAACATCACAAATGCCACAGAGAAAATTATTAGAAAAGTTGGGGTTTCCAGCATGTAGCAGAAGCCTCACTACATACGACACTTCTTTCAAAACCCATTTGCAATAAAGGGTTTATAAATCAAAGCTTTTGCAAAGCACACAAATCTGTGCAAGAAGGTTGGGGAAGAAGGTACTTCTGCGACTGGGAAAGGTACTCTTGCAGTTAATCCACCTGACCACAAATGATTGTCAAATGATTGCCACACTCTTCCTAGTTTGGTTTCATCTGCAGCTAATGTTAGTGCACTACTTTGTGTCAGGGACAAAAATGATCTTGCAAGAGCTGTTGTTTTATCAAGACAGTCAAGACAATCACAGAGGACAAAAGTGAGGAAATAAGAAATGTTTCCTAATGAGCATGTGCTGTATATCACAGTAAACTGCAAGTGGTGATACACTGAGTTGGTGATGAATGCCCCCATTCAGTTTTTCATTTGACTCCAGCAAAGCACTGATCTCCTTGGTGGTAGCATCAGGATGGTGAGAGATGGTCCTTGCCTTGCCCTGCCTTGCCCTTTTCTCTTTTATAATGATTCTATTACCCTGCCTGTAAATTAAATCCTACTATATTCTTCCAGCTCATGGCACTGGCTGGCCTTATCAAAAATATGCATGTTAGGCACTGAAATAATCCTAGTTTTAGGTCAATTTATCCTAGCTTCATGTATAAGTTTTCATACAAGCAGCAGCTTGCCTTCAACAAGCCAGTAACTTTCTTAGAAATCCTGTATGTCAGCCTAAGGATTTCCACATCTGTAAGCACCAGCAAAACAATAAAAGTTTACCCTGCACATAAAGGTACATGATTAAATCTGCTTTCCCCTGCACTTGACCTTGTAGAATACATGGTTAGGTGTGCAGAAAACACATGGTTAGCTTTTGCAGAAGGCAAAATCCCTAAATTGCTTTTCATGGATAATTCTACCCCAGGAAAGAAAGACTGACAAATCTGGATCTCACAAGTTAACATGTGTGTCACTGCAGCAGTATCATGAACATTTTTACTGGCTCCTCAGGAAAAAGACTGAGGGAAATACTCTTTTCCAGAAAGTTTGGGAGCCGAAACTCCTGACTTCCAGAGCATAAAAGCCTGTGTGCAATTCTGCCTTATAGCCACAGGTGTCAGTGAAGGACCAGCGCTTCTGACATTATTGAAGCAAAAAAACTACTGAGTTGGCTTGAAACACGGAAGTTTAACACAGCTTAACTCCATGACTGTAGGCTCATCATCACCTGGAAAACATGCAGTTTTAAAAAGACTTCAAGAGATAGTTCCTGGCAAGTTCAGAAAAAACATTCCTAGAATGAGGCAGGCTGAACAATTCAGCAGAGCAGTTCCTTTCCGCACTGATCTAATCCTTTCCTTTGTAGCATCAAAACCTCACACCTCTTTTCATTTAATTCCACAAGCCAGACACCTTCCATTTCCCCATTCCATGTGCTAAATTCCCAGTTTGTTTTCCCTTCATTTCCCTGGATTCTGCAGGTCTAGGCTCGTGCTCTCTGTCAGCACTGGATAGCTCTGCCTCATTTGTACTTTTCCACACCAGTTCCATTCAGACTCTTAGTGCCTCCTGCAGCCCTTCGAATTAAGGCTTCCCAAACTGTTGTTGCTACTCTGAGTGCTACTGGAGGAGTGAAGGAGAGGAGAAACCTACTGGATGTGGCTGTTTCACAGTCCCTGCAATTAGCCCAGGCTCATGGCATACATCTGGCTCTTGCAGTCGTGAAGGCAAGATGAGTCTTAAGGAGAAATGTGGCAAAGAGAGGGGGCTGGTCCTGGTAGCTGCCTCAGGTACGTGTGAGCAGCTAACCAGCTGCACTCTCCCTGGGGTCTGCCTGTGCAGAATGCTGTGTTATTTGCATCTTTGTGATCTCCTTTCAGGCAGTGCTCCTTCAGGAGATGCAGGATATGACATCACCTTGCAGGAACCACCTGGCACTATTTGGGGTTACACACCTCCTACATAGGAATTACAGGTGTAAAGAACCCCTTTGCTGTGAGGGAGAAAACTGTGTATAGCCCTTCCCCAGCAGATCACTGCTCTGTATCATCCTAGCTGTGTGAGCAAGTATTTCTGACAGGAACACACTGTGGTGTAAAATCACCCTCCCTTGTCAAAACAGAGCTACAGATCAAGGTGGAAGACAGTTTCATGGCTTCTCCAGCCATCTCATGGTGCAGCTGAGAGTGACCTTGGCTTCAGATGAGAGCAGTGCTGCTGTCAGTTGCTGAGGCTGGCACAGTCCCAGCCAAGCCAGGGTAGGAGAGAGCTCCTCAGATCAACACATTCAGCTGCAGGATGAGGCTGAGCTGCTTTGCCTCTGACAGACATGTCTGGAAGGGACGACTGGGTGCAGCTCTTTCAGATAGCCAGCAGCTGGGATTGCAGTGCTTGATGGTCTGTGGCCCTTCAGAGGTTTTAGCACTGCAGTTCTAGAAAAACTAATAAAAGGTGTGGAAGCATCTTCATCCATCCTATGGAAACTCTCATTTCTGTGAGATCTTACTTTCCTTAATTTATTTTTTTTAATTTATCCTTTACAAAGAATGTAGAGAATTTGAGAATTAGGAAAGAACTGAGATGGATGTTATCAGTAAAAATAATGAAATAATGATTGTTGCAATTGTGATGCTGTTAGCATGTTAATTGAGAAGAATAGTTATGAATATGATCATTTCTGAATGTGAAACTTCTAGCCTGCAGGAGAAGGGCATAAGGTGCAATGCTTCAATCATGCAGGTTGCTTAAAGAAATGAGAAGAAGGTCCTATGGGAAAACATGGGAAATTGTTTCCTGAATGAAGAAAATAGTATATTAAGAAAATTTCCTGAAATTTAAATGAAAATTAACATAAATTCTTGCTTTCTAAAAAACCCCAATATAATATGTGAATGTATTAATATATGCAGATATAAATATTATGCCACTGTGAAAAAATAATGTTTGAATCTGAAGTGTGGTAAAAGTTTTCCAATGAAAATGACTATTCTTGAGATTTTATGTTCATGAGATTTTTTTACTTCACTTCCAACTATTCAAAAATCCTTCAACTGTAACTGGAAGAGCAAGCAAACCAGCACTACAGTCTGCACAGACTTACATTAATCTGTGCTGTTTACTATCAGTGAAATAGTTTCTTGCCTAGTGATTTATAAACAGTTCTGATTACTGAAAACCTCTCCAGCTGCCATTCTTCATCATAACCTCTAGAGCACCTACACAGAATTCAAGAGAAAATTCGTAATTATTTTATTGTATTGTCCCATTGAGCTACTATGTGGATTGGTGATTTTTTTATTTGGAGCAAAAATGTTCCATTAGAACTAGCTCCAACCCTGTTAGTCTCGCAGACTCCTCCAATGTTAAGAAAGAGAAACAAGTTCCCTATAACTTCTCTCTGAGGTTGTTTCTGAGCCCTGCAGCTCTGGTCCTTCACAATGTTCAATCTTGCGCCTCCAAACAGTGGCCACCTTTGTGCAGGTGTTGAGCTGAACTGTGGAGCAAATGCCTGAATACCAAGCTGTGCATAGCCCTGTCTCACCACCTGGCTGAGCTCTTCTAGGGTTTCTATGGTTCTTTGAACTCTTTTTGAGTATGCAAAGAATAAAACTGAACATTTTCTTCTGAAGTCATGCATCACCATGTGGTTATCTGGTAATTTGTACGATGCATATCCCTATAGTCAATCAGGTGTAAGGAAACATTTCCCTTTTTCAGCTACTCATAAATATCAAAATAGAGCTCACGTGCCACTGCTTGGGCTGGATAGTCAACTTGTTTGGATGTCAGCTGTGCCCCAGGTATGTTCAACGCAAACAGCATTGCAGAGGAACATGAAGGGCACCAGAATGGAGGTACCTGTCAGGGCCACTGCTCAAACAGCCAGAATGGCAGGTCCTGCCTGACCAATCTATTGGCCTTCTACAAAGGGGTGATGGCATCAGTGGACAAGGGAAGGGCTACAGATGTGGTTTATCTGGACTTCTATAAGGCCTTCAACACAGCTTCTCACAACATCCTTCTCTCTTAAACTGGAGAGAATTTGTGATCATGTTACTCTCACTTATATTCTGTATTTAATGTGGCATCTCTTCTGCACAAAGTGTTTTGTTTTTTTTTTTTCTATTCATTTTTTTACAGTATCTCATAATATTCTCATGAGGCCAAATTATCAGGTGAGAAATGGCATGAGATAGAAAGGTGCCAGCAGGGTATGGAACTATGGATTGAGAAAGGAAGATTTCAGGCTAGTGGGGAAGACAAAAAATTGATATTTATCCTTAAGTTTTACTTTTGTGAAGAATATTACCATCTTTTCAGGTTTTTATTTAAAAGGTGATTACTAGGAATGCCATATGGGACCTTAAAATAGGCATTTACTTCCATTAAAATGATGGAACTGCTTAATTATCCACTTCATTCAATGCAGAAGATAAAATACTCCCATTATCAAGTTTTTCCAGTGCATGGGCTGAAGGCACAGTCTCCTTCTTTTGCCTCAACTTGGAGCATCAGTTTTAATGTGTATCTTGTTAAGGACAAAATCTTAATTCAAATGAGAAGTCTGGGGGCTGGGGAGTGGAGTTGGTGTTGCAAAGCCATATTTTGCACACAGTTTAGTAATTAGAGTGCAGTGTGTATGGTGGTTCTCCTTTACCACTGCAAGATGACTCCCTTTCATCAGGTAAGTTTGTAAACAGAGCACAACAGAGCCTTAACATTATATTTGTCACTATTCAAGACAAGCTCAAAATGTTTTGACTTATACCAAAGGAAATAGCTCCCACAGTAAGATCACAAATTTCATGGTCCAAAGCTGTCTTTGTTAATGCACAACTGGGAGAGAGATCATTGAAGTTACATAACAAGAAAGTAA
This sequence comes from Toxostoma redivivum, assembly GCA_013397375.1. NCBI lineage: Eukaryota > Metazoa > Chordata > Aves > Passeriformes > Mimidae > Toxostoma > Toxostoma redivivum. The sequence continues at coordinate 63,766 of VXBI01008177.1, read as the reverse complement.
CAATGCAAAATTTAATTATTTATCTTCAATCTTCTGTAGGTATGCTTAAGATAGTAAAGATAGATGCAGATTTAGTCTTCTGCAGGGAACAAAAGCAGCATTCTGACCAATGGTATAATTTAAATTGTGTATGGACTGAAATATTACTAAACAGCCGAAATTTTAATACACTCATATGCCCTTCCCTCCTTTTTCCTCCTGTCTAAGATCTACATGGAAGTCTTCTAGGTTATGCACACACATTCTATGTTTAAGGATAACATGAAATTTCAAAGAGCTCTCTTTTATCTTAAGAAACATTGATGTTTGTTCACATTTGCTGAGCATCATGAGTCCAAAGAGTAACAGCAGAGTTAAAACGCTGTTTATCAGAACTCTACACATATTGAGGTGCTTTCTATCTGAGAATTCAAAGAGCAAAGTTTCCAACAGCCAAACCTCATAAAGTGCACAGATGTACTTTCTTGTGAGAGCTTGGTCTCTGTCACACTTCATGTAGATCGTCTTTGCTGGCCTCAGCATTTCCAGTGGAAATGACCCAGGAGTAAATCAGAGACTGAGATTAAACAAAGCTGAAAGCAAAACAAATTGCAAATGAACAAGGTACTGAAGGGTGTGTAGAGACTTCACCAACTTTGGTAGTTGCATCATCAAGGATTAGGGATAAAGAGAAGAAGTATTCCTTTTTTCAGTAACCACAAGCAGGACCTGTAGAGTTCAGGAGAGTGGATTGCAAGCAAATAAGATGGAGTCAGTTAGAAAAATGGAAAATAGTGATAAATGTTGAAACCCAACAAGTACTTCTGCTTCCATAGTTAATAACTTTAATAGCTCTTTTCTTTCTGCCCTTGGTGTTCCCTTGTTGATGTGTTTGTGGACAATAACTGTATCTCCTCTCAGCTTTCATTTTGCCAAGTACAGCATGTCCAGCATCTTCAGTTGCTTCCTGTACAATGGGCTGTTGATTTACCCTTTACTTAATAACATTTCTGTGTGTCTGCTACAGGTCCAAAGGAATCTTGACCAGGATACTGCAAGTGATATATGGAATCAATGCCTTTGAATATGAATACTAACGCTTCTTCATCTCTGCAGAAAAGAACTTTCTTGAGGCCTCCTATGGTCACATCTGTATCTATTACAGTTGTGTCACTGAACCTTGTCATCAGCAGTACTGCAGATTTCTTGCTTCCCTTCTTGTGAAGCCAGAAATGTACTGTGTGAAGTGTTATACTTCTATGTGTAGTCCTGTTGGTTCCAAGGAACTTGAGTCAGTCCAGTATGAACTACATTCCCTGCTTCTGCTCCTTAGTAAGTATATTTCTGACATTGCTTGTATTCATTGGTTCCTCTTAAGTCTTAAATTCAAGACAGAGTTGCTGTCCTAATTATCTAGACAATGTTTTTAGTTTACCCATGATCCAAAGGAAAAGTTACATTTTTTTCCAGTTTTCTGTTAGCTTGCTGGTTATTTTTCCTGTGCCTTTCCTTCCTCATGATTTCCATCTTAGAGTCACAGAACCACAGAATTATTTGAGTTGGAAGGGTAGTTCAAAGGTCATCCAGTCCCACTCCCCTGCAGAGAGCAGGGATATCTTCCACTATATTGTCCCCATCCAAACTGATCTTGAAAGTTTCCATGGATGGAGCATCTACCACCTCTCTGGGTAACCTCTTTCAATGTTTCACCACTCTCATTGTGAAAAACTTCTTTCTTATATCTAATCCAAATTGACTCTCCTTTAGTTTAAACCATTTATCCCTTGTCCTATAATCAAATCTTCAAAAATCCATCAATCAAAAGCAGTGACTTAGATTCTTTTTGAGTGTCATCATATTATCCACTAGAACATTAATGATTTGTCAAAAACAAAAGTCCTTGTTACACCCTATGGTCTCCCTAACACTGATTATGCCTCCTGCATCACCACCAGCTGGTGGTTCTAGTTATGTGGTTTCTAGTATGAGCCCCATCAGCCACACTGTTTAAAACATCCCAAAATTTTATACCCCAAAGAACAATGAAGTTTATCTTCACTATCCTTTTTCATCTGTGAACATAGAACCCATCAAGAGGTAACCAATGGGGTACTGGACCATAAGCTCTACAAACTCATAAAGACAGCAACAGCAATTCATAGAATAGATTATCTTATGGTGGAAGGGACCCAGAATTACCATTAAAGTCCAAATCCTGGCCCTACACAGGACACCCCACGAATCACACCATGTGCCTGAGAGCACTGTCCAAATGCACCTTGAACTCTGTCAGGCTTGGTGCTGTGACTGCTTCCATGGGGAGCCTCTTCCAGTGCTCAGCCACCCTCTGGGTGAAGAACCTTTTCCTGATGTCCAACCTAAATCTCCCATGGCACAACTTCATACAATTGCCAGGTCCTGTCCCTGGTGACCAGAAGGAAGAGATCAATGTCTGCCCCTCCTCTTCTTCCTGTGAGGAAGCTGTAGACTGTGATGAGTTCTGTACCATTTCTTTGACCAGAAACAGGGTCTGCTCTGTCACTTCACATCCATGGAAGGTCTTCAGTAGGGACCCCTATTTCCTGCAGAACCTTTGTGACCACCCTAACAGATGCCTCTTCTGATGTGAGAAGTGTCCTTTACTCTTCTCCAAGAGGAAGTCTGGTGATCTATGAAGGAGACAGAGTTTGCACATGCATTTTGAGAGGCTGAATATGTTCCTGTATCATGTATAGTAGGGGACCTCCAAACCATGAGAAGCAGTGGCAATACAGTGTTCTACAGCAGCCTGCAAAGTGAACAGAAATGCTTCCCATAAGCACAGAATTAGTCACCTTTTGCAATGGGACTGCCAGCTTCTGCCTGTACCTGTGGGTCANCTTCACACATGCCACAGGCATGTTCTTGTCCATGTGCTTTCCTAGTCAATTCATATTTGTGTTAACTATTGCTTAGGCCAATGTGTTTAACTCTCTGTTTTTAAATTATTTTGTATTTTCTTGTAATATCCACGTTCTTCATTTTCTTTGGCAAATCAGGTGTTTGGGGTTGTTTTTTTCCTTTCCTCTCCCACTATGGATTTTTTCCCCATTGGCNTGCTCAGCCACCCTCTGGGTGAAGAACCTTTTCCTGATGTCCAACCTAAATCTCCCATGGCACAACTTCATACAATTGCCAGGTCCTGTCCCTGGTGACCAGAAGGAAGAGATCAATGTCTGCCCCTCCTCTTCTTCCTGTGAGGAAGCTGTAGACTGTGATGAGTTCTGTACCATTTCTTTGACCAGAAACAGGGTCTGCTCTGTCACTTCACATCCATGGAAGGTCTTCAGTAGGGACCCCTATTTCCTGCAGAACCTTTGTGACCACCCTAACAGATGCCTCTTCTGATGTGAGAAGTGTCCTTTACTCTTCTCCAAGAGGAAGTCTGGTGATCTATGAAGGAGACAGAGTTTGCACATGCATTTTGAGAGGCTGAATATGTTCCTGTATCATGTATAGTAGGGGACCTCCAAACCATGAGAAGCAGTGGCAATACAGTGTTCTACAGCAGCCTGCAAAGTGAACAGAAATGCTTCCCATAAGCACAGAATTAGTCACCTTTTGCAATGGGACTGCCAGCTTCTGCCTGTACCTGTGGGTCATTCATTTTACATCCTGTAGTGGCTGGAGATATTTCTCTTTGAATCGTCGGGGAGATACCAGTCTCCTGTGCTCCATTTTCCTGTAAAGCAGCAGCCTAAATGTAGGTCTCCTTGCTCCATGCATTAATGAGCAGTGTTGTGCAGGTATTTCCTGCAGTCTGGTTTGTGAACTGAAAATTAAAGAGCCCTGGGCTTTTGCTGATATTTCTGGGTCCACTTGTCAAAATGCAGACCTTCATCTCAAACGCTTACCTCCAAAGACACTACTTATGACTCTGGCCTCTTCTTTTTTTTTTTTTTTTTTT